>JACEFZ010027597.1:180000-210000 GCA_014155875.1 Cepaea nemoralis | reverse complement strand
ACTGGGAACAAGTGGCGTCTATTAGATGCGTAATAACTATTCGTCGCCTATAGAGATAAAAAGAGGAGTACGCCAGGGATGTGTACTGTCCTCAAGCCTCTTCAACCTATACACAGAAAGAAATATTAAACAAGTTGAAATGCCTGGACTTAACATCAATAAAAGAATCATAAACAATCTTATTTATGCTGACGATACCGTGTTACTAGCAGAAAGTGAGCAAGAGTTACAAGACCTAGTGGAGAAGTAAACAGGCACAGTGTAGACTGTGGCTTAGATATTAACATCCAAAAAATAAAAACTATGATAATTAGCAGTGAAAAGGAAAGGTCATCAATGAACATCACAGTAAACGGGCAGATACTAGAACAAGTAACAAGTTTCTCCTATCTTGGACATATAATAACAGATGACGGCAGAAGTGACATAGAAATGAAAAAGAGAACAGGAATGGCCAAAAATGCTTTCAACGGTATAAAATCAGTATTAACATCTAGAAAGATAAATAATGCATTTATTTTATTTTATTTCGCTTATCCTTTACAGGACATCGCTGTCAACATCCGCACCTTTCAGCTGATTGTTGATTTCTTCGCAATATTACTCTCTTGTAGTTTGTCATTGCTTTCTGAGCGACCGGCTCCCAATGCGACGAGAACCGCTACCGATTCTCGCGCAGGCTACGTTCCTCACGTTGATATACGGGATTACGGAAAACGAATAATGCAATAAAAATGAGAATTGTCAAATGCTACGTATATTCAACGCTACTGCATGGCGCATAGGCCTGGACACTGAACAAGCAACTAGAAGTCGCACAGAAGCCCTGGAGATGTGGATATACAGACGAATATGTCGTATTTCAAGGAAACAAAAACAATCAAATGCAGAGGATTCTAGAAAAACTGGGAATGAAGAGAGAGTTGGTGAAAGAAATGAAGAGGCGCAAGTGAAATATTTCGGCCACGTTAAAAGACATGATACTCTTATAAAAACCATACTGGAAGGCAAGATTGCGGGCAAGCGAGCAAGAGTTAGACAACGATACAAGTGGGAAGATAACATGAAGAGATGACGAACATCAGCCTGACATAATTTACAGTCAAGGCGATAGACAGACAGTGTTGGAGATCCATTGCAACCAACTTTCATTGTGAAGACGGAATCTGATTGATTGATTGATTGATTGTTCTTATTGTTTGTGTCTTCTTCTTCTTCTTCTTCTTCTTCTTCTTCTTATTCTTCTTCTTCTTCTTCTTCTTCTTCTTCTTCTTCTTCTTCTTCTTCTTCTTCTTCTTCTTCTTCTTCTTCTTCTTCTTTTCCCTCCCCCTCGTCCTCCTTGTCCTCCTCGTTCTCCTCCTCCCCCTCGTCCTCCTCCTCCTACTCCTCCTCCTCCCCTCCTCCTCCTCCTCATCTTCTTCTTCTTCTTCTTCTTCTTCTTCTTCTTCTTCTCATCATCCTCCTCCTCATTCCTTTTAGTCTCATGTAACCACTCTGACAACATGCACGCAGGTGACACTCCTACTAACCTCTATTTGCCTTGTGGGCCCGGGTAACACCGGGATGAACTCCAGTGAGTCAGCACGTTATTATTTGATATTCAGGCTCTAGGCTACCAGTTGTTTTGAGAGCCAATATATACAGGGATAAGCCAACGATACAGCCATGCTCGCCACTGGAACCAGATGGACGCGGACGAGAGAATGAGGTCGAAGGAGTTGCGCAACACTATAATCCAATCTAAAGCACAAGTCATTCGTTCTTCATCAAATTAAAAGATGCAATGAATGAATGGTCATCATCTTTCGTGTTGGACGAACATCCATATTTGATATTCATTAGGATGAGTCTGGTCGGGGATATAGACAGACACAACCCACAATCAAGATGTCAGTAGCTATTAAAGATACCTGATGGAAAAACTAACCTCGTAACTGTTCACCTCCATTGCGAATGTTGAATAAATCTTGGAAGCCTGAGAATCGCCCTGTCACGTCTGTTCCAGCTGTACTTCATTCTAATAGGCTTGTTCTTGATTAACTGATTCAGTACCAACCAAAAAAGTAGGTATTCACCAAATATGGTACACAATCAAATGGACAAGTGTAGGGTGTATTTTAAATGGTCAATAAAAACACACCCTATATTATAATGTTCGTTCATTGAGAATTGAAATTGCGGATGATATCCTGTCGTATACTTTGGGAAATCTCAAAGAGATAGAGGAAGACTAGAATTCCTCTTTCCCAATGTGATCCTGTCCCACTATAATTATAATAATAGCAGCCGTCAATGGCTTAATTACTTGAGGCTATCAATAGAGTCCAGGAGAGCCAAGAAAGTCTCCAAGGTCAACAAGGAAACGATTTCCTTGAATAATAATAATAATCTTGTGGAGTTTCCTTGCCACTCTGCTCTCAGATAAATAATTAATGTCTAGGGTGAATTGATAGTTAACAGACAATAAAATGAACACTCAAAGAATTAGTGGAACACTTGGAGTGAAATTGAAATATATATTAAACTTAATAACAAACAAACTGGGAATGGGTTTTGGCCACTCTGAGCACAAAATAATCACCCATTTCAAAGGCATGGTATGTATTCATTAATTCAATAAACATTCACTTTTTCAGGAAAAAAACATAACCCATTTCCCTCCATTGGATTGAATCATACCCATATATCTGATGGGTTATAATAATAATTATAATTCTCTATCTTTATCGTAATCCGTTCCACTCCATGTTGGGTTCTTGGGCCCTAATTGTCAATTGTTCGGTGAGACAAAACACACTGGGTCCACAGTAAGTCTGTTGTTCTGGTTCAGGTAGGATGATCGTCGAGGTTGCCTCTCCAATTACAGGTACAGGCCAAAAGTCCTCTGGTTGATTCATAGTAACACTGGGTTACCTGATCTTTGTGGTTGGGTATAACTGTATATTCTTCCAAAATAGGATTCGTCATCTCTCCAGCCAGGAGCTCCCATCAAGAGTCATATCTGGTTCTGGATGGATTTAACCACTACCTTCAATATAGTTGAATTTCCTCTTAAAGCATTGCGTCGTCAGGTGTCAGGCTGCAGGCTAGATTTTGCGTCTAGTTCGCTAGCTGATTTGTAGGCCGTCGCTTCTCTCTTGCTTCTTCCTATGGAGTTTTCCAGAATACAGAGGGATAGTTGAGCAGAAGACACAAAACCATCAGTTCCAGTGGCCTTTAGATCGCCTTCCAGAGGTTAATTGTTACCCCACATGCTGAAAGTCTCTCTGTCCTTATGCCATTTGCAAACTTTCTCGGTTGTTTTTGCACTGTTGCCATCTCCAGACTTGGCTCTAACAACATGTCCAATGGCTGAGCTCTATTTCTGCTATAATTAGAATATCGACGTTTCGTTCCAAAATAGCTCTGTTTTTCAAATTTTGATTATCAAGAAGTTCTTGATGATAAATGCTTGATATGGTCGTTGTCTAGGTAACAATACTACTGGTGTGTCAATTGAGCTATATAACTGTCTTACAATATAAGTCACCCCCGCAGTGCACATTCACCAGTCATTAAACAAGATTGCGTTGGCGCACATAATCCTTTATTGCAGAAAGAACACGGACAAACGGAACACCACTCTATATCCAGAAACAATATAATCCATAGAATATAAATATCCTCCTCACAACTTAACATGCACACATCACTGTCTTCTCACGGCCTTATGAATCTCCGATTCATAAACCAGTTATCCAGCTACTATCCACAGCTGTACCTCACACATCACAACCCAAACACTGGGTCTAGTCTCCGCTAGCTATCCAACCCACTTTGGGTTCAGGCCTCCACTCACTATAAACCCACTCTGGGTTCAGGCCTCCATTAGCTATCCAACCCCCACTGGGTTTTAGGCCTGCATTCAAAACTCGGAGAATAACACAGGACGGAGATCTATATCTAACTCCGCTCCTTCTTCTTAGACTACCGACCCGCTCGGTCTCTAAACATCAACTGTCCTGAAGTCCCTTGACTTCACACAAAACTAAACTGTCCTTCACCCCATCCACCCTGGGGGTCTCCACTCACACCCGCCCCATTATTTCTCATGGCTGGTTGTTTTTCTCGTAGTCTCGCTACCAGGGTCACTCACCTCAATGTCACTGACCCAGGCATATGTCATTACCCCTCTCTTAAAAGAAAACTTCGTTTTCAAACGTTAGAAGCATAATCCTTATCAAATATGTGACCCAGACATATTGCCTGGGTAGCCCTAAGTATGCCTTCATTTTACTTTAGCTACCCCACTGAATAATACATCAAGTAGTCATATCCGACTACCATATTACCAACACATCAATACCACCAACTTTCCATCTTGTGTACCAATGCATGAACTAATACATCACATAATACTAATAATAAACATATCATAGGGAACATAATATCTGTGTACCTGCAAGTCTACTAACATCCTCAAGAAGACACAACCTATTTGTGTACCGACCCCGTATCAGGTGGTTCTTTTCGTGCATCACACCTCCATCTATTTCTGTCGATGATGTATCTACCTTTCTTGTACCCATTCCTCATGGTGCCCATATATTTACAATATCTGTATGCTATCCCTAACCCTGGGTCCGTGATGTCGCGACTACTCTTTTGACCTGAGTTAAATTCCCTATCTACATATTGTACCGTTACACTGGAGTCTCTGTTTAGTCTGACCTCTTTATTCACTCTTGGCCCATATACCTAGCACCCTGCTCTCTGCTGCATACGCCTTATGCCTATGTGCCCTGCACATGCACTATCCTGAGCTGTTCTAGTATCTCGGTCCCTACGTGCTAAGGGTACTACTACTTGCCCACGTGCAGTTCCACACTCTGAAAACCGGCGAGTGAGAACATTGTTCTTCCTCTCGAAGCACCATCTACCCTTCTTTGATTGTCTATGTCTCACTTTACTACACCCTTGGAAACATTTGTCGAGAGTAGTCTCTTGTCTCTGGGATTCCCTACAGCTATATTTGAGATCCATTCTCACCTGCTCAGCTGTCCTATCCCTGTCCTCTGTGTCTACTTCAAGTGCCTCTTTTTCTTCAGCTATACTCTCTAATTTCGGTTTTCTTTTGGTACCTACCTCGCTACTACTTAAATTATGTTTCTGGTCCCAATAAACTACTTCTTCTTCTGTACAATCTTTAACTCCTGGCACGTTTCCGATGATCAAATCTGCCACTGGTGAGTCTAGAACACACGCTACCCCTCTTCCTGTGATATATGGTGTTTTTACTGCTATCACGGCTAATGGGTAGAATTCTACCGTCCCATTAAATGTAATGCACCTAATCTTTTCCCCTGTGTACTCCGAGGGGTTCACTAAACTTTTTCTAACTCCGATAGACGTACACCCGGAATCTCTAATTGTTAATGCTGGCCTATCATTAACGAAACCATGGTGCATCTTCCTGCTTTCACTGTATGACCACACACTAAGACTGGCTGACCGTCTTTTTCAACAGAGGTTTGCACCCACTACAATCTTCATTGTTGATAGTCTCAATCACTTGTGCTGCATTAGAATGCTCCGTTTCCCTCATCGTACAATGATAGCTGACATGCCCCTTCTTTCCACATTTGAAACAGATGATTTCCTTCCTTGCGTTACTTGTTGGCTCACTGGATGGTTGTGCATCACACTGTGCTGCCTTGTGTCTCCAGCTCCCACAATTCCAGCATCCGGCATAACTATTTGGACGTCTCTGGAAATTCCCCTTTTGTATGGGTACCGTCCTACTCTACCAACATTGTTTCCTCGAAAAGCATTGTCTTGAGGTTCTTGTTGTTCATATCTATGTGTTGAATCCACACTTTTCGATCTTGGTCTAATAACTGGATTCTGGTCCTGTTTAGTGTACGCTGCACAGACTATTTCCTCACTCATTAGTCTACCAATAGAACTGTTTGGATGTGCAGTCATGTAGTTTTGCCCTAACTGTGACATTGTGTCTATGTCCTTTGGCTTACGTTCCTCAAGAAAGCTACTAAGTTTGTATTGCATGCAGATAACTACTTGTCTCTTAACATTAAATCCACTAATTTATTAAAATCTTTCCCTACCTTCTGCAAGCTCCATCCATTTGTTAAATGTATTCTTTACTGTGTTAACAAAATCTGTGAAATCTTGATTTGTCTCTGGCCCTAATTGTCTAAACTTTGTTCTATATCCATGCTCAGTTAGTTGGAACTTTGTAAGCAGACGTTGAATGAAAATAGTGTAGTTTGATTTCTTTCTTGCCACAGGTAAATTAAACATGGTATCGTAGGGCCTTACCCGTAAGAAACTCGCCAAGTCGCATCGCATACTCTCCCTCTGGAATACCTAACACTTTCGCTGATGCTTAGAATCTTCCAAATAAGATTCAAGATGTCCCGGTCTGTAAAATATGGCAGTTTTAGTCTCTGTGAGGATGGGAAGGTCTTCTGCTTCTTCACTTTGACCCTTCGATGCAATTCTAACTTTTTTATAGCAATTTCCGCTTCCTTTAATCTTACTTTTTTTCTCAATTTTTTTTCACTTTTGTCTCTCTCTCTCTCTCTCTCTTCTCTCTCTCCTGTCGCTCTGTTTCTCTCTTCAGCTATCTTTCTTCTCTGTCTCTCTGTTTTCCCTTTCCTGTAGACGTTGTTTCCTCTCAGCTAACTTTCTCTTCCTGTAGACGTTTCGCCTCGCGTTCGCCTGTCTCTCTCTTTCCCAGTGCTGAACTTCTTTCAATTTTGCTTCTGCAAACTCCTGTAACTCTTTACCCTTCAGGCCTAACCTTTCACCTGCTTCAATATATTCCATTAAAGTAGGCATCTTGTACTTGTGGACCCGTTGCTGTCTGTCAGCCAATTATAAATGTAAAGACTCTGCTGCTAGTCTTTGTGTACTTTCCCTAAGTACACCTCCACTAAGACTGCACGTAAATCCGTAGTACTAATAATATCACTCTGTACTCACCCAGTCACTCTATAAGCACTAGATAGTGATGGGGGAATATCACCTATACTCCCTTGCATATATCTATAACAAATAGTTGTATAAAATTTCTGAAAATATTGTTAAACATACATATAACTACACATACAAACGAATGAATGATAACAGTAAGTTTTGTCTATGAAACGTTAGACGCACAAGCCAAGTACACGGAGACGGTGATCACAAAGAAATAAACCACAGTAACATCCACAAGCTTGTGTAGAACGACCACAGTGCGCGTAATACTATATATACAACTAACACAGACCACTAGACAGTAGATACGAAGAAAGATCACAATTAATACCATATATCCGAGAAAACAATATCATATGTAAATATAACGAAAAGAAAGAAAAAAAATATAACCATCAAACTATACACAGATCTGACGTCTAGACACAAAAGGCACGGTATATTATCCAGGACCGACACGCGCCACCGCAGAAGCACAAACCCGACCTTTCGATTAATTCCCAGAAAATATATGGTGCACTTAAGACAATAATCTTTTGCTCTGTCTCACGACCTTCGTGAACCAACGCAAAAATCTCCTACTCCTGACAAACACTGGACCACATACAAATAATTGCGTAACACCCGACAACACATAATATAGACGATGGGAGCAAACAAAGTGTTCCAATGGTTGGCCGACATTATGTGCTTATTAACCGGTCGCCAAAAGTTCTTAATTTGTTAGAAATCGTTTCCAATAATATCCTGGAAATGTCTGTTGGTTAAAGCTAATGTTCCGAATTGTCTACGACGGTAAATACATCCCAACAGAAAATGTTCTTTTGATATGTTGTTACTTTCCCTGAACGTGGTGACAACACAGTAATAATCCAAACGTCTATATCCCTTGGTTGCGGAGATGGTCCGTAGTAGTATAAATTATCTGATAGATTCACGTTTAAAGACAAAGTTCAACACAAAAAATGACATCAAATGTCCACCGCTTTAACTCTGTAGAGTCAGTTCTTTTTGGCAACTGTATGCAACCCTGCCTGCGGTGATGACATGTCATCCTTCGTTGCAACAATGATTGCTCATGACAGAGTAGTGATAACGATAGTAGAACAGTTCAACAAAGACGAAACATAAAGTCTGGTTTTCGTTCACAAACACCTTATTTATCCAGTTCTCCTCTGGACAATTTTAGTAAATTTCCACCGCATCGGCCTTGACATTGCCGGACACCTCAAGTCAGTACCTCAGTACTCTTTGTCACAAAAATCCACACTTAATCTGTCTGTAAACTGACCGGAGACTTTTTCCGTCATACACAAACACTTTCCACTTCTGCCCCAGCACGACTGTGGTAGGGGTACCGTTACTAACCCCGTCTGTCACCCCTCCCGGTGAATCAGCAAATGTCAATTCTGTGTATCCTACACATCCATGTTAACTCTCCTTCCCGAGAGTTCACCAAACATGTACTTCCCCAGTACCTGGTGCACCATCCGTCCTGTTAACTGAGTCGAAAAATCTTGACCAGTCGACTGGGACCACACAGTGTATTGCCCTCAGCACACACACCTGTCAATATCTTTGATTTTCAATCCTGTCTTTATCACCGACAGTGATACTGTCCAATTATGCTGACTCGCTCTTGTCGCAAACACCTTTTTTTGTCCACGCGACTTTCACCTGTGCTGTCTGCTAGCGCCGACATTTTTGTACCGCTGTTTTCTCAACGCGCGCTGTTTTCGATGTGCCGTGGTGTCCTTTCATGAACTGTCTGCTAGCTTCATCAATACTGTTGGTATCAAATTTACCTGTATTGACCTTCACGTGAACTGTCTGTTTTACTTCTCGGACACTTTTGGCCTTGACCGTCTACTGAAAATGGTGTTTATTCCTTGTGCCATAATTGTCGTTGTAATTGGGTCTTCGAATAATGTCTCTGATCTTAGTATCTTCTCTAATCGACGAGTTCACCGGTAAACAGGATGACAACAATGTCTATATTGTTCTTGACTGGACGAAGCCTCCCAGATAATTCAATATTACACCGTTTTGCTTGGCCGGACGAGCCATCCAGATAATACAATATATCCCCGTCGTCCTTGACCGGAGAGCCCTCAGATAATATCACGAAGTTCTTGATGATAAATGCGTGATATGGTCGTTGTCTAGGTAACGATACTCCTGGTGTGTCAATTGAACTATCTAACTGTCTTACAATATAACTCACCCCCGCAGTGAACATTCACCAGTCATTAAACAAGATTGCGTTGGCGCACATAATCCTTTATTGCAGAAAGAACACGGACAAAAGGAACACCACTCTATATCCAGAAACAATATAATCCATAGAATATAAATATCCTCCTCACAACTTAACACGCACACATCACTGTCTTCTCACGGCCTCATGAATCTCCCATTCATAAACCAGTTATCCAGCTACTATCCACAGCTGGACCTCACACATCACAACCCAAACACTGGGTCTAGTCTCCGCTAGCTATCCAACCCACTTTGGGTTCAGGCCTCCACTCACTATAAACCCACTCTGGGTTCAGGCCTCCATTAGCTATCCAACCCCCACTGGGTTTTAGGCCTGCATTCAAAACTCGGAGAACAACACAGGACGGAGATCTATATCTAACTCCGCTCCTTCTCCTTAGACTACCGACCCGCTCGGTCTCTAAACATCAACTGTCCTGAAGTCCCTTGACTTCACACAAAACTAAACTGTCCTTCACCCCATCCACCCATTATTTCTCATGGCTGGTTGTTTTTCTCGTAGTCTCGCTACCAGGGTCACTCACCTCAATGTCACTGACCCAGGCATATGTCACTGATGATGTAGATTTCATCTTTCTTTATAAACTGTAGGCGCTAATTCCTTTAATTTTAAATTTGAATTTACTTCTACAGGTGGTGGTTGTTGGTGCTGTTGCTAACTGGAGGGTAGTGGTGGCGGTTTGCGAGATGTATACTACACATCCCTATAACACTAGTACGGGCGATATATAGCCGTTCCGTGCGAAAAGGACGTCGCAAATGAATAAGTTAATGTCCAATTTCTACAGCTGGAGCCGCGGCGGCATACTGGTTGGTTACAGATGAAGGAATGGTGTCTGATCTCATCTCATCATGTTCCACTTATACCTAGCGGTATCGAGGTGAAGTATAAACATCGTGAGAATGCCCGATTATGGGCTTCGTGTATCAAGATTTCCATGGACTCTGTATTCCCTCTGTCCAAGTACGTGTGGGAATTCCCGGCTGCAGTGACTCTGGTTCTTGATTTCATATCCATATTCTAACCTTGATGTTAATTGTTCATGATTCACATGTATACAGTTACGACATTCCACACACAGACGCGCACACAATTAGTTGCATATCATTTACAGGACGTAGCAGTCAGCTCCAGCATTTGTTTTAGTTGTTTGTGATTCCAGCTCCGTGGCGATGCCGTTACGGACGCGGTTGGTGATCTCGCATATCCGCTTTCGAAGCACAGCTGCGCGTGATTTGGCAGCAGACCGCGTTGCGTTGTTTATTTTACGAAATGGTATGGGTGCTGGTCGTGCAGAAAGAAATGATAAACTACCGAACGTAAACTTGCAAGACATCACACTGGTAAAATAACGCTGGTGTTGACTGCAGCGTCCTGTAAAGGATATGCAACTAATTAACTTGTGATTCGAAGGCAAGTTTACGTTCAGCAGTGTGCCATTGTTTTCTGAACTTTCGGCACCGATTCCAATGCATGGAAACCAACGCCAGACGGTTTGCTTCCAAATCGCCCGCAACTGTGTTTCGAACGCTGCATGCGGGATTACGAATTGCATTATTAACCCCTAAGCTATAGAGCCTTTTATATAAAGTTAGTTGTATATTCTTTACCTACGTTGCAGTTAACCCCAGCATTTTTGACTGTGTGTGATCTCTTGGCAAATTTACACCACAGAGTCGAATATAATATATATATATATATATATATATATATATATATATATATATATATATATATATATATATATATATATATATATATATATATATATATAAAGAGTACGTGTAGAAATCCTTTTCACTGCGTTAACTTCTAACATTTTTATACACCCTTCCCCCACCCTTTAGCCGCCCCCACCCCCACCAAACCAAAAATAAATTGACAGCAGTTTCTGTTTTTTTCTCAGCGTGCACACGATCCTTGTACGTATCATTTATCGTGATTTAATCTCTCGTTATAACATGGCGTTATTGTTTGACACGGTTTGGTGGCTCTTGGTTACATGTGACACACTAGGCGACCCAGTTGTGTTTCCCTCTTGGCAATCGATAGTGTGTCCAGACTTGACGGTATCATGTTGCTCTCAACTAATAGTGATTTTATGAGTGGAGATATTAGCCATGTGGCAGACCCTTCTCTCTCTCTCTCTCTCTCTCTCTCTCTCTCTCTCTCTCTCTCTCTCTCTCTCTCTCTCTCTCTCTCTCTCTCTCTCTCTCTCTCTTTCTTTCTTTCTTTCTTTCTCTAACTCTCGGTCTCTCTCTCTCTCTCTCTCTCTCTCTCTCTCTCTCTCTTTCTTTCTTTCTTTCTCTAACTCTCGGTCTCTCTATCTCTCGGTCTCTCTCTCTATCTCTCTCTCTCTCTCTCTCTCTCTCTCTCTCTCTCTCTCTCTCTCTCTCTCTCTCTCTCTCTCTCTCTCCCGTTCTGTGAGCGAACGAACTTTATTTTCATACGGTCACAATTTTGGCGAGCAGGCCGGTCTTGCTATGGGCTCATCCTATCACTCATCTTTCGTACATCAATTATCTATTGTGCGCGTCACATTCACATAGAAAACAAAACAGAGTGAGTGTGAGAGAGAGAGAGAGAGAGAGAGAGAGAGAGAGAGAGAGAGAGAGAGAGAGAGAGGAAAGGGGGGGGGGGGCAGAAGGGAGTATTAGACAGACGAGCGTGCAAAATTCTGAATCCTGTGAAAATAAAGTTGGTTTTGTTCGTTCATCAACATGTCCATCTTTCGTAGAATGTCGCCTACAACACGGCGTCATTGCCTACTCATGCTTGCCGTGTGACCTGTGTGTGCTGCAGTGTCCTGTGTACATCTTTGTGCTGGTTGAGTCCTGTCTCTTCTACCAGAAACCACGCCTTCCTTCACTGTTCTTCCCAAGCCATCGTGACGTTTAACTGTTAATTGCCATGGGATTATTAATCGTATGGAGTGACTTTTCGTATCCGCCATGGACTTACATATCGCCGAAAGGTTGCTGTGTTATAATACAACAAACATATCTCCTATCACATTAGACACTTTTAAGCCATAACTGTGAAACACCATACTTCCAATTTTCCGCTATAAATTTTTGTTTGGTTTAAACTTACTTTTTTTTGTTTGGCATTGAATCCGTTAAATACAGGGTGTATTTTTAATGACTGGGGGTTTTTGAAAATATTGCCGTTCCAAGTTTTGTATATACCTTTTATCTTGCATGAGTTCACACAGGGTGAATACATAACTTGGAACAGAAATATTTTCAAACACCTCACAGTCATTAAAAATACACCCAAATGACCAAAGTATTCCAGTTTCCGAGACATGAGAATGTTTATGAGCCGGGTTTATTCGATGTAAATAGCTTGTAGCCCGTCTCCCTGGTCTAGGAGTTACACGACTTTCTCCGTAATCCCGTATACTCTCGTGAGTAACATGACGTGCGCGAGAATCTGTAGCGGTTCTCTCCGCGTCGGTAACTTACGGGTCATGTGAGCCGGTCGCTCAGAAATCAATGACAAACTACTGAGCGTAATCTTGCTAAGAAATCAACAATCAGCTGAAAGATGCTGACGTTGACAGCGATGTCCTGTAAAGGATATGCTAAAAAAAAGCTTGTAGAGTGTCAGTATCCCCCCCCCCCCCCCCCACCCCCTCCCTTTCTCGTCCACGATATTCTAATAACTGTTCTGTCCTTTTCAGCTCAAATACTAAAATTATCCTCTTTAGTGATTACGAAATGTTCCATGGCTTACAACTGTATGTTGCAACAGGAATGATGCACGCTCTCAACATTTTACTATAATTTGTTTGTTGGTGTTGTGTCATAGTTTCCGAACACTGTTTAATGTCTGTATCTCCATGGCTAGTCCGTGTCTGACTGCTTTTGTCTCGCCTCCATTGTTGTTGATAACAGAGCCCAGATATTCGTGTTAGCGACATTTTCAATGTCTTCGTTGTTAATTGTGGTTTTTCGTTGGCAAGAATTAGGAGCGTTTATTTGAAATCCGTTCGTGCCGCACCGCGCGTAATTGCGTACGTTGAACATGATCATGTCATAGTCATTGATAAGTAGACCAATGAATAAAAGAGCACGTGCTTATCGTCCCATGGTGCATAGGTTCTTTTTCTGACCGTTGAAAAAATGGCCAGGTTGATCCAAAATTCGTCCAAATAAGCTCAAAGAGCGGTGATTCAGTTTCTTTCATTTGAAGGATGTCGATTAGTGGACATTCATCGAAGAATGCAGGGAGCGTACGGTAACAAATGTGTGTCGAAGACAAAAGTGACATCAAGAATAAACGACCCGGCATGCTTTCTCGCGGTGTGATTTTGTTGCACAATAATGCTCGTCCGCATGTTGCAAAGATTGTGCAGGAAGCATTCTCTTGGAAGAAGTGGGAAATTCTTCAACATCCAGCCTATAGTCCTGATTTATCAATATGTGATTTTCATTTGTTCGGATCTCTAAAAAAAGCTCTCAAGGGACAACGATTTCACACACATACGTAATGAACGCGGTAAACACTTGCTTCAGTGAGCAGCAACAATCATTTTTCTTTTTTTTTTGCGGACGGCATTCCCCGCCTACCTAAGCAATGGGATGCTTGCCTGAATGCAACGGCGACTTCTTCTGACCAACCCATAGTGCATAATTCATTCAAAATGAGTGCTTCGTTTAATTCTACCACACCTGTTACTGTTTCTTTCATGCTTTTGTAATAAAGCCATTGTAACGGGTTTCAAATGAATGACCCTTATAGTTTATTCTTTTGTGGGTTAATTTTAGAAAAAAGACTGAGGTGTATTATGTTTCTTATCAGACAGGATAAACTCTTCTGATCCCTTAGTGCTATTTGATAGGAGGACCGTGTCATCCGCATATCCGAGATCTGGAATTGAATTTCCACCAGCTTTGAACGGATCACAATTGTCTTAGGTCTCAACATTTTTCATGTATTTTACGCACATATGATGAACAGGTAAGGAGAGAGAATGCAATTCTTTCTTACTTCTATGTGCATCCCAAAGCAGTTTGTTGTTTCACCGACTATGCAGACACCTTCTTGTTTTTCCTGACATAATTATTCTAGTAACTGGGTCGAATGTGCTCGAAATCACATATCTCTCATGTTCTACAATTTCTGATTTGGGCAGCCTACGGCATGTATGCAAATTTACATTGTTTTCTGTGCTTTTTACAAAGACTGCTCATGTTGAAGATATGTCTAGTTTCTTATATATATATATGTGTGTGTGTGTGTGTGTGTGTGTGTGTGTGTGTGCGTGCGTGCGGGTCTCTTTCTTCCTCCCCCCTCTCTCTCTCTCTCGCTCGCTCTCTCTCTCTCTCTCTCTCTCTCTCTCTCTCTCTCTCTCTCTCTCTCTCTCTCTCTCTCTCTTACACACACACCGTAGTAATGGATAGTGAACCGCTTTCGCCCAGGAAACGGTTCATTGCAAATAGCGACGTGGCACTAAAACAATATAATTCTGGATCTCACTGTCCTTATATCATCATGAATTTATCTCATCGTGAACATAAAACATCAATGGAGAACAAATGCTGACTTCTGAGTAGATACTGGTCTAACTCCATCATATGTTTTAACACCTTGACATTAGGGAGAAGAGGGTATTTATCTCACCTGTGAGTGGAACCACATCTCAGTCTCCTCCTATAATTACCCCCCCCCCACCAGAAGAGTGGTATGTTGTGGCCAATCGTAAGGTCTGATGCTCATATACTTCTGGTGATGGCGAATACTGAAAGCAAAGAGATGCCAGCTTTAACCCTCAGCTAAACGGTATAATCTTACCTAGTATAAAACCCATTTGGCATCATGAAGAACCCTTCATCTTGTTAAAAGAACGATATAGTACATGACTGAGGACATGGTTGATCTCAACTGCACCCAGTTTATTCTTACCTACCAGACCTCCCACACCACCATATCCACATCATGAATACTGCAACAGAAAGATGTATTATTCCCTGGGAAATCCATGTTAGTGGAGCTTCCAGAAGACCTTTACCTGGTCATGAGACACTTTCACAGAGAAACTAATGTCAGTCCACTGGTATCAATCTGAGAATGTCTACAGCCAGTTGCCAGATGAACAATTTTAATCCAAAGCTGGATGCATTAGAAAGTTATCTTACTCCCTGCATATATTGCTGTAATTAATGCAGTGACTGATATTATATTCATCTGTTGGGGTCTACCATGTTATGTAATGGGAAAGTGAATGAAGTCACCACCGCCCACGAGGCATTATTAAATGTTACTATATATTATGTTACTTCAGGTCTTGATTACTTCAGTGTCAACAAATATTATATGATAACCATGTCGGTTATGTTCACACAGTGGTTGTCCAGTAATGTCATTGTATGTTCTGTCACACACTATATGTCCTGTGCATACATAGCCTACTGATAAACTGTGGGAACTTGATGACACTGGCCCAACTCCATCTTTATCATAGAGGAAATATAATTCCCTGGGGTCAGTGGTAACTTCCCGTGGTGCCCACACCTTCCAAGGGAACCTATTATATCTTTATTACAATTGCAAATTTTCGTGAAGGAAACTTGCTTTATAACAGGGGCCCTCACGTGGCGGACAACGAGCCATATCCAAGGCTTCCTAAAGAAGGCATAATACGATGATAGTCCCTCCCAACTGGGAACCCCTTTGTATCTCCTAGTCTACAAATTCCACACCTCACATTGATGACCCCAGAAACAAATGCCTTGCGGATGAAGTCACCATGTTTCAAAAACTACGGCAACCAACTTCACAACCATTAAATTATTGGGAAAATGAACATATGTTTCCACTGCTAAAAGCAAGTGCGAAAATTGTTTTGGCCATATCAGTGTCATTAGCAGCAGAGAGCGCTTATTTAGTGCAGCTGGATTGTTGTTGAGTAAGTTACGAAAACAGATGTTACCAGCTCTCGTTATACACTCTGTGTATATCAGATTTGCATGTAAGATAAAAACTGTGGAAATTGTTCAGGGATGACCTGGATTAACTGAATTATTAGAAACAGTGGATCAGCAGGAAAGTGATAATGTGCTAAATGAGCAGAGTGACTCAGAAACAGAACGAATGTATCAGAATAACACTGAATTGTCATATTTAGATTAAACTTGGTTTTATAAAATGCCCTTAAATATTACAATTAATATTGTTTTACATGTCTCTTTGTACATGTAGTCCAATTTAGTAGACACTAAACCTAAACTTTCATAAATTTCATAATTTTATCTGAACTGTATTCCTGATTAATATTATAATGGGAATCCCATGGAATGAGATTGGATGTTACAGGCATAAATTACCATCTTTTTCGACTTTTTACCATGGGATGGGATGGGATAGAAAACTATGTCCCATGAATAGATTGATAATCTGTTAACATTAGATTGACAGACAAGAATTTTGCCGTACGTGTACGGTTTTGTGAAGTTTGGGATCAAAGAGTGGCCTTAACTAACAACTCTTTCATCGTGGCCCCTTTAACGACAGATAGGATTGTGGAATAGAAGGACATCACACACATACGCACAATATTAAACCATTAAATTGCCCCTGCTGAATGGAGGGAAGCATGCAACCATTATGAGTGTCTACGCACCAACTATGACCAATGAAGATGATGTCAAGAACAAGTTATGACCTGCACAATGTATTAACATCTGTTCCCAAAGGAGACAAACTTATACTCCTTGGGGATTTCAATGCCAGAGTAGGCACGGACACCACCTCTTGGAGTGGCATTATTGGAAAGCACGGAGTCGGAAATTGTAACAGCAATTGTCTCCTCCTTCTTCAGACATGTGCCGAACACGATCTCCTGATTACCAACACAATTTTCAGTCTCCCCATGAGAAATAGGACATCGTGGGTGCACCCTCGATCGAAACACTGGCACCTCATTGACTATGTCATTGTCAGGAGGAGTGACAGACAAGACGTTCGGGTGACAAAATCCATGTGTGGTGCCGAATGTTGGACAGACCATCGTCTCATTATCTCGAAAATATTCATTCAGATCAAACCACCACGGCGTCCTCAGGGGGTGAAAATGCAAAAAAAAAACAACTAAATGTCACCCGCCTAAACAGCAAGAAAATGCAGCAGTCGTTTGAAAATATGCTGGAAGACCGCCTCAAGCCCAATGCTGCAGCTAAACAAGATACAGACACAGACTGGAGAGCCCTAAAGGACATAATTTACAACACTGCTATGGAATCCTGGGTCCAACCCCCCGAAAGCATAAAGACTGGTTTGATGAAAATTTCGAAGACATCTACCAATTGCTGGCCGAAAACATCTTCTCCTCAGGGCACATTTGAATGACCCGAAGGCAACATAAAAAAAGATGCCCTCAAGAACATTCAGAGAGTAGTGCAGCAGAAACTTCGGCACATGCGGAATTCCTGGCTGAGCAGCAAAGCTTATGAAATTAAAGGCTTTACTGACAGACATGATATGAAAAACTTCTACGACTCACTGAAAGCGGTCTATGGTCCTACATCACCAGGCACAGCGCTCCTCCTCAGTGCAGATGGGGGAACATTGGTCACCGATAAAAGACATCCTTCAGCGCTGGGCAGAACATTTCAGCAACATCTTAAATGCAGCTTTCTTCTTCGATGATAAAACCATGAACTGCCTTCCTCAAGTTCCCATCAATGATACACTTGATGACCTGCCAACCATAGTGGAAGTAAACAAAGCCATCCAGCAACTCTCCAGCGGCAAGGCACCTGGTCCGGACTCCATCCCGACAGAGATATACAAGGCAGGTGGGCCGGTCCTAACAGAGCAGCTTCACCTAGTCTTTACAAACATATGAGTGAACGAGACCATGCCACAAGATTTCACGGACGCGTCAATAGTCCACCTTTACAAACAAAAAGGAAACCGCCAATCCTGTGAACGAACGAACGAACGAACGAACTTTAAAAGGGTAACAAATTGGGCACACAGGCCCGTCTTACATTGGGCCCTTTCAATCACTCATCTTTCATTTATCAAATGTGCATGTTACATTTATATAGAGAAAAAAACATTGTCAAATGGATTTTGTAAGCATAAACAATGCATATTACGCATGATACATTCACATGGGGAAAACAAAACATTGTCAAATGAAAGTTGTAAACATAAACAGTGCATATTGCAATGTTGTGAGACACATCCCCCATCCACCTACACATCCCGCAACCACCCACACATCCCGCAGCCACCCACACATCCCGCAGCCACCCACACATCCCGCAGCCACCCACACATCCCCCACCCACCCACACATACCTCCAATTATTCACACAGACCCAGGCAAAAATACATGCCGCCACCCACCCACTGATCCCCCACCCATACACATTTCCCCACCCACAAAAACACCTGTCAACGTCTCAAAGACCTAGGAAACAAGACTCGGATTCAGACAGGCAACAAACTCCATACTCTCGTTTGATACTCTAATTTATTATCATTACTTTGTCTAATAATGATTTAGCAATGCATTACAATATCACAGTATCTTATCAGTACATTAACAAAGCATCATACACATGGCTATCACATCTATCAACTATCAAACAATCTCTCTCTTAAGCTAGTTTCTGTGTAGCTAGTCCCCCTAAGCTAAACCCTGCTCCGTGTTTGGTTTCCAGGTCGCCGTCTGGCCCTCGACGTGCGTCGGGTCGGACACAGAGTGTGACTCCTCACGAGCTTCTCGTGAGAGTGGTCCCTGCACACTTCAGGCGGGCTCCACCTGGGTTAACAACGCAGTAGGCAAACTGACCCCTGCGTTCTAGAATGTTCTGTTGTGTTTATTTCCCTTCTTAGGATTTCTGTCTCTGTATTGTATCCCCTGATATATCTCCTATCTATCTATGTAGTCGATCCCTCATGTGATACCCGACAGGGTTCCCCCTGCCCTCCATCCTTATGGGTTACTGTGCGTTTATTTGTTTGAACTAATTTTGTCAAGGGATCCATGAATGCATAGCAATTAGTATTGTAGTTTAGTGGATGGGAACTCAGTATATGTATCCCTTGTTCTATGAATCATGTATTTTCTGATAGAACATTCCAGGGTGATTGCTGAAAAGCTCAACTCTCTGCCATATTCCTTAACGATGCTATCCGACCGAAGTACCTTCCCTGTTCATTTAACAACTGCGCCCTTCTCAAGTAGTCCAACATGATACCAGTAACAATGACTCTTTATTAGAGAGTTACATCAAACAAATATGTCTTGGCTTAGTTACGACACATGCACATCTTTTCCCTGTGTGTGTATTTGGATACAGTTTTTACTTCTGTATGGTTTCATTATAGTTGGCCAATAAATAATCACTTGTTTTCACCAAGTAACTACTCATGTCCTTGGTGTGTTCTGTTTAGTGTGTCCTACTCCCTTTATTAGTTGCTTTACAAAGTGTATGTTCTTTACCTGTTGATGTTTTAGTTTTTGTGAATTGTATGTTTTACTAATGTATATAATGTGTGTTGCGTGTGTGTTGTGTGGTGTGTAATATCTTTTCCAACCGTCCACGATCTGAATCTCATTTCTCATGAATTACGCCATTTGCGCAAGGCATGAGTTGGATACTCGAGCAGGGATTCTTAAAATAATTCTATTATAGCTAACACTTAAACATGTATAAAATATTTAGACATTGTTACATTTACATGTACTTCTGGTAAAGGGAATACTGAAAGCAAAGAGATGCCAGTTTTAACCCTCAGCTAAAGGGAAAACCCTTACCTAGTATAAAACCCTTTTGGGGCCTCATGAAAAACCCCTTCATCTTGTTAAAAAAAACGAATAGTACATGACGAGGAATGGTTGATTCAACTAAAACCCTTTTATTCTGACCTACCGGGGTTTCCCACACCACCATATCCACACCATAAATTTACTGAAAGAAATATGTATTACCCCCGGGGGGAAAATTTCCATGTCAGTGGAGCTTCCAAAAGGGACCTTTCCCTTTGTAATGAAAACATTTTTCACAGAGAAATAATGTCAGTCCACTGGTTTTCAACTGAGAAGTCTAAACCCAGTTCCCAGATAACAATTTTAATCCAAAGGGATGCTTTGAACGTTATTTTATTTAAACCCCCTTGGTTATTGCTGTAATTAATGCAGTGACTGATTTTAATATTCATCTTTTTGGGGTTTCCCATGTCATGTAATGGGAAAGTGAATGAAGTCACCACCACCTATAGGCATTTTTAAAATTTGTTATTATTATTTTTTTACTTCAGGTTTTGTTTACTTCAGTGCCAACAAATATTATATGATAACCATGTGGGTTTATGTTCACACAGTGGTTGTCAGTAATGTCATTGTATGTTCTGTCACACACTATATGTCCTGTCCCTACATACCCTACTGAAAAAATGTGGGAACTTGATGACACGGGCCCAACTCCATCTTTATCATAGGGGAAAAAATAAAATTTCCCCCGGGGTCAGTGGTAATTTCCCCGTGGTCCCCCAAAATTTTCCAAAGGGGAAACCTTTTATATCTTTTTTCCCAATTCCCCAAATTTTCGTAAAGGAAATTTGCTTTAAAACGGGGGCCCCCCACGTGGGGGGACAACGAGCCATACCCAAAGGGCCCTTCCTAAAGAAGGCATAATACGATGATAGACCCCCCCAACCCGGGAACCTCTTGGTTTTCCCTAGCCCAAAAAATTTTCCAAAATCTCACATTGATGCCCAAAAAACAAATCCCTTGCGGATAAAATCCCCATTTTCAAAAATTCCCCGCAACCAACTTCAAACCATTAAATTTTTGGGAAAATGAACATATGTTTCCACTGCTAAAGAAAGTGCGAAAATTGTTTCGCCTTTTCAGTTCTCGGGCAGCAGAGAGCGCTTTTTTAGTGAAGCGGATTGTTGTTGAGTAAGTTAAAAAAACAGATTTTACCAGCTCTCTTTTAAATAAAACTTTTGTGTATATCAGTTTTTGAAAGTAAGATAAAAACTGTGGAAATTGTTCAGGGATACCTGGATTAATGAATTATTAGAACAGTGGATCACCCAGGAAAGTGTTTAATTTTGGGGCTAAATGAGCAGAGTGACTCAGAAACAGAATGAATGAAACAGAATAACACTAAATTGTATTTTTAGATTAAACTTGGTTTTATAAAATCCCCTTAAAATTACAATTAATAGTTTTACATGTCTTTTTTGTACATGTAGTCCTATTTAGTAGACACTAAACCTAAAATTTTCAAAAATTTTCAAAATTTTATCTGAACGGGATTCCTGTTAAATTATAAGGGGAATCCCATGGAATGAGAGGGGATGTTAAGGCATAAATTACCATCTTTTTCGACTTTTTACCAGGGGATGGGATGGGATAGAAAACAAAGTCCCATAAAAGGGATTGATAATCTGTTAACATTAGATTGACAGACAAAAATTTTTTCCGTGGGTGTACGGTTTTGTGAAGTTGGGATCAAAGAGTGGCCTTAACTAAAAACTTTTCTTTCCAGGGCCCCCTTTTAAACGACAGATAGGTTTGTGGAATAAGGAATCACACAAATACGCACAATTTTTAAACCTTTTAAATTTGCCCCTGCAAATGGGGGGAAGCATGAAAAACCTTTGTGAGTGTCTAGCCCCCAAAACTATGACCAATGAAGAGATGTCAAGAACAAGTGGGGGACCTGCACAATGTTTTAAACATCTTTTCCCCAAAAGGAGACAACTTTACCCCTTGGGGACCCCCCAATGCCAGATTTGGCACGGGCCCACCACCTCTTGGAGTGGCTTTTTGGAAAGCCGGAGTGGGGACATTGTAACAGCAATGGCCCCCTCCTTCTTCAGACATGTGCCGAACACGATCTCCTGATTACCAACACAATTTTCAGTCTCCTCATGAGAAATAGGACATTTGTGGGTGCACCCCCGATCGGGAAAAACTGGCACCTCATTGGGTTTTGTCATCGTCAGGAGGAGTGACGGACAAAAACGTTCGGGTGACAAAAACCATGGTGTTGGGCCCAATGTTGGACAGACCATCGTCTCATTATCTCGAAAAAATTCATTACATCAAACCACCACGGCGTCCTAAGGGGGGAAAATGCAAAAACAAACTAAAGTCACACGCCAAACAGCAAGAAAATGGCAGCAGTCGTTTGAAAATATGCGGGAAGACCGCCTCAACCCCAAAGGGCTCCAGCTAAAAAAGTACAGACACAGACGGGGAGAGCCCAAAAGGACATAATTTACAACATGCTATGGAATCCTGGGCCCAAAACCCCCCCCCCGAAAGCATAAAGACTTTTTTGATGAAAATTTCGAAAAACCATTACCAATTGCGGGCCCGAAAACACCCTTTTTCCTCGGGGCAAAATTGAAGACACAAAGAAAACATAAAAAAAGATGGCCCTCAAGAACTTTCAAAAGAGTAGTGCAGCAAAAACTTCGGCATTTGCGGAATCCTGCTGAGAACCCAAAGCTGATAAAATTAAAGGCTTTATGACAGACATGATATGAAAAATTTTACGACTAAATGAAAGCGGTCATGGTCCTACATCCCGGGCACAGCGCTCCTCCTCAGTGCAGAGGGGGGGAACATTGGTCACGATAAAAAAACACCCTTTCAGCGCCGGGCAGAACATTTCAAAACTCTTAAATGCAGTTTTCTTCTTCGATGATAAAACCATCAATCCCTTTCCCTCAATTTCACATCAAATGATACACTTGATGACCTGCCAACCATAGTGGAAGTAAACAAAGCCATCCAGAACTTTTCCAGCGGCAAGGCCCGGCCCGGGAAACTCCACCCGACAGAGATATAAAGGAGGGGGCCGGTCCTAACAGACCCAGCTTCACCTAGTTTACAAACATATGAGTGAACGAGACCAGGGCCCCAAGATTTCACGGAATCGTCCCAAAAGGGCCCCTTTACAAAAAAAAAAGGAAACCGCCATCCCCGTGAACGAAAGAACGAACGAACGAATTTAAAAGGGTAACAAATTGGGGAAAAAGGCCCCCTTACATTAGGCCCTTTCAAATCACTCATTTTCATTTATCAAAAATGCCCTGTTTCATTTATATAGGGGAAAAACATTGTCAAATGGATTTTGTAAGCATAAACAATGCAATTACCCCCTTTATAATTCACATGAGGAAAACAAAACATTTTCAAATGAAAGTTGTAAAACATAAACAGTGCATATTTCCCCCGTTTGAGACACATCCCCCATCCCCCTACACATCCCGCAACCACCAAACATCCCGCAGCCACCCCCACATCCCGCAGCCACCCCCACATCCCCCCCCCACCCACCATACCTAACAAATTTTTTCACAAAAAGACCCAAAGGGAAAGACAAGCCGCCACCCACCCAAAGATCCCCCACCCATACACATTTCCCCACCCACAAAAACACCTGTCAAACGTCTCAAAGACCTAGGAAATAAGACTCGGGTTCAGACAGGCAACAAACTCCATACTGTCGTTTGATACTCTAATTTATTATCATTACTTCTACTAATAATGATTTAGCAATTTCATTACAATATCACAGTATCTTATCAGTACATTAACAATGCATCATACACATGGCTATCACATCTATCAACTATCAAACAATCTCTCTCTTAAGCTAGTTTCTGTGTAGCTAGTCCCCCTAAGCTAAACCCTGCTTCGTGTTTGGTGTCCAGTCGCCTGTCTGGCCCTCGACGTGAGTCGGGCGGACACAGAGTGTGACTCCTCACGAGCTTCTCGTGAGAGTGGTCCCTGCACACTTCAGGCGGGCTCCACCTGGGTTAACAAACGCAGTAGGCAAACTGACCCCTGCGTTCTAGAATGCTCTGTTGTGTTTATTTCCCTTCTTAGGGTTTCTGTCTCTGTATTGTATCCCCTGATATATCTCCTATCTATCTATGTATGTCTATCCCTCATGTGAGACCCTGACAGGGTTCCCCCTGCCCTCCATCCTTATGGGTTACTGTGCGTTAATTAGTTTGAACTAATTTTGTCAAGGGATCACATGAATGCATAGCAATTAGTAGTTGTAGTTTAGTGGATGGGAACTCAGTAATATGTATCCTTGTTCTATGAACTCATGTATTTTCTGATAGAACATTCCAGGGTGATTGCTGAAAAGCTCAACTCTCTTCCATATTCCTAAACATGCTATCCGACCGAAGTACGCTTCCTGTTGTATTTACAACTGCGCCCTTCTCAAGTATCCAACTATGATACCAGGACAATGAACTCTTTATTAGAGAGTTACATCAAGACAAATTGTCTTGGCTTATTTAAGAACACATGCACATCTTTTCCCTGTGTGTATTTTGATACACTTTTACTTCCATATGTTCTATATAGTGCTCAATAAATAATCACTTTGTTTTCACCAAGTAACTACTGCTGTTAGTGTGTCTACTCCCTTTTTACTTTCTGTAATAAAGTGTATGTGCTTTACTTGTTAGTGTTTAGTTTTGTGAGTGTATGTTTTACCTAATGTATTTAATGTGTGTTATGTGTGTGGGTGTGTGGTGTGTAATATCTTTTCCAAGCGTCACGAGCTGGAATCTCCTTCATCATGAGTTACACTCTTTTCTTAAGGCATGATCTGGATATTCTAGCAGTGATTCTTGAAATAATTCTATTCTATCTAACATTAAACATGTATAAAATATTTAGACAAGTGTTAAATTTTACATCAAACGCAGACAAATTAAAACTGACTAATTTTTGCGTACAATTTGTACGCTAAGTATATCGCTCCATCATTTAATTCATTCACGCCCTGATTCATACATCTTTCATACAATATAATTTTCTTGTTAAAATAAACAAGTTAAGTTAAGGTAAGTGTTGTCGCCCTTAGAAAAAAAAATTTGGCGATATATTGAAAAACCAAGTACTACTTGTACTGTTGACAACAGAATGGTTTATAATTTAAATTGTAATTGTTTGCGAAAGAAACATTTTGAAATTGGATGATAATGTTTATGAAATATATGATAGAAAAATGAAAAATTGACATGTTCACATATTTTATGCATATAATAATACATTAATTTATTAACTATCTAATCACTAATTAACTAATTAAATCCATCGACGATCCGTGTGTTTTCGTTCCTTGTCCATGTGTGTATATGTTACTGTTACAGTTGATTAGTAATGTGGTTCCAACATGTCGTATAGTAGTGACATGTTCTGATGTACTGTTCTGTTCGGTGGTAAAGTCAATTTTCCTTCAATAGTAGGCAAAGTTCCGAATGTTTACGTGGTAACGGGTAGTTAATTTCTGCAGTGGGTGAAGTAAATGTACTCTTTAGTAGGCACAGTTCAGAATGTTCATACTGCCTCATTAATTAACACTGTGGCATGATATACTGTTAATGGACCTTTACTATTAATAAACTAGTATTTAGCGTTTGCTGTCGGTATTTATATAGTTCTGCGGCAGTGTAGAGATACACTGATTTTCATGCATCAAAATAAAAATATCACAGATTACAATATGATGGCAAAATAGAGTGGCAAGTGTCACTCTGCTGGTGCGCTTGGTACTCTTGATAAAATATCAGGAATTAAGTTATCTGTGCCTTTAATATGGTGAATTTCAAAATCAAAATCTTGTACTAAAAGACACCATCTGGCCAATCTGTGGTTTCTGGGATTTCTCTCTTTAATAACCAGTAAAGGCGAATTATCTGTAAGGACAACGAAGTGGGCGCCAAGGAGAAACTTACGTAGTCGTAGAACACAGAAAACCAAACTTAAGGCTTCCAATTCCGCTGTGGAGTATCTAGTCTTCGCTGCCTTCGACTTGCGACTTACATACAGGACTGGGTGTTTTACCCCATCTTATTCCTGCATTAGACATCCTCCGATCGCGATGGCACTTGAATCTGTGGTTAATATAAATTGTAAATTTATGTTTGGTAATCTGAGGATGGGTGGATTGGAAAAAATAGATTTCAATTTGCAAATTGTATCTTTTAAACTGATACTCTTAAAATTCGAAATACTATACAATTGTATGATTATAGATGAAATAATAGTTCTAAACATTGAAGAGTTGCTATGAATTTACAATAAGCATGTATCAGAATTATACCAACAATTTTGCACCCACAGGAGTTAATGAAATGTATAATGTTTTTTCCCGTTTCATTATGGCGCAATGTTGGCTGATATATGAGTGAGATGGTAATTATGATGGATAATTGGTTTGTTATCCAGATTGTGGTCAAAGATATATTTTGAAAGATAGGTAGCGTTGATGCAAGTTGTGTCGATAGCAAAAGTAGCAAGAGTGTCAGTAGTTTGCTTATGTAAGTTCTACTATTTGGTGAATGTGAGTGTTTAATCTTGTTGGTTGAGTTTTGTGTTTCAGAGAAATTGCTGTATTTGTCTGTCAAACTGGTAGGTGGTGATTTCATTTTGTTACTAATTTTTGTACTGATGGATTTTAACAAGCATCGTTTGTTGATTCTGTTCATGCAATAAAGCGCTTTGTTTGTATGCAATCGTTTCTGATTTCGATTTTGTGTGAAGTTCATTGTTTGTGTTTGTTTATTTGCATACTGTTTGCTTGCATATTGGTGTTCGATGATGTTATTTCAGTATCTGCATAACTTTCTACGTGTTTCTGTGTTGTTTCCGTTTTTGTCTTATGTGTCATTGAATGATGATAGGTTTGGGATGAACACATATAATGACACTTGTTTATTGTTAGTACTTCTTTGTTAGTGATAGTGTCCCTTGGGGATCTTTGTATTTCTCTGTTATGATTCTTGTAATTAATGACGTCACTGTTTATTGTTTCCAGAGAAACAAATTGTTTCGACTCATGGAGATGGAAATTATGAGTTCTCTCAGTTGCTGGTTTGGTAAATGCGTTTTTGTCTTCACGAAAAAATTGTCGCTAATGCGAAGTTGTCTTCCTTCTCTTTGTTGTCCAGAAAATTAGTCGCTACTGTAAAGTTGTCTTCATTTTCATGCGTAGCAGTGTCGTTAAGAAGTACTGTCGTTGCGGTGCTTCTGTCATTGTTGTCGTTCTTGTCAGTGTCGTTTCTGTTAGTCTGGTTAGCGTCCCCTGTTCTCTCTGTCTGGTTGTTCATGTGGGTTTTCTGAGTCGTTTGTCGAGTCACTACGTTAGCGTCTTTTGTTTCGTGTTGCACACTTGCAGGTTTGGGGTTTTGTTGTTTGCAGGTATCCTTAGTTCGAGGTTTAATGTTAGTGGTATGCTCGAAACATTCCACTGCCCTTGTGTTGTGCACCTCTGTAAATTCTTTTCGAATTTCGTCATTGGTTGTGTCCCTTAAGCTTTTGGCAGTTGGGGACATAAAATTATGTTCATTTGTCGTGGGATTACTGCTTGGGTTTAGAATGCAGTTTTCAAGCTCCCATTTTTGGATCTCTTCTTGTGAATATGATTTTACGTTGGGGATGTGTCCAACAATAATATCTGCGCACGGGTTGTCTGATTCGGCACACAGTACTTGCCCTGACACAAATGGTGTTTGAATTTCGGCCAGTGCTAAGGGGTATCTTTCAATGGTACCTGCGAATGTTCGACATGTCACATGGTCGTTCGTATAGACTGTCTTTAATTAGTGTCTTTTTAATGCCAACCAGAGTCGAGCCGCTGTCACGCATGACTTTACAAAGTCGGTTATTTACAAGACCTTTAACAAATTGCAATTTGCCTTTTGAAGCTAAGGCTGCGTTTGCCATTTCGTTGGATATTGGAATGGTATGGTCACATATCCAACTGGAACTTTTTACAAATGTTACAGGTGTTATAGTCATTGATGTTAATGACTTCTAGGGCATTCACTGATTCATTCTCACTTTCATTCTTGATGTCACACTGATTGTCATCATCCATTTCTTCATCACTAGATGTGTCTACCAATACTGCATTGGCTTGTTTGAGCATCTTACGGCCCTTACAAAGACCGCTATAGTGGCCGTATGCCCGACAAAAATAACATTTAACTGCTCTTCTGAAGGTGTTTCTCTTGTTTTTCTGCTTCTCTACCATCATTTGAAGGTGTTGACGGCAGGATGGCGATTTGTCACACATAGCATTCTGTTCGTGCGTCGATTGACAATAATGGCAATGAGCTGGCTTTGAAAATGTAGCCGTGGTTTAAATTTGCTATCTGTTGGTTTTGAGTATTTTGTGTTAGTGACAGCTGCTACCTCATTTTGAGTAGTATTTAATCGAAAAATGTCACGATTTGTTGTATAGTAGGCACTCCCTTTTTGTTCGACCTCTTGAATTGTTCTACAATCACTCTGTTGTAGAAAGTTAGAGAAAGAGGTGCGTAGTGAATTTATAATTTTATCAGTTATGATCAGATCTCTTAGTTTCTCATAGTTATTATTTGTTTTAGCTGATGTAATCCATTCATTAAATATATCTTGGACTGAAGAGACGTAGTCTATGAACGTTTGGTTGAGTAATGGTGACATTTTTGGGAATTGTAATTGGTAACCTGCATGATTCTATGTTTCAGATAGTCATAGTCCTTTCTCGTGTCTTGTGGGATGGTTTCAATTACTTTTAGAGGTTCCAATGCTAATTTTCTCATAAAGACCATAGCCCAGTCGGTTTTTTAAATGCTATGATAGGACATTAATCACTCAAAGTTCTCACACCAGGCACTTATGGAATCTCCGGAACAAAAAGGGTTTGACTAGGTCCTTGTATTTGTTATACTTATGTTCCTCTTCCTTACTTCTTAATTTGTTTACGGAGATTTCCATATTGGAATCAATCTCCATTTGTTTGACCTTTAGTTGTGTCTGTGTTTCTATTTCTTTTTGTTTCAAAGTGGCTTCTATTTCTAACTTTTTGTTTCCGCAATTAATTCTGCTTGTTTGTTAGTAGCTTCAATTTCAAACTTTCTATTTTCTGCTTGTTTGTTAGCGGCTTCAATTTCAAGCTTCTTATTTTCAGCTTCCATTTCCAGCCGTTTCTGTTCTCGTTCGGCTGCCCGGTCTTCTCTCGCTACATTTTCTGCATGCGTTTTTTCCGCCCATTCCGACAGTTTATCTGCAGAATATCCTAATTTAAGCCCTAGTTCAATACATTGTTCCAGTGTTGAAATTTTGTAAATTTACATAAATTTAATTTAATAGAAATTAATTCCCTTTGAAAAAAGTTTGGGAGTACAACAATTGATTATGTCCCTTAATGTTTACATATACATTTCATATAAGCAATTTCAAATGGACATAAAATTTGCATGTACATATAATAAATCGAAATGCATAGAAAAATGTTACATACAGAAAAATGAGTATCGTTTAGAGATACAATAAGAATGAAATCAATGGGACTTATCTGATTTACTGATTTCTTTGCTGTACTATTGATGTATGGGTCTCCGGTTCCTTCACCGCTGTAGAGGAACAATTTTAACACACAACTTTCTCGCAGAACAATCTGTCGTTGGAATGAAAAAGATTAGTATCTTGTCACAGTTATTGTACAGTCATGTCAATGTTAATATGAAATATGAAATAAGCATGGTTTTAATAATTCTCTTAGAGGGACAAAGAAATTTATGAGAAGATAGAAGCTGTGATATCTAGACTTTGTCGTGTATGATTGCAATAGTATTTTTACTTGGCAAAGCCAAGAACCTTTAAATAATCTTAAGTTTTAATAGTCTTGAGCTTGCCAAAACGGCTTGGCCCCAAAATAGCCTGTCAACATCTCAAAGAC
>JACEFZ010027597.1:35000-175000 GCA_014155875.1 Cepaea nemoralis | reverse complement strand
CTACTGTCGCCTGTAACTCCTGGGCTGTTTGCTCCCTATCTCTCCCATGCCTATATGCAAGAATATCATCTGCAAATGTTAGTATTCTTCCAACCCCTGGTGTTTCTAGGTTTGCAATCTTGCTCGTATACACATTAAAGAGCGCCGGTGAGACTGCAGGTCCCTGTGGCAGTCCCGGGGTTAACATATATGGATCTGAGGTCCATGCGCCCATACGGAGAGCAACCCGACGAGAGTGCAGGACGGCTGCTATCCAGTTCACCAACCAGGGATTGACCCCATCTCCATCAGTGCGGTCATCAAAATATCATATCGAACTCTATTGTACGCATCCTCGAGATCAAGCGCTACCGCCATCGTTTCCTGTCTACTCTGGAACCCCTCAAAAACATCAAAGACAAAAGTGGCTGCTTTCTCATTGTATTGGCACGTTTATAACATTCTCTTGGGTAATCTTTGCTACGGGTCGCCATGTGTTCACCGTATATTCTCCAGGATTCATCTTTAAATGCTCTAATTGTTCGTCTTGCATTACGTCGTGCTATTCTATAAGTAACATAGTCTTGTTCAGATTTAGTTGTGATCCACATTTTGAATGCTACCTTCTTTTTGAATATGCTATCTTTAACTTCGTTGTTCCACCAGGCTGTTCTTAATCTTTTGTTCTGCCCTACTTTCTTTGTTCCACATCTATTTTCCAGTGTGTCGAGCATGGCAGCCTTGAAAATTGTCCATTCCTTAGTTGAGTTGAGTTGAGTTAAGAACCGACATCACTGCACTCAGGGCATTCCCATACGTGCTCCGTCCCCTCGTTCAACAGCCAGCGAAGAGTCATACTACTAATCGTTCCCATCGCTATCTGATTAAAAGTTTTCCTGGTCTGCCCTCTCAGTTTGCCCCTGCCGATCCCCCGCAATCTCATTCTTTCCACATATGGGTTCTCAATCTGTTCCTCCGCCTTCTCCAACTGGTCCCACAAGCGCACGACCACCTCCCCCTTGTCCATAGGACAAAATACCACCAAGAGGTGCCTTCCCTGCTAGCCTATCAGCCTGTTCCTTCCCTCGTACACCCGCATGGCCAGGGCAAAATATCCATACAATTCTCACGATCTGTGACCTCTGAAGCGACGAGAGCCATTCCACACGGAACATTCCTTTCTCCACCTTGCTAAGCATACTCTTTGAATCCGTAATGAATACAACGTGTGTTGCAGTAGTCTCCTCTAGCCACCGGAATGCCGCTGTTACTGCCTCCACCTCCATTCTCATGCTGGAGGTCGTAGTCTCATATGCCAGACTCTCCTTTTTTCAAGATTCACCCATTGGCCTTTGCAATAAAGCCCCAGCTAATACGTCTGTTTCTCAACACTGACCCATCGGTGAAGATGACTATGTCACCTTGATGTGTGTTGATGTGTGCTCTGGATCAGCTGTTGCACTTCAAACTCAGTGCGGCCCGCTGTCCATTCTCTGCACTCACGACCCAGTGTTATTATTACATTGTGCCAGTCCGTCATGTCTTCCGGAACTTCCACCCACTCTCTTTCACGATTGATGTTCTAAATCACACACCTGACTTATAGAAAGTTCTGCCTGTGCCATCCAGGACCTGCCTCGTCTTTGCCTATGACCCTTAATCATATCCATTGCTGCATGCAGCGGGTGATCCCTGTCTGCGGCAACTTTCAGGTACCATTTGGCCTATGCCTATCCGTCATTGTTGGTAGCACCAGGATATGCCTCATGCATATAATTGGTGTGTCCTTTGTGCACCCCAGGAGTTTTCCATTCCTTATCTACGCTTGCGTGGTCATCAGGGATGTTCTTATGTAGGTTTTTTTTTTTTTCGTCTTTAACCGTCTTTTCCTGACGCCTCCTATAATTGATGACATGTATTGTAGCCTATTTGTTTCTTATTTCCTGTATGTTTAAATATCTGCATATTTGCAGCGAAATTAAATGTGAAGTGTGCATTTGCTTTTTCAACTGATTCTCCCGCTATGCAGCACAACGCAACATATCATATTAACCGGAACTGCTGCTCCGACAGTTTTTCAGAACATTGGAAAAGTCAGACTCCGTGGCTTTTGTAAAATTTCTTATCCAACAGGGAAAACACTTCCAAAATTAATTGAAAAATGAAACCAGCCTTTCATGATTCCTGCTATTCCTATACAAACAAACAAACAAGTCTCGTAGCAGGAACATGCCGTTGGTATGTGAATTGTTGGTACCATCCCATGCCTGCCTGTGAGTGCACGCAGGAATAGTTAGTTAGTGTGTCTTTCCATCCAAGAACAAACGTGGAGAGCTGACATCGAACTCTCATGCAACCACGCTCATTGATTATCAGCTAACAACCTAAGCCTATTATGGCAAGTCGTACACTTTCGGTAAGAATCTAAGTAGTTTACATGTTACTGATCTGTCATGATTAAAGAGAAATGCAGCATGACTGAAGAATAGGAAATTTACCATTGTGAATATAGCAATCAATCAATCATGTGCCGTGTCCACAATGAAGGTTGGCTGCAATGGATCTCCATCTCCAACACTGTTTGTCTCTCGCCTTGATTGTACACCCTGTCACTCTGCTGTTCGTCCATCTGTTGATGTTATCTTCTCACTGTTAACGTTGTCTATCTCTTTAACATTACCCTCCAATGTGGTTTTTCTAAGAATGTTTTATCTTTTAACATGGCCGAAATATTTCACTTACCTCTATTGTATTTTTGTTTTCATGAACTCTCGTTTCAATCTACTTCTTCTAGAACATCTGTATTTGATTGTTATGTGAAAATATGTAGTGCAGGGCTGGTTCTCTGGTCTGGTGAAAGGATTACGAATGCAACTTTTAATCCCGTATACCACGTTTGAAACATAGCTGCTGGCGATTTGGAAGCAGACCGTCTTGCTTTGGTTTCCATGGTATGAGTGCCGGTAGTTCGAAAGCGAAGGCAAACTACGTAAACTTGGCAATGAATAACAAACAGCCAAAGTATGCTGGAGTTTACTACTACGTCCTTTAAACGATACGAAACTAACATTTTTTTTGTCGCGGTCTTAATACATAATGATAGTTACGTAAATTTGGCTTTTGTTTTTGGGTGGAAAGGGCGTTAAAATACTTTATTGCACTTATTTTTACCCATATCGCTTAATTTATTTCCACACGGCGTTCTGCAGTGTACCACAAAACACGAACTCCGTATCTCCAGCGACAACCTCAACGAGTCACCGAAAACAAACTGCACTCGTGAACCGAAAGACGTGGCCCTGAATCGAACCCGCAGCCTTGGGAGCTTGAGGCAGAAGTTATAGCCATTTAGCTATGGAGACTCACTAGTTTTCATAAAACCTTGCACGTGATTTAGCTCCCTTGTATTCTGAACCTACAGATGCATGTTTCGTCAGATACTGGCACCTTGCCGTCTTGACAGACGATAATTTGTTACATTGTGCTTCAAAAAAGCATAATAACTACAACCCATGGCGGTAGCGAATATGACTGATCAGACCAATTCGAGCTGTAAATGTACGTCCACAATGGATGCATGTGAACACATGGTAATTTCCACCATTACGCACCATGTTATGTCTCACACGCTCAGTGTGTGACCTATCTGCAATAATTTTATTTGTCTGAAATTCATTTCTGATCTCTGTCCTCTGTGCAACTTGATTAGAGGTGACTTGCTCGCAAGCATCCAAGTGCAATATCAATGCCTGTATCAATCATGTCCCGCTTAGACATATCTTTGTATCGTACTAGAGATCTTTTACCCATCTGTAATTCACCAAAAACAATATGTACCTTTGGTATTCTACCGCCATCCATCCTCTTAATGTGTGCTGTCCATCTATATACGAAGACTGAGTATGGAACAAACCGTACACATAACCGGATCTTTCCAATACTTCCGTATGTTTAATTTTGTATTGCTACCTAACACCAAGTATTCTTTGCAGACACCGCATATGAAAGCTGTTTAGACGTTTCTCTTGGTGTGAGTAAGTTTACCAGGCTTTACTGCTTTTAAGAAGAGGACCTGAAACTGACTATCGATATTTAGAGACATCAATGGGAGGTGTGAGTGCGAACGAAAAAGAAGAAGAAATGCCACTTTGCGCAGATTCCTTCATGTGGTAGAAGGAGCTCTTTATTTGTAAATTACACTGTTCAAAGGCTTCTTCAAAGCTCTGCCGCTAATTTAAAAATTAGGTGAGATGACAAAACATGGTCAGTGTTTTTATCAGTAATCCCTGAGAAAGAATGTAGGTGGACTCGGGGGCCTAGGACTCAACGTGTATGAGAACCGCTGGCATTGCAGGTGGTTAGTTCATTCTTCGATCAGAATAGGGTCATTAGTCTCTGCGTTAAATATACGGCAATGCATTGTTCGTCAATATATGTTAAACATCAATTATTAATATTCATGCCATATTTTATTTTGCATTGATAGATTAATTTGTGCAGTTAATAATATGTTAACATTGGCCTGTCTTTCTTAGTTGATAAAACTAACAAACAAACAAGCAAGTCTCGTAGCAGGAACATGCCGTTGGTATGTGAATTGTTGGTACCATCACATGAGTAGGCCTGCGTGAGTGCACGCAGCAATAGTTGGTGAGTCGTTCCATCCAAGAGCAAACGTGGAGACCCAAGAGACTTGGAATTTGAATATAACGAAGGTCAGTAATTTGCTAACTGAATATTTGAATCTTGACATGAGGGTGTTAAAAGTCTTAAACATACACGCACACACACACACACACACACACACACACACACACACACACACACACAAAACACACACACACACACACACACACACACAAACACACACACACACACAGAGAATCATACACGTCCGCGCTCGCCATATTTTAGTTTACTGCTTGTGTGTCCAGATATAAATGAAAAGAACATCAAAAAGTGAATTGTCGTGCGATTTTGTCAAGCCTGTGGCTCAGTATATATGGTGTGCATTCCCTAGCTGTGACTGTCCCTAGTCTACCTACAAGGCAGCAGGTTCGTGTGTTTCTTCATCTGGTTCCTATCCCTTGACCTGTCCGACATGGGAGACCCTACCAGTAGTTTCGCTACTGTCAGCATAACTCTTGGGGTCATTCTAACACGCAAGTGCGAAACCAAATAAAGATGGACACACGACTCAATGTACTTTTAAATATATTTTGGCCATTTATGTTTCGTCTTTAACGTCTCGTTCACTTCTCTCATAATGTGTGACAATTTACATAAATATATCTAATGTCGGTTTTCTTTCAAGATCCGCTAGAAAGGATTACCTGCCAATCTAAAAGACATCGATCTTAACAAGCTAAGCACGGCATAACTCGTACTGACTGTACACAGCTATTTTGATAATGTTGATGTAAGTAGTACTTGTAATTACCAGAACCATATTGTTGTCAATGTAGCGTATGTAACCAATAATAAACTATGTCGTAGTTATTCCTCAATCATTACTCCGTCGCTTGGCATTCATTTCTCAGTTGTGACACCCAGCAGTTGGTAGCATGCGAGAAAGGTCACGGTTTAGCAACATCCCCGGAAATCTCGGATTTGTCTTCAGAACTGTTGGATTTTGTAATCTACAGACTGCGCGGAGAGAAAACTGGATGGTCAGTGGACTGTATCCATGTGTGTTTTTGCATCCATCAAACCTTTCAGTCATATTTTATTCGGACTCCCATATAAGCTCGGCAATAACAATCCCCTTTTATCGATACCGGCTCTGTTGCGAAGAGGTTAAGAAAGCAATTCACAAGCCAACAAACCCCATTGGAAACAGCTGAGGGCGATTTGGAATCACGCTACCTTGCGTTGGTTTCCCATACAGCGGTAGGAGCGCCGGTCGTTCAGAAAGCAATGGCAAACTACTGAACGTAAACTTACCAAATCACTAATAGCCAACAAATGTTGGGGTTGATTGCGACATCATGTAAAGTGTATGCAACTAACTCTTCTTCTTTATGGATACAAATGTGCAGAAAGGTAACTACCAGTACCGTGCTGTGTGATGTACAGCTTAGGCACGACACAGAAGATCTCCTTGGCCATCCTTTGATGCTCAGTTCTGTTCCAACCGTCATATCTTGTTACTGGTTGAGATGGTATCAAGACAACTGACTAAGCATAGGAATAACAACTTGCACTCACTTAAATTCAGTTTACACGAATATCATATGCTCATTCCATTTTATCTCATACCAGTTAGGAGTTGATGAAAATTTTAGGTAAGATGTTTATGTGATGAGTTTAATATCAGGACGGCTGATTGTGCTTCCCAGGACAGTCACTGGCATCTCTACGAGAGGGTGACAAATGAAAACCGTAAATGTAATTGTGTGTGTGTGTGTGTGTGTGTGTGTGTGTGTGTGTGTGTGTGTGTGTGTGTGTGTGCGTGCGTGCGTGATTATATTCTAAAAAAGTACAGAACAATTGTATCACTTTTGGATGTAGTCACCACTGCTTTCAATGCAAGTCCTCCAACGCAGATAGAACTCTTGAATTGCTGTAGACAAATATTATCTTGGTCGCGTGTGCAACATATTATACATCACCTGCAGTACTTCTTCATCGGACAGAAAAAGTACTTCCTCCCAGTGACTCTTTGAGTTATCCAAAAAGGTGGAAATTACTTTGGGCTAAGTCTTGCTAGTACCTGGGATGAGGTACCCTTTGAAAGTGGAGGTCACTGATAAAAATATATGGATAACAGAAAGCTGCTCTTCTTTGGTGCATGTCAAAAGTGGGGCGGTCATAATTAAACTGTCCTTATAGCATCACAGTATCTGTCTGTTCGTCTGCATTGTGATATCACATGCGTACCACTCTTGACATCCTTAGCAACAATATTGACAGGTTACAAGACAAAGGTTTGGTTATTGTAATTTCTATCACATGCAAGGTTCTTTGCAATAACCTCGCTCCCATAAAAACTTTCCGGAAAACTTCTCGTTCATAAGCAAGATGTCCCGTGTCCGATACACCCATCTGGAGATCATCCGCCACATAGTACATCCATCTTCTCCTTGGTCTGCCTCTTCCTCTCTTCCCAGGTATATACCCCTCCATTATTGTTCTCTCCAAACTTTCATGACGTTTCAAGCGACTACAATATTTTAATGTTCTTTGTTTTATCGTCTTTAGTAGCCAACCTTCTTCAATCTTCAGTTCTTGTCGTATGGATGTATGTGTTCTTTTATGTATCCAAGTTATTCTTAGAACCTCGGCTACCGCAACTTCAATACTGCATATACAGGATGTATTTTTAATAACTGTGCAGTGTTTGAAATATTGCCGGTCCATGTTTTATATTCACCCTCTGTAAAGTTCATGCGTCATAATTGGTAAATACAAAATTTGGACCGACAATATTTTCAAGCACTGCACAGTCATCAAAAATACACTCGGTACTGTTGATATATAACTCTGTGGCACAGTCCAACCTATGTGTTATATACTGAGTTGATAAATACATTCATACTCCTGAATTGTTGATTAGGATTCTAGGGAAATAGCAATGTTCACAGATGGAGTAGTGGCACTATCGAGATCTAGAATTATGTAAGCCTTAAGCGAAAGGTTAAGGGCACGCAAAATTAAACGTGCGCTGATGGTGGGGTAGTAAGTTCATTCCCTACACCGGTCGGTTGGGCATACACCTTGACATCTCGCTTTCAAAGCAATGGCAAATACCATCCACCCATTCATCCATCATGTACCATGCCGGTAAGCGTGGGCGGTCATGATTCACCATTTCACTCGATCACCAGGATTGTGGATCAATTAAGTGTTCTTGTCTCGACCATGCCAAGTGGTCAAGCCATCCGAGTATTTACTTATCTGTCTTCACCTTGTTCTCTTCCCCTCGATCTTACCAGTTGTCACCAACTTCTCTAATTTATTTCTTCTCATAACATGTACAAAACGGACTCCCGGTCCCCAACATGGAGGTTAGTCATTGAAACAGTTAGGCCTCTAGAGTGTTTATGCTCGTAGCTACCGTTTGCATTCACATTTTCCTCATAATGGACTATAATAGACTGTGTAATGTTGTCTAGCATTGATGCATGTGGAGAAACCATGGTGTATACTGTTGCCGTGTATTGTTGCATGTGGAGAAACAAGATGCAAATATGGTAACCGTCTGTTGCAGTATTGATGTAATGATTACTCTGGATATGATGTCCTGAGAAGAAAAAAAACGACCAATTATATTACGCACATTAACATCATTGTAAATATCAACATAAAATGAATATACATATATTTCCGCTTGATATGGTATTATAGTGTCGGTCTGGCCAGTTGTTTTCGTGGCAATCAAAATAATTATCATAATCATCATCATGTGCAATGCAGGTAAGCGTGGGCGGTCATGTTGTGCCATCTCACTCAATCACCAGAGTCGTGGATCAGCTCAGTGTTCTTGTTTCGACCATACAACGTGGCCAAGCCATCCATGTACGTACTTCTCTGCCATCCCCTTGTTCTCTTCCCCTCGATATTATCAGTTGTCACCAAGTTCTCTAATTTATTTCTTTTCATAACATGACCACAAAATTGTGACAGTCTGCGTCTAATATCTCTAATCAGTTTACTGTTTTCATTTGTTTCTTGTAGAACTTGGTGATTGGTTTCTCTGTCTGTTCATGGTATCCTGGATTTTCCTCAGAAACCACATTTCCACAGCCATCAGATGTTTTTCAGCTTGACTGCTCATTGTCCACGTTTCACATCCATACAAATAGGCCAGGAGTGCGTAGACCACTCATAACCTGAAAGCCAAGTCAGACGGGAGACGTTCACCACACTAAGTCCCTGTAATACACACAGGAGGGTGATAATTACGAAGACATGTTCCCTTTTCTCCCCAGCAGGGATCCATCTATCAACAACACCATTGTGCCAATTCAGTCTCCTGCTAGCCACCAATAAGAGCCTGTGGTTGGTAGTTGTTACATACACGGGAGGCAACAACCGTATTCATTTAATTGTAAACCAGAATACTTACACCTCATGCGTTTCAGATCTGTGGCCTTTGTCATGCACCCGCAATGTCACTGTACCAACGACAAACACAACACGATATTTATTAGCAATTAAGCAAACAGCTGCACTGGATCGCGGTACAAGAAAGAGCCTCTCCTGGAACGTTTATCTGTATATTCAGTTATTCTTTTATCTGCTAACGTAATAAGTGTATTTTTTTTTAATTTGCATATCCCTTACAGGACGTTGCATTTTATTCCCGTTGTTGATGTCTTGGCAAATTTACGTTCAGTAGTTTGCCATTGCTTTCTGAAAGACCGGCTCCCATACCAAAACGTTAAAACTAGTGTGACACGGTCTGCTGTGAAATCGGTTACCGCTGTGTTTCAAACACGGGTAAGCGGCATTATGAATCGCGTTCGCAACGCCATCGCCACGGAAGCCATTCGGTAACGTGTAAATGGGATTTATACGTATTATCCACTATATATATATATATATATATATATATATATATATATATATATATATATATATATATATATATATATATATATATATATATATATATATATATATATATATCTTATATATAAATTAGGATCTCCGTCTGTCTGTATGTATGTATGTATGTATGTATGTATGTCATTTATTTGTTCGCGAACGGCCCATCCGATTGAGATGAAATTTTCTACACGCCTTCCTTTCATTCCAGCGCTGCCAACTGTGATATTTTGTTAGTGTGAAATCGCCTGCTTACTCAGTATTATTTCATTTTTCATTTTTCATTATAATTTCATATATCTCAGGGGACCTAACTCTGTAAAAGTTATTTCAAGGGGCATAACTTTTCTGTATAACTTATAGTCATATTGTGGCATCGTTTTCAAAGATTTATAAACTCTTTGTCCATAGTTATGTACCGGCATATGAGTTATAATAAATAATGATACAATCTGTAAGGCATTTTCAAAGTTTTCATAAAAATAATGCACAATGCATAACATTGTAACTCATCTTTTTTTGCTTAAGAAGTTACTGTAGTCATGCAGGTGATTAGAAAGAGTTTTCATTAAAAATAATGGATGGTGTGTGGAAGGACATTCTTTTAAGTTACTTTTTTTGTTGTATGAATTTAATGAGAACTTATATGACTACTTATATGAATTAAATGAGATGCTCCCCACCAGGGACTGGGCGAAGCCGGACAGGGTCAGGCAGACAGATAGACAGACAGACAGACAGATAGACAGTCGGGAACAGGAACTTATATGACTACTTATATAAATTAAATGAGATGCTTCACACCAGGAGCTGGGCGATGCCGGGCCGGGTCAGACAGACAGACAGACAGACAGACAGACAGACAGACAGATAGTCGGTAACGGGAACGGGAACTTATATGACTACTTATATGAATTAAATGAGATGCTCCCCACCAGGGACTGGGCGAAGCCGGGCAGGGTCAGGCAGACAGATAGACAGACAGATAGACAGACAGATAGACAGTCGGGAACGGGAACTTATATGACTACTTATATGAATTAAATTAGATGCTCCACACCAGGAGCTGGGCAATGCCGGGCCGGGTCAGTCAGACAGACAGACAGACAGACAGACAGACAGACAGACAGACAGACAGACAGACAGACAGACAGACAGACAGACAGACAGACAGTAACGGGAACGAGAACTTATATGACTACTTATATGAATTAAATGAGATGCTCCCCACCAGGGTCTGGGCGAAGCCGGGCAGGGTCAGCTAGTATCTTATATATAAACGACGATCTCCGTCTGTCTGTCTGTCTGTATGTATGTATGTATGTCCTTTATGCGCTCGCGAACGGCCCATCCGATTGAGATGAAATTTTCTACACGCCTTCCTTTCATTCCAGCGCTGCCAACTGTCGTATTTTTTTTTCTTCTTCCTCCTCCTCCCTCCTCCCATTCCCAAAATACGTACGTAAATATATGATGATGATGATGAAAGAATCCCCGAACCAAAACGCTAGGGAAAGGGAAGAAAATGACGTGACTACACAGAATCGTCACACGGCAATCATCATCATCATCAAGTGCCGTGCCGGCTGGCGTAGGCGTTCAACTCTGCTGCTGATATATATGCCTCCATGCCACGGCAATATCAATAACAATTCATCTTTTTATGTGTAAGGAAGTTATCTACAGTCGTGTAGAAGGGAAGAACAATCAATGGAAGGACCGAAATCACAGAACCTAGACGAGTATGAATTCGGAATGGCGAACTCCCTCCTCCTCTCTTCTCCTCCTGCCTCTACCTCCTCCCCTCCTCCTCCCTCTACCTCCTCCATCCACCCTCCTCCTCTTATTCCTCCCTCTACCTCCCCCCTCCTCCCTCTCCCTCTCCCTCCTCCTTCTCCCTCTTCCTTCTCCCTCTTCCTCTCCCCTCCTCCTCCATCCTCCTCCCTCCTACTCCCTCCGCCTCCTCCCTCCTCCTCCCTCTACCTCCTCTCTCCTCCTCCCTCTACCTCCACCCTCCTCCTCTTCCTCCTCCCTCTACCTCCTCCCCCTCCTCCCTCTCCCTCCTCCTTCTCCCTCTCCCTCCTCCCTCCTACTCCATCCGCCTCCTCCCTCCTCCTCCCTCTACCTCCTCTCTCCTCTTCCCTCTACCTCCACCCTCCTCCTTCTCCCTCCTCCTTCTACCTCTTCCTCCCTCCTCCTTCTCCCTCCACCTCCTCCCGCCTCCTCCCTCTCCCTCCTCCTTCCTCCTCCTCCCCCACCTGCGTTCTCCTCCTCCCTCCTCCCTCCTCCTCCCTCCTCCTCCTCCCTCCTCCCCTCCTCCCTCTTCCTCCTCTTCCTCCTCCTTCACCCTCCTCCCTCCTCCTCCTCCTTCTCCTTCACCCTCCTCATCCCTCTTCCTCCTCCTCCTCCCTCCTCCTCCCTCCTCCTTCTCCCCTTTCCCCCCTCCTTCTCTTAATCCCTCCTCCTCCCTCCTCCTCCCTCCTATTCCTCCCTCCTCCTCCTCTCTCCGCCTATCTCTTCCTCCCTCCTCCTCCCTCCTCCACTCTCTTCCTCCTCCCTCCTCCTCCCTCTTCCTCCTCCTCCTCCCTCCTCCTACCTCCTCGCCCTCCTCTTCCTTCCTCCTTCGCCCTCCTCCTCCCTTCTCCTCCCTTCTCCTCCTCCCCCTCTTACCCCTCCCTCATCCCCCTCATCCCTCCTCCTCCCTCCTCCTTCTTCCTCCCCCTCCTCCTTCCTCCTCCTCCCCCTCCTCCTCATCCCTCTTCCTCCATTCTCCTCCTCCCTACTCCTCCTCCCTCTACCTCCTCCCTCCTCCTCCCTTCACATTCCTCCTCCCTCTTCCTCCTCCTCCATCCTCCTCATCCCTCCTCCTCCTCCTCCTCCTCCTCCTCTCTCCTCCTCCTCTCTCCTCCTCCCTCCTCCTCCTCCTCCCTCTACCTCCTCCCTCCTCCTCCCTTCACATTTCTCCTCCTCCCTCTTCCTCCTCCTCCCCCTAATCCTCTTCCCTCCTTCTCCTCCCTCCTCCTTCTTCCTCCTCCCTCTTCCTCCCTCTTCCTTCTCCCTCCGCCTCCTTCCTCCTCCCACTCTCTCCTCCTCCTCCCTCCTCCTCCCTTTCCCTCCTCCTCCCTCTCCTCCTCCCTCCTCCTCCTGCGTTCTCCTCCTCCCTCCTTCTCCCTCCTCCTCCCTCTTCCTCCTCCCTCCTCCTTCTCCTCCCTCCTCCTTCTCCCTCTTCCTCCTCCCTCTTCCTCCCTCTTCCTGCTCCCTCCGCCTCCTCCCTCCTCCTACTCTCTCCTCCTCCTCCCTCCTCCTCCCTCTCCCTCCTCCTCCCTCTCCTCCTCCTGCGTTCGCCACCTCCCTCCTTCTCCCTCTTCCTCCTCCCTCCTCCTCCACCCTACTCCTCCCTCCTCTTCCTAATCCCTCCTCCTCCCTTCTATTCCTCCCTATTCCTCCTGTCTCCTGTCTCCTCCTCCCTCCTCTTCCCTCCTCTTCCCTCCTCCACCTCCCTCTTCCTCCTCCCTCCTCCATTTACCCAAGACAGACAGACAGACAGATAGTCGGGAACGGGATCTTATATGACTACTTGTATGATTTAAATGAGATGCTCTCCACCATGGGCTGGGCCGGGTCAGACAGACAGACAGACAGATAGATAGATAGACAGACAGACAGACAGACAGACAGACAGACAGACAGACAGACAGACAGACAGACCGACAGTCGGGAACGGGAACTTATATGACTACTTATATGAATTAAATGAGATGCTCCCCATCAGGGTCTGGGCGAAGCCGGGCCGGGTCAGACAGACAGACAGACAGACAGATAGACAGACAGACAGACAGATTGTCGGTAACGGGAACGAGAACTTATATGACTACTTATATGAATTAAATGAGATGCTCCCCACCAGGGTCTGGGCGAAGCCGGGCCGGGTCAGCTAGTATATAATAAAAGGTACGAAAAGGTAATATACACTATAATAATTGTGTATACGGGACTTCCTGTCAAGGACTATAAATATTAACTTGTATAATTCTCTACATTTACTTATCGTATTTAGTTGTATGTCTTTTATGAACCTTCTTAACGTGTTTTTACTGTGAGTGATGAGGAAGGACTTCACCGCCCATCTTTATTTACATATTTACATATGTTCATATATTGTCAGATATATTATTGTTTATCTGAGCGTAAGTTCTGATTGCAATAAATAATGTACGTCTTATGCATTCTGTGTTTATAAAATGTATGTTAACACATAGTTGACATGTCTAATAAGTATGAAAACTGGTCAGTAAAAGGGTTTCCGAGTCAGGTATTTAAATATCTACCATCTATTAGGGAAGCTTAAAGAACTATCGCTCATGGAAAATCAAAATTTCCACATGTTCGGCGTTAGCGAAAGTCGATTAAATGGTTACATCGCAGATGATGACATCGCTATCAGATGTTTTAAAGTTATTAGAGGAGATCCTTATCAGAAACAAGAGACGGATATAGCAGTTTATATTTCGCATTTGCTTAAGGTGCACGGTAGGCTAGACTTTGAAACCAGTGAGATCGAGTGTGCATAGATTGAGGTTAACTTCAAAATCTCATACCCCTAGTAGTTGGCCATCTTTATCGAAACCGTGGTGCATGCAACATATGATTAGAGCAATTCAAAACCATGATGGATGTAGTCTTAAGTAATGCGAAAGCAATTATATTGTTAGGAGATTTCAACATTAAAATATCAAACTAAACATGGGACAACATAATATATTCATATACCTTCCAACAGTTAGTCAAACAAACCACTAGAATAACAACATTAGCTGCAACACCTATAGATCACATTTATACTACATGTGCTGACAACATCACATAATGTACCGTATCTACTAATGCAATGAATGACAGTGCGGTTAATTAATGATAAAAAGCTTACTGACAATTCAAACCTATATAAACGCCTTCAGTAACTGCCACTCCACAAACCTTTATTTTTTTTTTTAATAAGGCCAAACTAATTCGCAAAATCTTGTTTCAAAATGCTCCAAGCTACCTTTGGCCACGGTGTAAATATAACGTAAGAAATAGCGAACGACTTAACATACTTCATTCCCTAAACAAGGATACAATTATACAAACCAAGCTTAGCGTACACAGCCACTCTGTATTTGAACAACCTACCACAAGAAATCAAAGACACTATCAATAACTATACACACAGTCATAACCTGTTTGAATACTATCTCAAGATAGACAACCTCCCCCCCCCCACACCCCAAATCCCCCCAGACAAAACAAGAAAACCAATAATAAACATTATTTCAAACGACAAATAGTATAATACACATTTCCATATGTATGATATGTTACACCTTCCTTAAGTAGTTATAATGGCCATGTTAAAAATTGCCATACTGTGAGTCATGTATTCTTGATTATTATCCACGCGTTTTAGTGCATATTGTTCTGTTGTTGTCTACAATTAGCTTCATAAGTGACGTATGAATGAAATAACATACAAGCGGCAAGAGAAAAGCAGGGCAGAAAGTCAGACGGTTCTACGTGCCCAATTCTTAAACTTTCGAAAATAAATTTTGTTCTATCTATCTATCTATCTATCTATCTATCTATCTATCTATCTATCTATCTATCTATCTATCTATCTATCTATCTATCTATCTATCTATCTATCTATCTAAATATCTATCTATCTATCTATCTATCTATCTGTCTGTCTGTCTGTCTGTCTGTCTGTCTGTCTGTCTGTCTGTCTATCTATCTATCTGTTCGTCCGTCCGTCCGTCCGTCTGTCTGTCTGTCTGTCTGTCTGTCTATCTATCTATCTGTTCGTCCGTCCGTCCGTCCGTCCGTCTGGCTGTATGGCTGTCTGGCTATCTGGCTGTCTGTCCGTCCGTCCGTCTGTCTGTCTGTCTGTCTGTCTGTCTGTCTGTCTGTCTGTCTGTCTGTCTGTCTGTCTGTCTGTCTGCCTGCCTGCCAAACTCTTGTGAAATGGCTCCATCAAACTTTTCTACACCCTTCATGTCTGTGTGGAACTTTTCCACATTGGACAAAAGAGTTGTTGGGCAGCCAATCTGCTTTAGTGCATTGAACAGATCTTGACAACTAACCAAATCAAATACCTTTGTGAGGTCAATGAAGGCAATGAACTATGGATGATACTGTTCACGGCATTTTTCTTGCATTTTTCGCAATGAGAATCATATCAATGGCAGACCGGTTACGTCGAAAGACACACTGTGATTCTGGGTAGACTTGATCTCCCATGACCTGAATTCTGTGCAGAACAAGTCTGGCACATACTTTCCCAACGATACATTTAAGTCAGATACCCATATAGTTGTTACAGTCACTTCGATACCACTTGTTACTTGTACAGTGTTATGATGCTTGAATCTCTTAAATCCTGAGGGACTTGTCCTTCTCTCCAGCATATCTTTATTAGTTGGTGAATCTGTAGAGTGAGTGTGTCTTGCTCACTCATGGTACCCTCTTATTAGAAACCGATCCTTACCTGGAACCTTGCCAAACACAAGTTCATTTATAGTACACTTAACTTCTGTTATGGTGGGAAGTGTGTCAAGGTGGTCAAGATAAGGCAGGACCTCTATAGCGATATCATCCGCTAGTTTGGTCTCGCTTGAGTAAAGCTAAAAATCGTGTAATACCCATCTATCCATCTGCTGTTTCTTATCAGTGATGATTTCTCCTGTTAAGGTTTTCAGTGCTGCACTTCTTTTAATTATTGGACCTTATTCATATAATTGTATAATTGTAGACATGTTTCAAGCGAACGAAAGAAGAAGAAGAAGAAGAAGAAGAAGAAGAAGAATTGGACCATAGGTTTTCTTTATTCCTTCAAATATACTTTGATGATTTCTTTATCCTTTGCATTTTAAATGCACTCGCATACCTTGATCCAGTAGTCGTTTGCACACTGCCTGACACCTTTTGCACATCCTGCCTAGCTTGTTTCAGCCCACTGAGAGTGTTTCGCGTTGTTCTTTCCTGTGTTTCCTTGAGAGCTCATTGAGAGCTTTCTATCAATCAGGGGCTGCAGCGTCTGAATGTTTGCATCAAACCACTTCTGCCTCTTATGATCCACAGTGCCATACACCTCTACCGCTGTTTTATAAAGTTTCCTTCAGTATACCCCACTTTTCACTTGCTGTAATATGTCCTGATATATCAGTGAGGGCTTCTTCAAGGTGTTGTAAGAACTCAAAGAATCCTATCAGTATCTTTGGTGTTGATAATATTAATCATGGGGATACATTTGTGTTTAGCCGTGTAGATTATGTTTGGTCTCAGTCTATCTCATGTAACAACTAAAGAATGATCAGTATCACAATCATCACTATTGAAACTTCGAGTTAATGATGTTTGATTCAAATGTTGTCCCCGTGTGATGTTGAGGTCCGACTGATGCCAATTGCCGGGCTTTGGGTGTTTCCATGTGACCTTATGCTGCTCTTTATGTCGATTTTGATGCAATACTCCAGAAGCCCTTTCCCATGAAGTCCTTGCCCGCACGAGCATTAAAATCAACGAGCATATAAATGTAGTCAGTATTTGATACTGTCCTGATTACAGACTCTAACTCCTCATAGAATGAGATCTTCACATCATCAGAGGAAATGACTGTCGGTGCATATCCCTGGAAATTGGTGGCAAATCTAAATGAAGTTGCCAAGCGCAGGGATATTAGTCTTTCATTACCTCCAGCTGGAATTTCATTCCCACTAGTGGATTCTTTATTGCAAATCCCACATCATGTTGTCGTTTTACTTCTTGCCCTCTACCCTTCCAAACGAAGGTTGTAATAGTTTTTCTAAGTGAACCTTCCTCAGCGAGACGAGTTTCCCGCAAACCAGAAATAGCAATGTTAAGACGATTGAGTTCGGCATCAATCACAGCCGGTTGTCTCACATCGTCAATATTCATCAGATCAGTGGAAGCTCATGGACGCATGATTCATATGTTCGAGTTTGCAAGCAGTAGCTTGAAGTTTCTATTTTTCGTTTTAGTTTCTGGTGCATTGGTTTTACAGCTTGTGATAAGATTTTGTCTTAGCAACAAACACCCAATGAAGCAGACAGGCTGAGGCTGAGCCGCACCCAACTGGCCTTGGGATGTCCAGCTTGAGACTGGCGGTAGCTCATTAGTGATACTTGTAGGTGTTTCCCACAGTCAGAGGCTACCCGAGGCGCACTTGTCTACGTCAGTTGACAAGGACTTATAACCCATCTACCTCTCGCTTTGATTCCGTGACTGGTTAAGACTAGGGATGGAGTTATAACTCTCCTTAGCACAAGGCCTGGGCTGAAGTGTAGAGACTATGTGTTGCCCATGCGGCGTGATCCCTCTCTTGCCCTGCTTAGTTTACTCCAGAGGAAAGCTAACACCAATACTTTTGTTACAAGACAAGCTGCAGAAGCTGCCGTATCAGCAAAGCAATGCTCTAACTGTCCGCCTGTCAGAGCTTCGATCCTAGACCAGATGCCAACTAAGGCGTAGGGCGTCGTCTGCCCTGTCATGACATTTTGTCCTTAGGTTGCATTTCTTTGTACCAGGATGAGACATGTACACTCCAAAGTGCGCCCCTCCGCATGAAGCGTTGGCACAGTGTGGGTGTCGGATTTGGTGAGTGCCTCCCAATATTCGGCGCCAAAAGTAAGCAGGTAGTAGCGTCTACTGTCATACAATAGCTTAGTCATATCTGACTAGGAAATGACTGATTTTGTCACATATAGAATAGAAAAGTTAGTCGTGTTGTTTTTTTCCTCACAAAGATTCTAAGGAATGGCAAGCCAAGGACATTTCAGAGTTGCAGTTGTGATTTGTCTTGTAGTGACTATGGTGCTAGTGACGCTGAACTGGAGATACAACACTGTTCAAATGATTGCAAGCACGGAGACATTTTCCCAAACTAAATGTAAGAAATGTGACATTGCAAAATACAAATGTTGTGAAATCTTCAAATTGAGGTTAATATGTCACTAATAGATAATTCATCCAAACAAAATAGTATGTGTGTGTTTAGAAGGCAATGGCAAACATTTTATTTATACCATATGGTGGTGGTGACCATGTCTGTCCAAAGTCTTGTGTTTCGTGTGTTGCCAGTCATTTCTTACCTTGATGTTCCCAATACCATGTTGTTGAGTTGTCAGTCATCTGTCTCACCCTGCCTCCCTTCCCCTACAACTTTCCAATTGTGACGACATGCTCCAATGTTCCTCTTCTCCTAACACGCCAAGAGAATGCGGACTGTCTTCATTTGATGAAAGTAATACATTCCCTTTGTGAGTTAACATCTTTCAAGATATCTTCATGCTTTCAATCCAGCCACATTGTTCTCACTAATCTTCTTTAACCCCGTATCTTCGCAGCTACCACACAATCCCTCACGTATCTGCTAATTGTCCATCATTGTATTAAAGACTAACTACTCAACATTTAATTGGCCAGAAAATAATTCTAGTGTTGATAGCAACACCCCGCAAATGGCATGCAACATGTGATGTATGTATGTATGTATGTATGTATGTATGTATGTATGTATGTATGTATGTATGTATGTATGTATGTATGTATGTATGTATGTATGTATGTATGTATGTATGTATGTATGTATGTATGTATGTATGTATGTATGTATGTATGTATGTATGTATGTATGTATGTATGTATGTATGTATGTATGTATGTATGTATGTATGTATGTATGTATGTATGTATGTATGTATGTATGTATGTATGTATGTATGTATGTATGTATGTATGTATGTATGTATGTATGTATGTATGTATGCATGCATGCATGCATGCATGCATGCATGTATGTATGTATGTATGTATGTATGTATGTATGTATGTATGTATGTATGTATGTATGTATGTATGTATACTCTGCTGATCGAGTGCTATGGCAGAACATGACCGCCCACGCTTATCGTCATGGCACATGATCGATGGATGCAGGCATTCAGGCAGGCCTAAAGGCAGGCAGACAGGTGATAACGAACGAATGAACGAACGAACAATCTTTATTTTCAAGGGGTAACAAATTAGTAATTATTTAAGTAACTAACTAGGTAGGAAGATATTTTGCTAGCTTGTTAGGTAGGTAGTCATGTAGGTAGGTATGTAGGTAAGTAGATTGGTAGGTAGGTATGTAGATAGATAGATAGTCAGTTATGTAGTGAGGTAGGTAGGTAGGTAGGTAGGTAGGTAATTAGGTAGGTAGGTGTATGCAGGTAGATAGGTAGGTTGACAGGAAGATAGATATGTAGGCAGGAAGATATGTAGTTAGATCGGTTGGTAGGTATTTTGTAGGTAGGTAGGTAGCTATTTAGTTAGTTAGTTAGTTAGTTAGTTAGTTAGTTAGTTAGGTAGGTAGGTAGGTAGGTACGTACGTACGTACGTAGGTAGGTAGGTAGGTAGGTAGGTATAATCTATATATGTCTGTGGAGTAGAATCGTGCAAAATAAAGATTATGTTATGCAAAGCTGGGGTTGAATCGTTCAAGAGGAAGATTATGTTATGCAAATGTGGTATAGAATTGTACAAGAAACAGATTATGCTATGGAAATGTAACGTAAAATCGCGTGAGAGAAACATTATGTTATAGAAAGTAGAGTATAATCGCGTGAGAGAAACATTATGTCATAGAAAGGTGGAGTATAATCGCGTGAGAGAAACATTATGTCATAGAAAGGTGGAGTAGAATCGCGTGAGAGAAACATTATGTCATAGAAAGGTGGAGTAGAATCGCATGAGAGAAACATTATGTTACAGAAAGGTGGAGTAGAATCGCGTGAGAGAAACATTATGTTATAGAAAGGTGGAGTATAATCGCGTGAGAGAAACATTATGTTATAGAAAGGTGGAGTAGAATCGCGTGAGAGAAACATTATGTTATAGAAAGGTGGAGTAGAATCGCGTGCGAGAAACATTATGTTATAGAAAGGTGGAGTATAATCGCGTGAGAGAAACATTATGTTATAGAAAGGTGGAGTATAATCGTGTGAGAGAAACATTATGTTATAGAAAGGTGGAGTATAATCGTGTGAGAGAAACATTATGTCATAGAAAGGTGGAGTATAATCGCGTGAGAGAAATATTATGTAATAGAAAGGTGGAGTATAATCGTGTGAGAGAAACATTATGTTATAGAAAGGTGGAGTATAATCGTGTGAGAGAAACATTATGTTATAGAAAGGTGGAGTATAATCGTGTGAGAGAAACATTATGTCATAGAAAGGTGGAGTATAATCGCGTGAGAGAAACATTATGTTATAGAAACGTGGAGTATAATCGCGTGAGAGAAACATTATGTTATAGAAAGGTGAAGTAGAATCGCGTGAGAGAAACATTATGTTATAGAAATGTAGAGTAGAATCGCGTGAGAGAAACTTTATGTCATAGAAAGGTGGAGTATAATCGCGTGAGAGAAACATTATGTGTGACAACTGGCAAGATCGAAGGGAACAGACCAAGAGGAAGACCGAGAGGAAAATACCTGGATGGCTTGGCCTTGGCATGGACGAGACAGGAACAATGAGCTGATCCACGACTATGGTGATCGAGTGAAATGGCGAGTCATGACCGCCCACGTTTTCCGTCAAGGCACATGATTGATTGATTGAAAGCTGAACTACTCTGTGTCATTTTATATTGTGGATTATTTAAAGGCATTTTACTGTGTACAACATCAGAAACTTTGGGAAATCCTGAGGAATATGGGCTTTCCATCACATGCATAAATATGCTCTGTCCAGACCAGAGGTTCCCAAACCACGGCCCGGGGGCCACTTGTGGCCCGCCAGATGTCAGAAATATATAATATATATTATAATATATTTTAATAATTTCAGAAATGCACTCTGAGCGCAGCGTCAGTGTGCGATCATTCACTCTGCTCGTGGTTGTTATGCTAAGATATTATAGAATGCGCCTGTTCAGTTCGCAACGAAACGTTATGAAGTTCCCATATCCCAGCCTTGTCGATTAATCAGAGTGTGCAAGGCGCCATGTTGTCGTCTGTTACAACTGTTTAGCAGAGTCGGTAGTATTGTGTTGAAATTAGATTTTGTCTAATAATATTTTACCGTTAAAGCCTATAAACATTACTGTGGAAAATCTAACATCAAACAATTGTAAAATGCTAAAATGTGAAGACGTTGCTTATCGTGCATTCAACGAAGATTAAACGGAGAAATGTATGTTTATGCCTAGCTGTAGTGGTAAGCCAGTTTCCTTAATCTGCGGATTTTGTTTTTCTGTTACAACAAACTTTAATCTGGAATGACACTTCACGACCACACATTCAGACATAAATGCCCAATAACCAATCAGTTCGGCGTTAAGAAAAGATTTCATAGCTAACCAAGAAAGTGCTCTGACCAGGCAGCATTCATTTTGTTAGTAGAATTTTATTTGCATGACTGATCACGGCAACAGTTCTATAGTTGGTGCATAATTTAAGGTTGCATTTTTTGGTATTGGGATGAAGATAGTTCTCTTCCAATCTTTTGGCCATATACTATATTTCCATATCTTTTAACTTAGTGCGTAAAAGATTTGCATGCTTTCTTCTCCTCCCGCTTTAATTAGTTCAGCTGGTAACGAATTCACCAAGGCTAAAGTACAAAGCAAGAGTGCTGTTGTGTCGTACGAAGTCACTCTTCTGTTGGCTCGCAAAAAGAAGCCTTTTAGCGATGCAGCAGAAATCATGAAGCCTTCCCTTAAAACTGCTGCTAGTTTGCTTGGCGAAAAAAAGTGTGAAACAAAATTTGATCAGATTCCTTTGTCTAACAATACTATGGCTAGGCGAGTTGAAGAATTAACCAACGCTGTTCATCGTCAAGTAGCAGCACATATCAACAATTGTAATTTTAGTTTTATTGGCATTGGATGAATCTCCAGACATTTCTGACACAGCTCAGGTCGCAGATTTTGTTCGAGCAGTAAACGATAATTTTTAAGTCATTTAAGACATTCTAGGACTTGGAATCAATGCATGCAACTACTAAAGGGACTGATCTGTTTCATACTCTGAAGTTGTGTGTACAGAAAAATAACATATAATGGACCAAATTGGACAGTGTATGCACCGACGGTGCTCAGGATTTGACGGGTAAAAATTATGGATGTCTAGTATTACTGGAACAGGTTCTTGGCCGTACTATATTAAAATATCATTGCATCATTCATCAAGAAGTTCTGTGTGGAAAGACATTAAATCTGAAACATGTCATGGATGTTGTTCTGAGACGTGTGAACAAAATTCGAAGTTAGATGCTGAACAGGCGTGAGTTCAGACAGTTTCTATCAGACCTGAACAAGAATACAGTGAGCTACTGTTACCCTGTGATGTCAGATGGCTATCTAAAGGGAAAGTTCTGTTACGTTTCTGAGGACTGAAAATAGTGTCTGTCTGTTTCTGTCTGAAATAAAAGTAGTACCTACAGAACGGGAATGTCTGCTGAACGATGACTGGCTTAATAACCTGGCATTATTGGTGAATTCTTTAAATGTGAGGATCCAGGGGAAAATAACAAACTATTCACAAACCTGTGCGACGACATTTCTTCATTTAAACTGAGACTACGTCTATTTATCAGACAGCTGACTGAAGGGACTTTACAGGGGTTTCCAACTCTGAAGATGCTTGTGGTGGAAAAGAAATGTGACTTGTTACAGTACAAAGTAAAAGTTGACAGTCTTCTGGATATCTTTCAGTCGAGATTACAAGAGTTCACAATAGAGGAGGATAATGTTGCCCTCTTCATAAATCCGTTCTAATTTAATGATGCAAAGCTCTGTCAATTACAGCAAAACCTACAGCACGGAGTAATTGATTTGAAATGTAATTCTGCACTGAGATGTAAATTTCTGGGGCTGCCTGCTTCACCTTCAGCTGATCATATGATTTCATTCTGGCGACTATTGCCTGTCGAACAATTTGAACACTTGCGTTCAATTGCCCAAAGATACATTTTTTCATTTTGGCTCGACTTACAAATGCGAGCAGTCATTTTCCGGAATTATCGTAATTTAAACAAACAAAAAAACAAAAAAAAACAACGTTCCAGACTCACCGACAGTAACCTAGATACGCTTATAACTTTGGTGACGACACATTTGTGCCCAGACTTTGATAAACTGGCATCTGAACTTGAGTAACTGGTTATGAAGAGCAGTTACAATTATAAATTAATTCATTAATAGTGATTTTCGAAACGAATTAAAATGTATTGTTAAATAAACTTTTGATATTAAACCAAAAAATGGCCGCGATGGAGTACTGACACTGACTGCCTTTAAAGTTTTAGAATTTTGTTGACGAAAGTTAAGAAAGGCAAGAATGATATTGGACAACTTTTATAATGTTATAACGTTGTGGCCCGCTTAACTGCCGAAAATAGTAGATATGACCCTCTGCTTGAAAAGCTTGGCAACCACTGTCTACCAACAAGCAGCGGTTAGAGTAGATGGTGAGACATCAGACTGGTTTGACATCAAGCAAGGAGTCCGTCAGGACTGTGTGCCGTCATCCTATTTGTTTAACCTGTACGCCAAAAATATAATGAGGAATGCCAGAGATGGCATAACCAGGGAGCAATATGATGCCCTAAATATTGGTGGTCATGAAATACCAGATTCAATATGCTTATGATACAGTATTACTTACTATCCACACCACAGAATGGTACAGACAACTTAATAAGCTCAACCCAAAGAAATAGTGCAAATCGCAACTTATATCTTAACATAGCAAAAACTAAGATATTTCATACAGATAAAACAGCTCGGGAGAAAGAAATATATGTTAACGAGGAAAGATTTGAGGTGGTGGAAAATGTTGAATATCTTGGGTCATTGATTACCAACAATGGTGAAACAATGAAAGAAATTAAACGACGATTATCAATTGCTCTTCAAAAACTAAAATAACATAATAAATTATGGAGAGTAAAAGAAAGAACTACACAAATTAGATATTTAAGAGCATGCATCTTTCCCATTGCAACATTCGCCTGTGAGACCTGGACACTTACTAAACAAGCTGAACAGCGCATAAATGCCTTTGAATATAAATGTTATAGACGTGTTCTAAGAATATCTTAGGTAAAGAAAAGAACAAATGCATCCATACTTTAAGAGCTGAATATTGAAGAGGGTTGACTCTTATAGACGATGAAACAAAGAAAATTGATATATTTCGGTCACTTGAAACGTCATGAATGTTTGGAGAGAACAAGTATATGCCTGGGAAGAGAGGAAGAGGAGGGCCAAAGAGAAGATGGCTGCAGGATGTGGCGGATGATCTCCAGATGGGTGTATCAGACGCGGGACATCGTGCTTGTGATCGAGAGGTGTTCCGGAAGGTTGTTATGGGAGCCAGGATCTGCAAAGGACATGCTACTGAATAAATGAATGAATTATCCACTGAGCAGAAGGGAATATGAGCGTCGGCCTACGACCTAGTTGTCACGAGATCGCCATGAGTTAACCAGATAATGAAAATACAGAAGTTTGGTTAACGGGATTGTCAGCGTGTTGGATGTCTAGGTATCTGAGCTCGGGCTCACACAGGCAACAATAACTCCGTTAAATGTAATATCTAACATTTATTGTATTTCAATATACAGTGCGTTGGCGCAGTGGGTTTAACAAGCCCGCACTGGTTTGCATATCACAGAGGTTTAACATCATCACACATAGTTATCACAAACATTCTAAGCAAACTATCTAGCATAAGTCTATGAACCCCAAATACACATGGGTCTAATCTATTGAGTCCCTCTAAGGCAGGCCCTGTTGCCTCTCCGATGGTCCGTCTGTCCTCTGCCGGTTTCACACGTGTCGCAATCCGACACGGGTGGTAACTCTGTTCGAGTTCCTCGTGGACCCCGCAATAGGCGGGCCACGTCAGTGTCCACGGGACAGTGGGCTCACTGACCAGTACCTTCGAGAAGGTTCTGGATTACTCTGGCCTTCGAGGGTCTTACTTCTTTCCCTTGGGCGGGAGTTGTAGCCCTTGGCTAATATCTATTACTCATGTTGGGTTACTCGATAATGTGGATCCTGTGAGGCTGTGACAGGAGTCCCCCCTCTCCCGTGATTTGATGGGTTGTTATAGGGTAATTAGTTCTGCTCTAATTCTGTCACAGAATCACATAAAGTTGGTGTTTGTAGTTTGGTGGACAGTAACTTGGTAACCTACATACTGGCATCAAAACTCCTGTATTCTCCCATACACCACTTCTCTGATTTGGTGAAGAGATCTCTCTCTCTCTCCTGTGTCCTTAAAAATGCTTATCTGACCGAAGTTACGTGACGTTTACTAGTTGTGTCTACAACCCGTCCTTCTCATAGTATCCTACTGATACCAAGACAATTAACCTCTGTATTAAAGAGGATTAACAAGAACAAAGTCCTGGCTAATTAAGTACACCTTCAAATCTTGATCTGTGGGTGCATTTCAATACACTTTTACTCTCGTATGTTGTATAATGCTAAATATGTAGTTACGTTGTTATTCTATCCCATCAGACTACATGTGTCCCTGTTGGCTTGTTAGTGTGTTGACTAATAAGTTGCTGCTTCTAATAAAGTGACTGCATTTTAAATTGATAGTGTTCAGTTTTAAGTTTTGTGTAAAGTGTGTGCTGAATGTGTGGCTTATTTCCAAGCGTCACGAGTTGGGATATCCTTAATCGTGAATTACTACAATGTTTGTAATGCATGATCAGGCATTCCAAGCAGTGGTGCTTAAATGTAGTATCCTAACTCCTAAATTAAGAATATTAAACTAACTACTAAACATGTATTAACAATTTAGACAAGTCGTACAATTTACATGAAAGACGCAGACAAATTAAAATAAATACGTTTTGCGTACAATTTGTCCGCTCAGTATATCGTTCTCTCATTTAATTCATTCACGCTGTCATTCACTCACCTTTCACTCAAAATAGTATTTGGTTAAAATATATAAGTAAAGTTGAGGTAAGTGTTATTGCCCTTAGAAAAAATGGAATAGGCAATGTTTGCCCTTTAAGAAAATACGTACTTTTTGTACGATGACTCAAAAATGGGTTATAATTTACACAGAGACAATTGCAAAGGAAGGATCTTTAGCCTATGAATGAAACCACCTGTAATATTATGGTAGAATATGTACAAATTACAGGTTAACACATTTTATATACACGATTCAATGCAAATATAATACATATTTAATATTAAATTAATTAATTAACTAAGTAACTAAATCCAACGATGATGTGCGCGTTGTCATCCTGTTGTTAGTGTGTCGTGCCATGAATGTTAAACGTTAGTATGGCTGTCTCTTGAGCGTTGTAGTCGACGTCGTTCTGTTTCGGCTGTTTGCAAAGTCTCGTAGCAACAGCAAGTATGGAATGTTCCTAATGTCGCATATAAAGTGTTTTTACAGCTTTCAGAGTCAGTTCCCTGGTTGAACTCATTACACAGTTAATGTCTCTCGCTCGGATCGTTCTAGAGCTTGGGCAATTGGTAGTATAGCTCTTAAAGTATAGCTCTTAAAGTTTCATGTTCGTGGGTGTCATACGTAACCTATTCACTGAGGTGTTATTACTTGTAAATGAAAGTACTCCAGCAGGTGTAGAGTTACACTGTTATATGATACAGACTAAAATATCACAGTTTCTAGTATGGCTAATGGTCGATGTGCCAAATGTTATTCTGCTGGCGCATTCGTTTGCCGTGATAAACTATCAGCAATAATGTTGTCAGTGCCTCTGATATGGCTGATTTCGAAGTCGAAATCTTGAAGAAGAAGACACCATCTCTGTAAACGATGGTTTTTCGGGGCACCTTGCTTCAGCACCAACAATGGCGAATTATCAGAGAGTACAACGAAGTGGGCACCTAAGAGGAACTTAGATAATCTTAACACACAAAATAATAGACTTAATGCCTCCAATTCCACCGTAGAGTACCGGATCTCTGCCTTCTTCAGCTTCCGGCTTACGTAGAGAATTGGGTGTCTCACTCCATCCACTTCTTGCATTAAACATCCTCCTATTGCGATAGCACTCGAATCTGTGGTCAAAATAAAGGGTAAATTTATGTTGGGTAATCGTAAGACTGGTGGATTAGAAAAAATACGTTTCAATCTGCTTATTGCATCCTCTAAGCGAGTACTTTTACAAATTTTTGATGGATGATCTTTAGTTATATATATCAGAAAAGACTGATGTAAGTTCTGCCCAATTTGGTATAAATTTAGAATAATAGTTTATAAGACCTAGTAAACTTCTAATTTGTTTCTTTGTGGTAGGAACTTCTAGATTGAGGATCTTTGAAACAATTTTATTATCTGTCAACAGTTTGCCTTCAGAAATTCTATGACCAAGGAAGTCTATTTGTTTATAGCCTATTTCAACCTTGGAAGGTTTGATAGTAAGTCCGAAAAGAAAGATTTGGTTGAAGACTTGTTTGAGTGTAAGTAAGTGAGAAGTAATATTAGAAGAATGGATGCATATATCATCAATATAAGCTTGGACATCTTTAATTCCGTGCAATAGCAATCTAGTTAATCTAACAAATGTGGCGGGAGCGTTCTTCAGACCAAATGGAAGATATCTCCATTCGTACAAACCGAGAGGTGTTGCGAATGCTGTTATATGTCTAGAAGCAGGGTGTAGTGGCACTTGCCAATAACCTTTCGCTAAATCAACCTTCGAAAATAAGGATGATTGAGACATATTCAAAATGAGATCTTCACAACTGTTCATTGGCTCTGCATCTGTTATGGTTATTGTATTTAACTTTCGATAATCGATGCACAAACGGATTGTCTGGTCCTTCTTTTTCACCAGGACAATCGGTGAAGAATATTGAGACATAGATTTCTGAATTATTCTATTTTTCTCTAAATCCAAAATTTCTTTGTCTAAATTTGCTCTATAATGTAGAGGAATAGAATATGGTCTACATTTGACCGGTGTCAGATCTGTCAGCACAATTGAATGTGTTATTTTGTCAGTGCGTCCAGGTTTGTTAGAGAAGATAGATTTATACTCGTCAAGGAGAGTCAAAATGTCTTGTCGCTGCTGTTGTGTCAAAGTGTCAGAGATTTGTATGTCATTTATACTACCGTCGTCAGTCATAACCGGTACTGGGATTTCAGTATTGTCTGCGTCTGTCTGATTTATCACAGATGCTACTGTTTGTAAATTGTCTTCAATGTCCTTGTCGTCGTCGTCGAGATCAATAGTTGTCAATATGTCGTCAAATTGGTCGTTGTTGTCGTTATCACAAATTGTCGGTAATGTACATATGTCTTCGTCGTCTTTGTCGTCGTAAGAGTGCGTCGTTAACGATGCTTCGTTTGTCGAGATGTCATTCGGTTGGGTAATTGTCGTCTCGTTTCTGTCATCAGTTAGCTGCGTCTGCTCACTCGTGTCAGTGTCCTGTCTAGCATAGTATGGTTTCAACATATTTACATGGAATATTTTCAACTTTCCATTCAAAGAAATTTCGTAATCAACTTCCGAAATTTTTCTAACAATTTTAAAAGGTCCCTGCCAAGAGTTTGATAGTAAATCTCTCTTGTCAGGTAACAGTAGTAAAATATCCTGACCTGGTTTTAATACAATTGTTTTTGCACCTTTGTTGGCGTACTGCCTGTACCTAAAACCTTTCTCCTGTAGTGATGTTCTGGCCAGTATACAGGAACGTATGATTTTGTCTCTGGTGTCAGTGACTAAATCATAGGTAGAAATGGGTAGTTGGATATTTACAGGTTGTGATATGATATCTTTGTAAATAGTGAGAGGTCCTCTTGGGTTCGCTCCATATATCAATTCGAAGGGAGAGAACCCTGTGCTTGATTGCGGGACTTCTCTATATGCGAACAGCACCGTTGGGAGAAGTATATCCCAATCGGCTGGATTTTCAGCTGTCACTTTAGATAGCATATGTTTCAGGTCCCCGTTTAGTTTCTCGCAGATACCATTTGCGGCCGGTCGATACGGACTGGTGAAACATTGCTTTATGCCTAGTAACTTAGTTACCGATTGGGTGGCATTCGATATGAACTGGGTTCCTCTATCCGAAATTATTTTCTCCGGGAAGCCAAAACGGGAGAAAATATTTAATAATACGTCCGTCACATCCTTAGAGGAGATAGATCTTAACGGAATCATTTCTGGCCATCTCGTACATAGATCAATAAGAGTGAAAATATATCTATTTCCTTTACTAGAAATGTGATTCAACGGACCTACTAGGTCAACTGCCACGATTTGGAATGGCCTCGAGGCAGTTGTGGTTGATTGGACTTCTGCCGTAGGGTTTTTTCCCCTTTTTCACCAGTTTCTGACATATATCACATGATCTACAAAAGGTTTTTATGTCTTGGCAAAATTTTGGCCAACAAAACTGGGTCAGGACCCTAGCTCTAGTCTTTTCGTACCCCATATGACCTCCGAAAGGTGAGTCATGGGCTATTTTTAGTACTTTCTCTCGATGTGCTTGTGGTAACACTACTTGCTGTATCGTGGTCTGATTTGTTGTGTAAACTCTAGTTAACACATTGTTCTGTAGCCTAAATGTCCACGATGCGTTCTTAGTTAGTTTTGGTTTAAGTCCTACTAACTTAAAATATGGTGACAGTGTAGGATCTGCTTTCTGTTCATCTCCAAAATTAGTGCCGGTAGTGTTTGGTGATACAATTTCTAGTGACTCCTGCAGTTGGTCGGTGTTGGTTTTGTGGGTTGTCTGTCGTGTTATTGCATTCGTGTGTTGTGTGTGTTGTTGCACATCTACAGGATTGGTACTTGGTAGATCGGTAGCATCCTCAATTCGAGGTTTTAATTTGGTCGTATCATTGATAGATTCGACCGCCCCTGCATTGTACACCTCGGTGAATTCTTTCTGAATTACTTCATTGGTTGTCTCCCTTGGTCTTTTGGCAGATTGAGACAAGCATGGATGGTGTTTCTCTTTAGAATCGCTGTTTGGGTGGTGGATACCGTTTCTATGCTCCCAATCTCTGATTTCCTTTTCAGAGCAAGGTCGTATGTTGGGAAGGTTCCCAAGTATAATATCAGCGACAGGATTTTCTAGGACAGCGCACAATACTAGTCCTGATATGAACGGGGTTCGAATTTCGACAAGAGCAAGGGGGTATTTCTCTATAGTGCCTGAGAATGTGCGACAAGTCACATGTTTGTCTGTATAGTCTTTCTCGTTTATTAATGTTTTCTTAATCCCACAGAGCGTTGCGCCGGAATCCCGAATTAATGTGCACTTTTTGTTATTTACAAACCCTGTTGAGAAATTTAGCTTGCCTGTAGATGACAAGGCAGCGTTGGCTGTTTCATTCGAAATAGGGATAGTGTGGTAACATAGTAATGTTGTGTCAAGTTGGTACTTCGTACAGGTGTTACACTTACTGTCTGTAATGGTATCAATAATGTGCACAGCATTTCCTAGCTCACTTAATTTTTCGTTTTGATTGTCACAATCATTCAGTGATTCAATATCTTCGTCTGATGACGTTTCAACTAGTGCAGCATTGGCCTGTTTTAATATCTTTCGGCCCTCACATAAGCGACTGTAGTGCCCAAAACTACTGCAAAAATAGCATTTGACCGCTCTCTGGTAAGCATTTCGCTTATTCTTCTGCTTCTCCACGATCATTTTGAGGTGGTGTGGATAGTTGGGCGATTTTATCGCACATCGCGTATTCTTCGTGAGTTAAACTACAATATTGGCATTTAACTGGCTTCCTGACATTCGGGCGTGGTTTAAACTTACTTTCCGTTGGTTTAGAGTATCTAGTGTTCATAGCTGCTGCTGATTCGTTCTGACTAAGGTTTAATTGGAAAATATATCTGAAGGCTATGAAAAATGCAATTCCCTTTGTCTCTACATCTTGAATACTTCTACAGTCCATTTGTTTCAAAAATTTAGCAAAAGGTGTGGGGATTGTACTAACTATTTTGTCTATAATAATGAGCTCTTTCAATTTGTCATGGCTGTTGTTAGTTTTAGCTGAGTTAATCCACTTTGTACACACATCCTGAACTGTAGAGACATAGTCTATAAAGGTTTGGTTTGGTTGTGGGGATAATTTGGCGAACTGTTGTTGGTACCCTTGCAGTATCTAATGAGAAATGTTGGAGAATGCGCTGCTTTAAATAATCATAATCTTTTCTCATTTCCTGTGGCACTGTCTCTATTATTTTTAAAGGTTCAAGAGCCAAGTTTCTCATTAAAATAAATGCCCAATCTGATTTTATGATCTTATGGTAGGACATAAGACACTCAAAATTTTCCAGGTATGCACTGATGGAATCTCCTGAGCAGAATGCCTTCACGAGGCCTTTATACTTGTTATATTTTTGTTCCTCTTCCTTGCTTCTTAGTTTATTCACAGATATTTCTACGTTGGAATCAATCTCCATCTGCTTTTGTTTTATTTGTGTATTGGCATTCAATTGGGCTAGTTTGGCCGCCGCCTCAAGCTCCATTTGTTTCTCTTGAGCCTGCAGTTGCATCTGCATCTTTTTCTCTTCTGCCTCAATTTGCCTCTTCTTTTCTTCTGCCTCAATTTGCCTCTTCTTTTCTTCTGCCTCAATTTGTATTTGTTTTTCTTCTCGTTCTATCGCTCTTTCTTCACGGGCAATGTTCTCTGAGTGCGTCTTCTGTGCCCATTCTGACAGTTTCTCTTCCTTATAACCTAATTTAATACCTTGCTCAATACATTTATCTAAAGTAGACATTTTGTCTGTTACTTGTTGGTAATTTCAATGAAGTTAAATCCCTTAGAAAAATGTTGGGGAGTGGAAAATTTAGTTATCTCCCTTACTTATTACATGCGAAAATACAAATGCAAAGTTATGTTGGTTACAAGGTCATGAATATATATGGAGAGGGATTTTCGTCAAGCAGAAAGAGAAGATTGGAAGGCCGAGATGGAATTGAGAAATATGGAGTTAGAAACTAAGAGGATAGAAGCTGAGCAGGCCACTAGAAGGCTGGAACGTGAAGCTGAGCAAGCAGCTAAGAAACTTGAGGCTGAGCAAGCCACTAGAAGGCTGGAACTTGAAGCTGAGCAGGCAGCTAAGAAACTTGAAGCTCAGCAGGCAGCTAAGAAACTTGAAGCTGAGCAAGCAGCTAAGAAACTTGAAGTTGAGCAAGCTGCTAGGCAACGGGAAGCTGAACAGGAAGCTTAGAAAAGGGAGCACGAGTACCGAATGGAGGAACTCGAGCTTAAGAGACAATCTAGTGGAAAAACTGAGGGAGCAGTGGAAGGTTCCTCTCTCCCGGGCTCAACCCCAGTAGTGGACATAGTTACCATGCTATGAAGTTCCCTCTAGCCGTCTACGAAGAAGACAAAGAGAAGATTGACCAGTATCTTCAACGTTTCGAGGCCATGTCTGTTGCTATGGGTCTGGATCGTGACAAATGGTGTCTTTAGTTGTCCCAGGGATTACGCGGGACCGGTTACGCGGTTTATTCTCGGCTGCCGCCAGGACACGAGAACAATTACGACGAATTGAAAACGGCTCTGCTGAAACGCTTCGAAGCTACGTCACATACCTACCGGAAAAATTTCGAGCAGCCAAAAGAGAACAGGGAGAGTTCTTTGCCGCCTACAATCTGCGTCTAAAATCCTATCTCCATAAGTGGATGGATTTGGCTGAGTTAGCACATGACTATGAGAGTCTTGAAGAGCTCATGGTGGTCGACCAGTTGAAGAAGCAAATGTCGAAACCTCTCATGACATTCCTGGGAGAACAAGGGGCGGAACATATTGACCTCATGACGAAATTGGCATAACGGTTCGTCGAGGCACATGGGGAGGCAGGGAAAAACCTTTCCACCAACACCAAAAGTCAGGAGAACTATGACCGGGAGAAAACCAAAAACACAGGAACCAAGAAGGGGGAACCTTATGTAAAAACTTCAGAGGCGAGTTTGGAGAAGAAGATTGAGGGAAGCAAGAGAACCTCGAGCTCTACACCAAAACGCCCGTGGTCGGAGACGTGGTGCTCGATTTGTAAGTCGCCCTCTCACAATACGAGGGACTGCAAATCGAAGGCTAAGAGCCCTCACTTTGCAGCATGTCAAGTGACTTCCAAGGAGGTTGTCACTGAAAATGCCAAGGTCGACAAGAAAGCTCGCCACCAGGAGAGCTCACTGAAGTCCGGCACTGGAAAATCTAGGACAGTGAAATGGTGCAAACACTGCAGGTCGAACACGCACAATGCTATTGACTGCAGGGTTAAGTCAGGAAACTCATTTCGTCGTGTGCCCGGAGAAACCTAAGGTGGAGACCACCGAACAGGTTGAGGCCGAGGAAGAGACTCCAGACCAGGATAAACCACCTGTAGTGGAATTGATAGAGGTTAACGGCCGACAACTTGAGTGTCTATACGACACTGGGCTGGACGGGGAGGCCGTGATCTCTGCGGATCTGGTACACCCAGAACAATTCACAGGTGAGACCATGAAGATACAGCCTGCACAGAAGAGTGCTGTAGCCATGAAATTGCCCATTGCCAAAGTGGAGATTCGGTCAAGATATGTCACCGGCACAATCAAGGCCGCAGTATTGACCTATCACATTTTTCCCGTCATCCTCGGTTGCCGGTATGTCTTTCTGTGAATGCCCAGGGAGCCAATCCATACGGGAGCAATACAGACTCGCTCTCAGACGAGAACTGATCAGGCAGAAGCAATTGTGACTATCCCAATGCCGACGGAGCTGCGAACTGCCCAGAGTTAGGATGCAATCTTACGTCCTTGCTACAAGAAGCTGCAGAGAAGTGCTGATCCACCAAAACGGGGGCAGTACTACATGAAGAATAGGATACTCTACAGGAGAGCTGGAAGGGGAAACAACCTACACGGTCAGTTGGTGGTCCCGAAGGTCCACCGTTCCCAAATTCTTCATATGGGGCATACCATCTCATTTAGTGGGCATATGGGTATTGCCGCCACCATGCAGCGAAATTCCTGCCATTACTATTGGACGGGAATGACAGGTGATGTGCGTCGGTATGTAAAGTCATGCCCTGAGTGCCAGAGGGTGGCACCGCATCACTGGACAGCACCGGTGGTCCTGGGTGAGATGCCCATCATGAACTCTCCAATCACCCCATTAAAATTCAAGCCGTTAATATCTGTATCGTATCGGTTGTCATATTCTTCTTTATGTTGCAATGGGATATACACATCCTTGAATCCGCTTATCTGGACGGTAGTAAATATCCGATAAGCAACTAACTGTTGCCGTCTACATTTCAGTATTAAAGTTAGACAAACTGCATGGTGGCCATGCATTTCCAGCGACGTCTTGATTTTATCTGTGAACTCCAATCTGCAATTGTGTCACGGGACCACTGTCGTTAACGATAAGATCTGGTGGATTCTCCATAATAATGATATGGGGTTAAAAATAATGTGGGTGTTGATTCCCCTCACTCCAGGAAAGACACAATAAAGGAAATCCACGACACATTGGCATCTCCATTTCTTTGCAGTATAGACTCCATAGTGATTTAGCACAAAAGGGCGATTCTGATTGTCAGCAGCCATTCTCCCGTTTTTCCTGACACACTAGACAAGAAACAAAAATAGGGGGAGGGGAACTCCACTTGAGTCATAACTCTCAAGTGTCTATCTCCTTACGTGCTTCAGTACTTTGAAAGTCAGCTACAAATGCTTGTTTCCATGTCTAGACAGTGCACTGTTGGTCATGAGGTGATGTATCAGTGTGCCTCGTTTTAGTTAAATGGATCTTCATCCCTTTTGTGGTTGAAACCTTCTGTTATATCTCTCTTAGTAGCCCAGTTGTTGTACAGATGCCAAAGTCTTTTCTTTGTGCTTAACTGCTTTCGTAGAGACGCCCAATCCTCCTTTTCCCCATTGAATCCTAAGAGAGTTTATATAATGCTATGCTACATAAGCAGTCGCAAAAATACTTACAAATATCGAGATTTAGGAAAGGAACCCCTGTGCCCAAAGAGACTGCTCTCCACCAATCCCTGTAAATCAGTTAAGAACGTTGGTCTAACAAATAAACTATTCAAAATCGTTGCGAAGAATTTAAGTTATATCCATGCAAGTTTTAGGTTGTACCTCAACAAAAGGAATTAGATCAGCAATGCAGCGTTGAGTATTGCATGTGTTTTCAGAATGTTCTTGCTCAAGAAGTGTGGAAATCTGTGGTGACACTTTCTTAAGAGACGAAGCATGGTTTTATCTTTCTTGGTATGTGAACAGTTAGAATGACCGTCTTTGGAGTGATGCAAATCCCCATACGTTGCACCGAGTGCGTCTCCACGATCATAAAGTAGGATTGTGGTGTGCCTTGAGTCGGATATGCATAATCAGTCCAAGTTTGTTTAACGATACTGTAAACACTAACTGATACCGGACTAACACTCTGAACCATTCGTAGCCAAACTTTCTGAGCACGACGTTGATTAAGCTTAGTTTGAACAAGATGGTGCAGCTTTCCGCTGGATGGAGAATACGACACACACACACATAGTGATTGTAACTGACTCAGAAAGCATGCTGAGTAGGATGAAGATAGGCAAGCTTCGTGCAGAGTGGCTTGCTTCGCTTCGGAAGTCACGGGTGACAAGCATCGTCTGGATCTTTTCTCCAGGGCATGCTGGTGTGCTGGGGAATGAACAGGCGGACAGATTGACTGGCTCGGCAAAATTGATGCATGACAAAGCAGATGTGGTTGCGACCTTGTGGGAGCATATGTACACCTCGGAGTAGCAAATGGATCGCCATGGTCTGGCAAGAATGCGACAGCGAGGGGTGACGAGGGGATCTGGCCGACGATCAACGCTCAGAGGAAAGGCGAGACGGACATATAATCAGATTGCTACTGGTACTATTAGTGTTGGAACTCTTCGCTGGCTACTGAGGATTGGGACGGAGCGCTTATGGGAATGCCCCGAATGCTGTGATGTCGGTTCCTAAATCAATCAATCAATCAATCAATCAATCAATCATCAAGATGGTCCAACAGTTGTACAATATCCTTTAAAAACAAATTCGCAAAATGTTTGCGGAATATGACCTACACTCTTTCCGGATCTTACTCCCCTGGGTTACTCACTCTGGTGTGCATTAAAATGAACAGTGTACATAAACAATCTCCTCACAATCAATGAGCTTAAGGTTTAAATCGTCAACAAAATTAATAAGTCGTGGCGTGCTGATGAGCGTAATCTAGCCTAGGAATCAACATACAGCTGAAAGATGCTGATGTTGACCGCAATATCCTTGAATGTTTTGCATATCCTTTACAGGACATCGCTGTCAACATCAGCATCTTTCAGCTGTATGTTGATTTCTTGGCAAGAAGTAGTCAGTAGTTGGCTCAGTAGTTTGCCATTGCTTTCTGAACGGCCGGCTCAGTTATCCCGCAAGTCACCAGGGGGGATCGAACCGCTCCCAGCTGTCGCCCCGCTACGAGACTCTGCGTGATAAACGGGATTACGGAGAAAGTGTTGTAATCCCTCGGGCCAGAGATACCGGCAATATCCTTGAAACAGGATGGAAAAGCGGAAAAACAAAATATGCTAAGAGTAGATTTTCTTAACACGTCGCCCACCAATATCTCAGTACTAATGCCGGTGCGTGATTATTTATTATTTATTGCATTTATTCTAGGCTAGTAAAACCAATAAATAAATAAATAAAATACTATTTTACTCGCCTTGAGGCGCCACGGGTATATGGTGCTATACCCATATTGTAATGACTAACTGCGGCTCGATGGGTAATGTGGCCAGCATCACGAAAGTCGACGTTGCTTCCCAAAACAATTCCTGGCACCCATTTTAGGCTAGGTCTACCTGGAATCCCTTGTGGATTGCAAACATTCGTCTGGCTCAGAACTGAACCCACGACCACCGAGCTGACTGCAATCGTCTGGCCACCACGCTATCCTCGTTCCCTATGCTAAGGCAACCGACCCATATTTCAAGTACTTAAACGCCTGTATAGCAAGACTTGAGATGACGGGAGTCTCAGTGGCGAAGTGGTCAAGCCGTTTGACTCGGGCTTCGAAGGTTATGGGTTCGATTCAGGGCCACGTCCTTCGGTTCACGAGTTTAATTTTTCGGAGACTCTGTGGATCGTCGCTAGAGCTAAGGAGTTTGTGCTTTGTGCGACGCTTTCCGCGCTGCGGAAAGAGACCGACCCATATGGGATCAAACCCGGTGCGACTTTTAGGACTTGAGATGTGATATCTGTATTTGTATATAGCACCAAATCCTCAAAGACAAGGCCTACCTGGCCTGCGAGTGACATGTATATTTAACCCCACCTTCAACGTTTGCCACTGTGCGATTGTCTAACACTGAACTAGCCACTCCCACACACGATTGTGGCTGCGTTTACAGGGAATAAGCGTGACAGATTCTCGGCTACAGGTAATAATCAGCGACACATGGCGCATGTTTCGCACTATCTTCTGTAAGCACTGTCTGTGGACTAACAAGCGTTGCATTTTGTATCCGGAAACATTAACAGAAAAGTGATATATGTCTTGAGATAAGTTGATTTGAAACACCACCTCCTTACACGCCGACGTCCAGCAAAGGTAAGATGCCGTAAGGGCAAGGCTTTACTTCAGAAAGTAGCTTCTGCGTAATCTTTTTGTATACCCAACAGGAATTACCGCTCTTGGAATGTTATAAGCCATCTGTAGTAACTCGGGGTGTATTCAAACAAGATCTGAATCCTCAACTATACAAGGGCCGGATTAAGCAAAATAAACACGTGACAGTGAGCACCATAGAAATAGTTTATTGGCGGTGTTACTACGGACTAACTTGTGTACTACTAGAAATGGTGCAACTGAACCATGTTATATTATGCTATGTTAGAAAAAGCGTTCTAACATGATACATAGAACCAATTTTAACATATGGCTGCGAATCCTGGACAATTGGTAAACACGCGAAAAAATCCCCGTACGTCTTGGGAATGTGGTTTTATATAAGAATGCTGAAAATTATTTGATCAGCCAAAGTGAGCAATCTGGACATTTTGAGGGAAGCTAAAAGTAAACGTATCACACACATTAGAAAGAAGCAGTCATAATGTTTTGGCCACATTATGAGAAGACAAAAACTGGAACATGTGAAAACCAGAAATATTTGCGGTAGAGAGACAGGGGAAGACAGCATGAGAAAATTCTTGACAGCCTTATGTCATGGTACGGAAAGGAGTCATCACACATATTGATCCATGACGTCAGATATTGCAATTAGTGGCGAGGCATGATCGCCCAAGCTAATCGGCAAGGCACAGGATGACATTTATGTTTTGCTATGTCGAAGTACGCCACCAGACATTTGGGCATTCCCGCGCCTGCTCAGTGCTCCGATGCAGCAAGCATCCCAAAGTAGGTCTGCTAACCCCTTCCACTCTTCTTCTTTATTTCTTTTTTTTTTTTTTCGAACTCGCTCGCTTTGAACTGAAGTGTAGTCCATACACACTACTTCTAGTAGTGCTGGACTGAATTTTGTATGTGGATTAGCTTTCCCTATTAACAATGTCCTTCACCATTAGCGGAATCCACTCCTACTCCAGAGGTACTTGTAATTTACGACCCAAAGTCGAGGACGATAGGTCAACATTTTAATCCAACTCTCACGTTTAGAGGTTGACACCCTTACCTCAGTATCAGCACAACGGATGTTTAAGAACACGCGTTCTTATCCATTCGGCCATGATGACCTACTCGTCTTACTTATGAATGTCGCTGATCCGACCTCAACTCGCATGCACAAACTCCGTACCTCCGGCGGGGAATACATTTTGTTTAAGCTTAACCAAATTCCACAAAAATGGACACCCACAAAAGATGTGTCCAGGAGCAAGTAACTCAGTGATAACATCGTACATTGCAAACAATGGGCTTGCATTTGCATATTAAGTGTCGTTATCAATAAAGTACTAATCAAAGCTTTCCCAAAATACCCTTCATGTTTATATGCGTTCGTAGATAACCACAGTAAGGAGATTGATTAGCATGTCATTAATGCTTGTACCAAAGATATCCATGTCATTAAATCATGTACCAAAAATTTGCATATCATTAATTCACGCTGTACCAATAAACTTCACATACTTTTATCAGTTACTCCTTGTTTAACGTAAACACTTTCAAACCGTTTTCCGGGTATCAAATCGAATAATGATGATACAAACAGAATATTTGCCCAATTTATTGCCTGACATATTTCGATGTATGTAGTCGGGTGCATCCTACACATATTAAAGTAACGTAATACATCATGTTAACTGGAATACACAAAACACACGGTCATATGTTCTCATGGGTGAAAATCATAATCAGTTGTCTGAATCGTTCACCCCAGGACACCAGTTGTTGTATATGCCAAGTTGTCAGACTTTGCCTCATTTTGTCAGGTTCTATTACTATTTATTATCTAACTAAATGTTATATCACGAAAATTATATATATATATATATATATATATATATATATATATATATATATATATATATATATATATATATATATATATATATATATATATATATATATATGTTCTTTTGTATGGATGTGAAACTTGGACAATGTGCAGTCAAGCTGAAAAGCATCTGGTGGCTGCAGAAATGTGGTTTCTGAGGAAAATGCAAAGAATACCATGGACAGACAGAAAAACCAATGACCAAGTACTACAGGACACAAATAAACATCGTAAACTGATTAGAGAAATTAGACGTAGACAGTCAAGATGTTTTGGACATGTTATGAGAAGAAATGGATTGGAGAACTTAGTGACAACTGGCAAGATCGAGGGGAACAGACCAAGAGGAAGACCGAGAGGAAAATACCTGGATGGCTTGGCCACATGGCATGGACGAGACAGGAACACTGAGCTGATCCACGACACTGGTGATCGAGTGAAATGGCGAGTCATGACCACCCACGCTTTCCGGCATGGCACATGATTGATATATATATATATATATATATATATATATATATATATATATATATATATATATATATATATATATATATATATATATATATTGCTTGCTTGTGTTCGCTGGCTGTGAACTCCAGCGTGATGTCCTGTATGTCGGATGAATACACCCCGTTGTCCAATGCCAGTGTGATGTCATACCGGACCTGAGGTTTGCGTGAGTATCCGTTGTCCTATGTCTGGCTTATTGGTCTGCAGACTAGTTGTTCCTCGCTTTGCAGGCAGATACTCTCCGGCTTCGGAGGAAGTTTATAGTTTTCTTTCCAGAAATGTTTATTACGACGTATTAAGTTTATTTTCCGTGAAACAAAAATTAATAAGTTCCACTGGCGTCCAGTTTTACATGTGGGGCATTGCCATGGCTTTCGTTTTCAGTAAGGACACTTGTTCAACCGCTGGGGATGCGTGATCTGTATTTAGCCCAATAAAAACATATGATCTGTAATATGTTTGATAAGAAAATGTGATCTGTTATAGTCTGTCGGGAAATGAATGCCGCATTCACGATCAATTATTTTGAAAATTGTCTGTTGCATCGTTATGAAATTTTCCTGCCATCTTATATTTACTCCCAGCCAAGGAATATGTCCGAAAACAACTTAAATCATCGATATCGGCGACATTTCTTTGATATTTTGGTGAAAAACTAGTGATTTCTCTCTAACAAACTTGTTTTACAGTAATGAATGCCCCGCCAATTCAGATGACGACACAAGGCGTATCCGGATTCGTATGGGAGAGGGTGCAATAAAAGAAGTAGCTTAAAAGTCGACAGGATCGACTGCATTGCACCGGGTTTTTATCCCATGTGGCTCAGTCTTCTTCCGCACCTCGGAAAGCTTCGCACAAAGCACGAACTCCATAGCTCCAGCCCCGATCCTCGGAAGTCTGCAAAACATTGCACTCGTGAAATGAAGGACGCGGCCCGGAATCGAACATACAACCTTCGGAGCCCGAGTCAGACGGCTTGACCACTTCACCACGGAGAATCCCGAGAGGGGTGCAATGTGTAATATTAGTAAAGACATAGAATTTACAGAGGCAGGGTGTAAATAATGTGTAAATTGACAGGAAAGTAGAAGGAATATATTTCTTACTTTATTTTTCACTTCCTTCTTGTTTCTTCAGCTGCTGGTTAATAATTGTATACAAGTATTCATGTTACTATGATGCATTTAGCTTTTTATATTGAGTTCGTGAAAGCTTCCAAATAGCTGTGCGTTAATGTGCGTATGGGGTGACCAGAAATGATACCGCAATTTAGTCATCATGTGTCCACTTTTAAGGATCTGTTCAGGTGTCTGTGTAGTTTGTTCACACGTACACATGGGTGACAGACCCGTTTTGAGTCTTCGTGAAAGATTGTCTACTCTGCTGTTTATTGTTCAGAGACGGAACATGGATACCTGTTTTGCACTATGAAAATAGTTGTCAGTGCCTCTGTAGTGGGCTTTCTTCTTAACGACCAAGATGTTGGACCTCTTTTCATTGAAGTTTATAGATTGATTCGTATGCACGTGTGTTGTCCCTTAATTTGACAACGTGTTTCTTGTTATGCCACAGTATGTCAGTTTCCACCCCAACATTACTCTTCTGTTGGTATTCGATGCGTTTAGTGTGTGTGTGTGTGTTGTTGTTGTTTTTTTTTCAATACCAGTTGTTTGTCACCGCTGAGGACTTGCGGAATTGAAGACTCATCACTGTGGAATACAAACTGTTGCCCTTGACATTGTGCTGATGCTGTAATGTTTAGAGCCTGCAATTCGTATGATTAGATGGAGCAAAATATCCCAGTAAGCGTGCACGTAGATTAAGGTATGCGATCTGCTCAGACCTTAATCTGTGTCGGGCGATTCCAGTAGGTTGATGACTGCTCTCGGTTGCATAAAATTCAATCCATCCTTTCTCCAATAGTCCTCTTCCTCTTTCAACATATGGTCCTCACATTTTCCAGTAACTTTTATCAATATTTAATAGCGCGGACTGGATTAGTATCTTTACGTCAGACAATTTGAATATAGTATTGTCAGCTGTCACCTGTCCTTTAACTTTAGCCCACACAAGTTCTATAGGGTTAAAGTGAGAATGGTACTGCGGAAGTCTCAAACACCCATGACGATGCTCTTCTATCAACTTGTCGATTTGATATTTCTTGCTTTTTGGCATCTTTTTTACAAGGGACAGCAATTCTAGCTAGAAATACGTTTCTGGAAATGGTATGTTTTCCCTTCGGAGCCATATATTTATTGCTCCCTTTGTGCTCGATGCTGTAGGTATTTTGTCTTCTTGGGCAACAACATTGATATCATGCATTGTCCATAATTGGACACGCCGGTCTATCTTGGGATGGAAGCACAATATTCTCGAGCCAATCTCTAAATACATTACTATTCATCTTATGATAATCCCTATTGTCTGTATACTTTGATACGAACACGAGCCCAGCATTCTGTTGTAAGCCATTATGCGTATTACCAGCATGGGCCATGACCAAAAGCTGTCCTATACTACTGGGCACATATCGCTTTATCTGTCCATCCACTGATTGCCATTCCTTATCACTTGTGTGGTGCGCACTGATCCACATTTCATCCAAATACACTATGCCATAATTTTGTGTATTTCCCTATTTCACGTAGGTATCTGCTTCTCATGGCTCCTAAATGCGGTTGCTCACAAAGAATATTTCTACCTCACTTGTACTTTCTAAAAGTGAAGATAATGTCCTTATAATTTTCCACAAAGTTGTTTTGGATAGCTCTATGTTATTGTTCTTTCTCAATCAAACCCTAAGTTTTCTTACAGTCACTGTTTCTTTGGCATCCAGCATTTTTATAATGCTGGATAATCCTGGATATAAAATCCTAAAGTTTTATCATTTTAGGAGTCTCCATGGCGAAGTGGTCAAGCCTTTTGACTCGGGCTCCAAAGGTTGTGGGTTCGATTCCGGGCCGCATCCTTCGGTTCACGAGTTAAATTTTCGGAGACTTCTGTAAGGTCGTCGCTAGAGCTGCGGAGTTCGTGCTTTTTGCGATGCTTTCCGAGCTGCGGAAAGAGACCGAGCCATTTGGGATAGAACCCGGTCGACCCTGTCGACTTTTAAGCGACTTTTCAAAGCATTTTTATAATAGCTCGCCTTATGACATCTTTGTCAAAGCTGTCTACCATAACTTTTCTACCTACCGTTTGGTTATTGTGTGGTGATTTAATTCCAGATTCTTGCACCCATCGAGGAAATGACCGTTTACTCAAACCCAATGCATGCACTGTTCTTTTTTCGGAATGTGTAGTAGTATAAAACAGTTTCCTGCGATCAGCTTCTTTACAAAAATATATGTACAACTTCATAGCGATGCTTTGAAGTGTCTACACAATTTTGCATTCAGTCCCATTGAAGAAATATTCACACATTCCAATGTTAACGATAAGTGGTGCGATTTTTTAAATAAAATAATAATAATAATCAGGTTTCATGAAATAACCCACATTTTTACGACACCTCTGAACACTCCCAGTTTAAACAGCGCGGGGGTCTTGGAATAAGGCCAATCCCGTGAAACATGTAGAATATTCAACATTGAACGCTGATTGTCTGGCTAAGGTGTAATACATTAAAAATTATGAACTTAATCTCTGACCCGTGAATTATATACCGCATATAAACAAACATTGAAATTTGCTGTACAATCTCCAGAACAAAATTGTGTTGTTGTTGAGTGGACATGAAGATAAGATTATATGCTAAATCTCATAGTTTTCCATCAGTTGGTTACAGAGATATCAATTTTTATATGGAGGCAAACAAATGTGAATGCACTGTAGTTAGTTAGTTAGTTAGTCAGTTAGTTAGTCAGTCAGTCAGTCAGTCAGTCAGTCAGTCAGTTAGTTAGTTAGTTAGTTAGTTAGTTAGTTAGTTAGTTAGTTAGTTAGTTAGTTAGTTAGTTAGTTAGTTAGTTAGTTAGTTAGTTAGTTAGTTAGTTAGTTAGTCGACAGATCATCCTCATTGCACATCGAACCATTCAGTCCATAAGTGCTCGGATCCCCTTCTCAGCAAATCCCGCAGCGTGTAGCGGCTCACGACACCAGTTCTGTGTTGGTTAATCAATCTTCTTTGGCTTCCTGCGTAGTGTTCTTGTTTGGCAACACCTCTTTTAATTTGCAGTTCTCGCAGTCTGACCATGGTTGTAGAATCACAGTCATCGCTTAGTTCTCGCAACAGTCTTACTTCTCGTAGAGCAGAATGTCAGCCTGGTCCATAGCGCGTCCACCCTCCACAGTAGCCTTACCAGCGAGCTTGTCAGCCCGCTCATGTCCTTGTACTCTCGCATGCTCTGGCACGAAGATGAAACTAATGTTTGCCAGCCGAGACCGCTCCAGAGACAACAATCATTCTCTTCGGATCCACCCCATGTCTATCCTCTTGAGCATACCCATTGAGTCGCTAAGGAAACATGCCCTAATGAATGTCTGTGTCTCGAGTCATGTTACTGCTTTACTTACTGCCATGACTTCCATAGTCTGGCTACTTGTGGTCTCAGCAAAAGTTCCAGAGTCCTCCTTCACAATTCACCCTCTGGCCTGCGCCGTAAAAGCCCATGAGCTTCTCACATGTTGGACGACCGACCCATCTGTGTATATGACATCTGTGTATATGTGATCTGTATTCTACCCGATTAAAATATGAGATCTGCTATGTTTTAATGTGAAAATGTGATCTGTATTCTGCCCTGTGAAACCATGCGATCGTCAATCTGTTTAATGTTAATGATGTGATCCGTATTCTGCCCAATGAAAACATGTGATCCATTAACATGTTTGATGTGAAGATGTGATCTGTGTTCTGCTCCATGAATACATGTGCCCTGTAACATTTTTTATGTGAAGATGTGATCTGTGTTCTGCCCCATGAAAACACGTGATCAGTAACATGTTTTATGTGAAGATGTGATCTGTATTCTGCCCGATTAAAACATGTGATCTGTAATCTGTTTGATGTCAAATGTGATCTATATTCTCCTCTATGAAAACTAGTGATTAGTGATATGTTCCTACTACGAATACTACGAATATTTTGGACTGCCAGAATAAATAATAAAGATTGTCTGGAATAGGTTAATTAAACAAGAACATTATATACAACTATGAAAAAGAGATAAACTGTTTTCTTTGCTCATGTGATGTGAAGAGAGGCATTGGATAACATTGTGACAACTGGAAATCCGACGGGCGGGGGGGGGGGGGGGGGGGGGGACAGACTCAGCCCAAAAGACATTCATTTTACATATACTTCCTAGCTTGTTTCAGCTCACTGAGAGTGTTTCGCGTTGTTCTTTCCTTGTTTCTTAAAGAGTTATCTGCTTTCTATCAGTCAGGGGCTGCAGTGTTTGAATGTTTGCCGCAAAGAATTCCTGCCTCGTTTGATCCACAGTGCCATAAGCCCCTTTCGCTGTTTTTAAGAGTTTCCTTCAGTGTATCCCACTTTTCTCTTGCTGTAAAATTTCCTGATATATCAGTGAGAGCTTCTTCAAGTTGTTGTTACAACTCAAAACACTTAGCAGGATCTTTGGTGTTGATAATATTAATCCTGGGGATAGACTTGTGTTCGGCCGTGTAGAATATTTTTTGGTCTCAGGCTAACTCTTTCAACAACTTAAGAATGATCAGTATCACAATTATCACTGTTGGAACTTCGAGTAATGTTGTTTGATTCAAAGGCTGTCCCGTGTTATGATGGGGTCCAACTGATGCCAATGACCAGATCTTGGGTGTTTCCATGTGAACTTATGCTGTTCTTTATGTCGTTTTTGATGCAATGCTCTAGAAGCCCTTTCCCATTTTCAGTCATGCGACCGATGTTGTATATTCCAAGGCACACTGGCCATGAACTCAAGCCCAAAAGAGCATTGGAATAACCAAGCATATAAATGTAGTCCAAATTTTGGAACTGCCTTGATCATAGAGTCTAGCTCCTCATAGAACTAATCCTTCACATCATCAGAGGAAGCAAGTGTCGGTGCATATGCAGTGATAATGGTGGCAAAACCACAAGAGGTTGTCAAGGGCAGGGATAATAGTCATTCATTACCTCCAACTGGAATTTCGATCATTCCCAGTAGCGAATTCTTCACTGCAAAGCCAACACCATGTTGCCTTGTTTTCTGCCTGCCCTCCACCCTTCCAAAAAAAAAAAGGTGTAATTGTTTTCCCTGAGTGACTCTTCCTCAACAATTTGAATCTCCGGCAGGACAGAAATATCACTGTTAAGATGATTGACTTCTGCATCAATCACAGCCGTTTTTCTTATATCGTCAATATTCGTCAGGTCAGTGGAAAATCCTGGACACATGGTTCTTACATTCTAGTTGCAAGCCGTAGCTTGAGTTTTCTTTAAAAAAAAATATTTTTGAAAGTACCTGGTGCATTGTTTTTACAGCTAGCGATTCAGAATTTGTTCTAGCCCCAAGCACCCATCGAACCAGGCAGGCAGTGGCAGATCAGCATTCAACTGGCCGGGGGTTGCCCAGCTTGAGGTGGGCGGTAGCTGATTAGTGACACCTGTAGGTGTCTCCCACCGCCAGAGGCAACCTGTGGCGCCCCATTTCTACGCCAAATGCCCGTAACTGCTACCTCTTGCTTTGATTCCTAGAGCAGTTAAGACAAGGGATGGAGTTATACCTCTCCATAGTACAAAGCCTGGGCTAAATTATTGAGATCATGTGATGTCCATACAGCACGATCCCTCTCTCGGTCTGCTTAGTTCACTCCAGAGGAATGGTAACACCAATACATCTGGCACAAGACAAGCTGCAGAAGCTGCCAGATCAGCAAAGCAATACTCTAATTGTCCGCCTGTCGGAGCTTCGACCCTAGACCAGCTGCCAACCAGGGCTTAGGGCCTAGTCTGCCCTGCCATGACATTTTGTCTTTAGGTTGCATTTCCTCGCACTAGGATAAGGCGTGTACCCTCCCAATTGGACTTTTCTGCAATCCTAGACCAGTTACCAACTAAGTCTTAAGGTCTCGTCTGACCTGCCATGACATTTTGTCTTTAAGTTGCATTTCCTTGTAGCAGGATAAAGCATGTACACTCCGAAGTGCGTCCCTCCGCCCGAAGCCGATTGCACAGTGTGGGTTGTCGGGTTTGGTGAGTGCAGACCAACATTCGGCGCCAACAGAAAGCAGGTAGTAGCGTCTACTATTATACGGTTGCTTATTCATTCAGACTAGGAAATGACTGATTTTGTCACATATAGAATAGAAAAGTTAGTTGTGTTTTTTTTTTCTCACAAAGATTCTCAGGAATGGCAAGCCAAGGACATTGCAGAGTTGCAGTTGTAATTTGTCTTGTAGTGACATATTAGGTGACTACCAGGCGGGTTTTAGACAAAACAGATCAACAATAGATCAGATATTTATCTTACGACAAATAGCCGAGAAACATTGGGAATATAAAAGAGATCTCCATAACATTTTTGTGGATTTTAAAAAGGCTTATGATAGTGTCCATAGGAATAGTTTATGGAATGTTATGCAGGAATTTGGAATACCAAGGAAGTTAATTAACATGACCAAACTATGCATGGAAGATACTTATAATATAGTAACATATAAAGGCAGGAAATCAGACCCCTTCCAAATAACATCTGGCTTGAAACAGGGTGATGCACTATCGCCGCTACTCTTCAATCTGGCTCTAGAGAAAGTTGTAAGGAAGGTAAAGGAGGAATGTGATATTGGAGGAACACCCAAGCTGCTTGGTTATGCAGATGATATAGATATTATAGGGCAAAGTGAACAAAAGACATTAGAAATATTGACTCACTTAAAGGAAAAAGCCCAACAGATGGGGCTGGTTATCAACCAAGATAAGACAGAATATATGGTAATTTCAAGAGACGGAATGGCTAAAAACTCTGGCCACATACAAATAGATAATATGACCATTAAAAGAACGGAAACATACAAATACCTGGGTACAATCTTCAACTGCTCCAACATCATAAGGGAAGAAATACAAACTAGAATCAACTCTGGAAATAAGATATACTATGCACTACAACATCTACTAAAATCAAAGGCGCTATCTCGTAACACCAAAATCACAATATACAAAACACTGATCAGACCAGTTGTGCTGTATGGCTCTGAAACCTGGAGTACAACGAAAGGAGACGAAGCCTTGCTACAAACCTTTGAGAACAAAATTTTAAGACGCATCTTTGGACCCATTAGGGATACACAAAGTGGAGAGTGGAAAAGAAGAAGTAACAAAGACATTTATGATTTGTTTAAGTCCCCGCTAATCACTGGTATCATGAAGGCTAATAGACTACAATGGCTGGGGCATATAGAAAGAATGGAAGATAATAGGGAAACAAAACTCGCTTACACTCAGGAAATAAATGACCGTAGACCCCGAGGTAGACCAAGAAGGCGGTGGAGAGATAATACATGTACAGACCTACAAGCACTTGGAATCAACGACTGGCAAGAGAAGGTCCACCAGAGAGACGAATGGAGACAGATTGTATTTGCAGCAAAGAACCTCAATGGCTCGGAACGCTGAAGAAGAAGAAGAAGTGACTGTTGTGCTAGTGACGCTGAACTGGAGATACAACACTGTTCAAATGATTGCAAACACGGAGGCATTTTTCTGAAATAAATGTAAGAAATGTGACATTGCAAAATGCAAACGTTGTGAAATCTTCAAAGTGATGTTGATATGTCGCCCCACTGCATATTAATGTGACCCTAATTAATAAGACAGTTCATCCCAACAAAATAGTATGTGTGTGCTTAGAACGCAATGGCAAACTTTGTACTTATAGACTATACGTTTGGTGGTGGTGAACATGTCTGTCAGCAGCCTTCTGATTCGTGTGCTGCCAGTCATTTCTTATATTGATGTTCCCCCGTGCCATGATGTTGAGCTATCAGGCATCTGCCTCACCCTTTCCCTTCCCACTCAGCTTTCCCGTTGTGACGACATACTCCAATGTTCCTCTTCTCCTGACACGCCAAAAGAATGCAGACTATCATCTTCTAATGCAAGTAACCAATTCTGTTTGTAAAGTAAAATCTTTCAAGATATCTAAAATGCCCATTCAATCGGACCAAGGTGTTCTCACCATTCTACTATAACCCCACATCTGCGCAGGTTCCACACAATTCCCTACTTGTCTGCTAATTGTCTATGATTCGCTAAAAGACATACTTCTCAACATTAAATTGCCAAGAAAATCAACCTAGTGTTGATAACAAAGCACTGCAAAGGCATGCAACATGTGTTGATGCATGTAGGCATGTACGTAGGTAGATAGGTAGGTAGGTAGGTAGGTAGGTAGGTAGGTAGATAGGTAGGTAGGTAGGCAGGCAGGCAGGCAGGCAAGCAGGCAGGCAGGCAGGTAGGTTGTATGTGGAGTAGAATCGTGCAAGACGAAGATTATGTTATAGAAAGGTGGATTAAAATAGTGCAGGAGAAAGATTATGTTAAAGAATTGTGGAGTAGCATTTAATGAGAGGAGGACAGATTATGGTATAGAAAGGTGGAGTAGAATTCTGAGAGAGAAATATTATGTTTCAGTAATGTGGAGTAGAATCATTCGAGAGAAAGATTATGCTAAGGAAAGGTGGAGTAAAATCGTGCAAGATAATGATTATATTATAGAAAAATGGAGTAGAATCGTGCTAGAGAAAGATTGTATTATAGAAAGGTGGAGTGGTATCGTGTACAAAGAGCTGTATGTTATAGAAAGGTTTATTATAATCCTGCAAAGGAAAATAGAACGTTACAGAAAGGTGGAGTAGAATCGTGCGGGGAAAATATAACGTTATGATAAATGTGAAATGTAGCGTGAATATCGTGCAAAAGTAAGATAACGTTATTGTCGGGTGAACAACAGCAACGAGAAGTGTACTAAATAAAGCTAAAATGATTGAACCTCGAAGACGCAGGGCGGGGAGTGCAAAAAACTAACTGTTTTACTGCTAGAACTTTTTTTAGAATGGGCTTTCAGGGGGCACGTTGGCAGCTAGTAACCTTCTACGGTCCTGCCCAACTTACAACTGTAAGCATAAACAAACACGGCTTCAGCAAACTTCATTCCACCAACAACTGTACGGGTGTGCCATGAACCTGAAACGGACTACGACTTTTATTAGAGACATCAACGAACATCAAAAGCTTCTGCAAAGCTCTCCCGCTTATATAAAAATTAGGTGATATAGCTAAGCATGGTCAGTGATTGTATCATTAATCCATGAGAAAGAATATAGGTGAACTCAGGGGCAGTGTACTCAACGTGTTTGAGAACCGTTGGCTTTGCAAGTGGTTAGTTCATTCTTCGATCAGAATAGGGTCATTGGTCTCTGTGTTAAATATACAGCAATGCGCTGTTCGTCATCGGTAATTAAAATATGTACCGTATTTGATTTTGATTATTAGATTAGTTGGTAACATTAATAATATGTTAACATTGTCATGTTTTTCTTAGTTGGTGTTACAACCACAAGGGACCCAAATGTCCTGCCATTTGCCAATAATAAAGGTCAGTAACTCGCTAACGAAATATTTGAATGTTTACAAGAGGGTGTTAAAAGTCTTAAACACATACAGAGAGAGAGAGAGAGAGAGAGAGAGAGAGAGAGAGAGAGAGAGAGAGAGAGAGAGAGAGAGAGACCACACACAATCACATCATTGTACGCTGTTTTTTAGTTTACTGCTTGTGCGTTTAGATGTTAACGGTTGTTTCATACTCTTTAATCATCAAATAGTGAACTTCTTGCATAGTTTTATCAAGCCTTTGGCTCAGTATATAGGATGTGCTTTCCAAGCCTCCGACTGCACCCAATCTACCTATACGGCAGTAGGTTTGTGTCTTTCTTCCTTTGGTTCCTACCCCTTGACCTATTCAACATGGGAGACCCTACCAATAGTTTCACTACAGTCGGCATAGCTCTTGGGGTCATTCTAACTTAGTCTTTTCGCCATGTTTATTCCTTCTTTAATTTCTCGTTCACTTCCCACATTATGTTTGAAAATCTAGATAACTATAGCGAATGTCGGTTTTCTTTCAAGATCTGCAAAGCCTCCGCCAGAAAGGATTATCTACCAGCCTTAAAGACATCGATCTTAGCAAGCTGAGCACGCCGGAACTCCTATTGACTGTACACAGCTATCTTGACAATACTGAAGTAAGTAGTACTTTTAATTACCAGAAACCTGTTGTCATGAATGTAGCATATGTAACCAAGAATCAACTGTGTTGTAGTTAATTCCTCAACCATTACCCCTGGTCTGGCACTCGATTCTCTGTTGTGGCTCTTACGCGGTTCAGCAAAATCCCCGAGAATCTCGGATTTGTGTTCAGAACATTTGAACCCTGGAATCTGTAGACCGTGTGGAAAAACCACTGGATGGTCAGTAGGCTGTAACTATGTGAGTTTTTGCATCCGTCAAACGTTTCAGTCATATTTTATTCGGACTCCCTTTAAAGCTCTGCAGTAACAAAACCCATTCATCGATACTTGCTCTGTAGCTAATGGGTTAAGAATGCAATTCATAATCCCGCATACCGCATTCGAAACACAGCTGCGGGCGATTTGGAATCAGACCACCTTGCGTTGGTTTTCCATGCAACGGTATGAGTGCCGGTCGTTCAGGAAGCAAATGGAAACTACTGAACATTAACATGCCAAATCAGGAACAGCCAACAAATTCAGGGGTTGACTGCGATGTCATATAAAGGATATGCAATTAACTCCTATTCTTTATGAATATCAGTGTGCAGAAAGGTAACTACCAGTATTGTGCTGTGTGGTGTAAAAGCTCAAGCACAACGTAGAAGATCTGCTTAGCCATACTTGGATGCTCAGTTCTGTTCCAGCCGTCATGATCTTATTACTGGTTCAAATGGTATCAAGCAATAGATAGATGACCCACTCACATCACAGACGCATAGTAGGTGAATGCTGCAGGACTCATTAATTAAATTATAGCAGTATCTACAACTACTTTTTTCTGTTACATATCTGCAGCTGACTTTACGAAGGAGCTAAAGGTGCAAGGCGTAAGTTAGAATATTTTATTACTCCATCACCTTAGGCAGAGCCGACCACTGACCCCTATCTGTATATGAAAACTCAAAGAGAGATCAAAAGCAGACATCAAGTATAGAACCATGGTTCACTGTCTTTAAAGGAGGGTCTGGTACTGATGCATTCTTTCAGTGAAGATCTACTTCTCGCCAGTTGTATTCTATCAATATCTAACAATGGCCATGAATGTATTGTTGTCTACATGTGAATTATGTTACATACACTCACACATACACCTAAGCACGATTTAAGCGAATTTATCTTTTTTCGTGAATACAGATAGTTTGTAGAAGAAAACTGCGGATGGGAAACATGGGAGATGGTGGATGGGAAATCTGTGACGATCCAGACGTCAGTCCCCGACCTCCATGCATTATATACTCGTTCGGCATCGCCTACGACTTTTCCTTCGACGACGATGCCGCTAGAGTGTATGGCTGTCATGTATATTCCTTCGACCCCAGCATGAAGAATTATGCAGATCACGTAGAAAGGTAATCAAACACAGAAAGTATAGACTTGCAACTGGTAACACAATGGTTGATGTGCATGCATCTATTTATAGCGTTTTGGCTTAACGGCTCCTTCCGTGGGTTCAAGTTAGGCTAATGTGGATATTTGCCTGCCTACAAACATGTGATTGTGTGTCGACCCAGACTAATGACAAGAGTACTAAAATTCATGGATGTATAATATCTGGCATTGCTACATGGGGTCTAGCATCGCTCAATCAATCATGTGCCATGCCGGAAAGCGTGGGCGGTCATGACTCGCCATTTCACTCGATCACCAGAGTCGTGGATCAGCTCAGGGTTCCTGTCTCGTCCATGCCATGTGGCCAAACCTTCCAGGTATTTTCCTCTCGATCTTCCTCTTGGTCTGTTTCCCTCGATTTTACCAGTTGTCACTAAGTTCTCCAATCCATTTCTTCTCATAACAAGAATTGGAGAACTTAGTGACAACTGGCATCGCTACATGGGGAGAATCCAGGCTGCATAATATATATCATTGCTGCATGTGGAGAGAAACAAGAAGCAAATATGGTAACCGGCTGTTGCAGTATTGGTGTAATGATTACCCTGAATGTGATGTCCAGAGGTAAAACGGCCACTTATATTACGTACATTAACGTGCTCTCAAATATCAACTGAGTAGCCACAATACAAACTACAAAGAATCCAGCATACATTAAGGTCACGGACATCAACTCCCGCTTTCACACAAGTTTGGAAACTCTGTTGCGCTATATTTCAGATTGCACGAAGTCACACCCTGCCACTGCCGTCTGTCCGTGGCCACTGACAGATGCACAGATAGTTATATTGTTTGTGCATGATGAAGTGTTGTTTGCGCATATAGGACCTGACCACAGAAACAACACACACGACCTAGCTTTGAACAGATGTAAGACTGTATATGTCAACACAGATGAAGACAATTTTATTTTTAAAGAGTCATATCCTTTACAGGACGTTGCATTCAACGCCAGAATTTTATTGCCATTGTTGATGTCTTGGCAAGATTTACGTTTAGTAGTTTGCTATTGCTTTTTGAATAACTGGCTCCTATACGAACACGTTAAAACCATCGCGGCCCAGTATTCTGCCAAATCTGTTGCCTCTGTATTTCGAACGCAGGTAAGCGGCATCACGAATCGCGTCCGCACGGCCAATACCACGGAGTCCGGCAAGACAGAAAATACCAAATGTAAATAAAATATCTAGTCATAACGTTTATAATTGCATAGCACTGTGGATACATTGTCCCACGGGGGCATCGTATGGGGAAATATGGGACATTAAACTGTGCTTATATTGTCCTGAGCACGGTCGGACGAGGGTTCGTTGATTGGGCTCGTCATCTGCGAAGTGAGGGAAGCCAACTATTCAAATTTGTACGCAGGCCTACAAAATATGATGGCTCCAACACATCAAAAATGCATAGCGAGGAAACAGCGTCGAGACAAAAGTCACTTAAAAGTCGACAGGGTCGACTTAATTCCACTGGGACATCCTATACGCCTCGTCTCTTTCCGCAGCGCGGAAAACTTCGCACAAAGCACGAACTCCGTAGCTCTAGCAACGACCCATGGTAGTCTTCGAAACATTTCACTCGCGAACCGAAGGACGCGGCTCGGAATCAACCTTTCGGAGCCCGAGTCAAACGGCTTGACCACTTCGCTACGAGGACTCCACTGCTTCGGGATATCGTTTTTTTAAAATACCTGGCATTATTTTCTGAGCAACCCTTGGATTTTGCCAGACCGGATTATGTTGCAAAAGATGTTGTGACTGCATTGTTGGATGTCTTAGATGCCTCATGGGTGTCTTGCAGTTCTCTGTGCGTTATGTTCATATGTGAATTGTGTGCATATATGCATATATCAGGAATGGCCTACATTAAAGTATATTGCTTTCCATGCATGAACCGTTTTCCTACCAAACATGGTATTGTACACACTGTAGTATAGAGGCACTGTTGTGCGTCTGGGCTGGAAGACAACTGCATCATCATCATGTGCCATACTGATAAACATGGGTGGTCATGGTTCGTCAACTCACAGGCTTGCAATCCAGCCATTTTTTTTTTTTAAATTTCTTTGCCCTCTCCTTGACTTTATTCCCCTCATTTTGCCAATTGTCACTATGTCGCCAAGTGTATTTTACCATCATAACGTGCACAAAATCTGGAGTTCATAAATCTAATTTCTCTAATAAATTTAGGATTTTAATTTGTTGTCTCAAGAACCTACTGATTTGTTGTCTCTCTGTCCATGGTATTCTTTGCATTTATCCAACTACAGCTTAACTGTCATTAGATATTTCTCTGCGTGTCTGAATATTGCCCATATTTCACATGCTTGGGTGTTCAATAATTTGTTTTCTTGTAATGTAATTCCAACGTTGCTCACTGTGTACAAACAACGCATCCATTAAACGCTGCAGAGTTCGTTGCTGGAATCAGTGTTGTATCTTCTTCATGTCTGATATTGTTGATATTATGTCCTCGGTTGCTGATTCCTCTCTTAGAGTAAATGTCACATAATACTTTACCTGTGAACAGAAAAAAAAATTCTTTTTGGAGATATGCAAACATCCGTATTACATCGCTGTGTCTTACTCTGTCGAAGATCTTTTGAAACAAAGATTTACGTCTTTGACTGCTTCTATCAAAAGGTTCTAATCTTCTTAAAACAAACAGCATTTGATCTACCATTGCCCTCTACAAACCGATATTGTTGTTTCCCTATTTTTCGTTATATTTTATTCTTAACACTTTGCACGATGATTATTAGGAAAATCTGCGTGATGTGACACTTTACGCTAATTGTTCAATGTTGACCACATTCTAACCTCTTGATTTCTTCAGGATTGCAATAAACGTAGATTTAGTTAAGTCAAGCAGTGTATCTCCAGTATCATCAATTGTGTTTAGCAACCTGGTGACCTGGTTTATTCTATATTCTTCTAAGACGGTGCACATTATGTTGTGGTGTTCTGTCCAGAAGGGGTCTGGTTAGATGCGGTTTGGGGTAAGAGCTTTCTGAAATTCCATTCAAAAGTTTTTCTCATTTATATATGTAATATCACGTGAATCAGTGTACAGGTCTGCCCATGACCTAACCATATATATATATATATATATATATATATATAAAAACTGACCCTTGTCCATCATGATTTTGTCGTCGTTAGTCTTCACACAAGCAGCTCATGCCTCTGTTATTTTGTTAACACGCTCAATCATTCTTGTGTGCATTAAGTTGTTTTTTTTTAAAGTGTTGTGTTGTTCCATTTATGTGCGGTTTTCACAACGCTGTGCTTATTTTGCTTCTGCGTATTTTCTAATTTTTCTCTGAATCTCTGCAAATTGTTCATGATTATTGTGTTGCTTTTGCTTCTACTTGTTCTATTAGTGTTGGGATGTCTTCATCTATTTCTACTGCTTATCATCACAGTGTGATGTTTATTTATACTGCTTGCTACGTTCTTGAATATTTCCAGTTAATAATTAATATCTTGGACAAGAATTTCTAGATCAGACAATGCTTCAAATCTGTTTGTTTTTATTTTACTTCTGTGTTCGATTTGTCTTCATTCTCTGCATTCTACAGTGCACACAGATCTAATGTAACGTTTCTTGGTTTCTACTTGAACTTCTTTTACTGTAGATGAAATTTGCCGAAACCTTATCTGTGATTGTTTTGGATATCATAGAAAAAATGGGACCAAAATGTGAAATCGAAAAAGAAGGGACAATTCTAATGATTATTCATCAATAACAATGTGATTGTTGTTTCCACAGCTTGCTAAGTTCTTAAATATTTCCAATTAATAATTAATATCTCGAAAAAGCATTTCTAGATCAGACAATACTTCAAATATGTTTGTTTTTATTTTATATCAACATCTGAATTGGTAAGGCAGCAACAACAACGAACAGGTTAACAAACAGTGTCTGGGAGAACAAAAAGCTTACTGCCAAAACAAAAGTCCTGGTTTATCAAACATGTGTCCTTGGTACTCTTCTTTATATGACAGTGAAGCCTGGTCATGTTACTCACACCAAAAGAGACGTTTAAGAAGTTTAATATACGGAGTCTGCGAAGAATACTTGGTATTAAGTAGCAATACAAAATCACAAATATTGTGGAAAGATCTGGTTGTGTGACGGTTTGTTCCATGTTCAGTCTTCGTTGATTTAGATGGATAGGACACTTTAGGAAGATGGATGACGGTAGAATACCAAAGGACACTATCTTAGGTGAATTACAGATGGGTAACAGATCTCGGTGTCGGCCTCTACTACGATACACAGACGTGTAGAACCGGACATGATTGATCCATCCATCATCCATCATGTGCCATGCCGGTAAGCGTGGGCGGTCATGTTCTGCCATCTCACTCGATCACCAGAGTCGTGGATCAGCTCCGCGTTTCTGTCTCGACCATGCCACAAGGCCAAGCTATCCAGGTACTTGCTTCTAGGTCTTCCCCTTGGTCTGTTCCCCTCGATCTTACCAGTTGTCACCAAATTCTCCAATCCATTTCTTCTCATAACATGCCCAAAAAATTGTGACTGTCTACGTCTAATTTCTCTAATCAATTTACGATCTTCATTTGTTTCTTGAAGGACTTGTTCATTGGTCTTTCTGGCTGTCCATGGTATTCTTTGCATTTTCCTCAGAAACCACATCTCTACAGCCATCAGATGTTTTTCAGCCTGACTGCTCATTGTCCACGCTTCACATCCATATAAACGTACAGGTTGATTTCACACAACATGATTTTCTTGGCATCTGTAAAGAAGGTAGTTTGCCTGATACAGGGATTGATATTGCACCTTGGGTGCAAGTCACCGCTGATCGTGTTGCATGGAGGGCAACGATCAGAAATGGAATAAAGACAAAGGAGAAAAATGATTCCAGATAGGTCATAAACTGAGCGTGTGAGGCGTTATATGGTATAAATGACCATGTGTTCACATGCATCTATTGTGGACAAACATCTACAACGCGAATTGGTCTGATCTGTCACATTCGCTACCTCCATAGGTTTGTGGTTATTATGTCTTGTTTGGAGGACAATGTAACAAAATAGAGTCTGTCAAGACGGCAAAGGGCCAGTGAGTGATTATCAGTGAGTGATTATTTTTGTTCCGCGCAGCTTTACCCCACGACATGGGTCTTTTGATTCTGCACGGTCTTCTAATTTTTCTTTGAATCTTTGCATATTGCTCATGATTATTGTGTTGCTGTTGTTGCTTCTACCTTCTTTTTAATTAGTGTTTGGATGTCTTCAGTCATCCATTTCTTACGGCGTAACATCAATAACAGAGTGATAGTTGTTTGTACAGCTTGCAAAGTACTTACATATTCCCAGTTAATCATTAATATCTTAGAAAATATTTTCTAGATCAGATAATGCTTCAAATCTGTTTGTTTTTAATTTTACTTTTTTGTTGGATTTGTCTATTTTCTCTGCATTCTGCAGTGCACACAGATCTAATGTAATGTTTTCTGGTTTGTACTTGAGCTTCTTTAACTGTATATCTTTTTTTTTCTGCAGAAACCTAATCTGTGATTGTAAAAATGGTGATGTTTAATTTTAAAAAACGTGACACCAATATATGAAATGGAAATAGAAGGGAAAATTATTAACCAAGTGGACAACTGTAAATACCTACGGACAATTATAACATACGATGGAAGATGCACAACAGAAAGTAAGAACATAATAGGACAAGCAGAAGCTGTATTTCAGAAAATGAAAGGTATCTTATGCAATAAGTCACTATCATTGAATGTAAGGAAGAGAGTGCGGAAGTGCTATGTAGAACCTGTTTTGTCATATTATGGCTGTGAATCCTGGATATAAATGAACAAATTAGCAAGAACTTGGAAGCAACAGAGATGTGGTTATTGAGACACATGTTTCGAATTTCTTGCAGTGCCAAAGTAACTAATAACGACTACCCGAAGGAGGCTAATGAAACTAGAACAATATAGTCAAAAGGAAAGAATGAGACAAACAGCTTTCTTTGATAATGTGATGGGAAGAGAGGCATTGGTGAACATCAAGATACTAGAAAGATCTAAAGGAAGAGCGACAGGGCAGACAACGCGAAATAGTGTTGGATGGACTTACAATGATGGCATGGAGGAATATCATCAGCAGAGTTGATTCAGAAAATTAAAGACCGAGATCTGTTGAGAGACATGAACGCCTACGCCAGCTGACAAGGCACTTGATGATGATGATGATGATGATGATGATGATGATGATGATGATGCTGATGATGATGATGATGATGATGATGATGATGATGATGATGATGATGATGATGATGATGATGATGAATCTATGATTACTGTAACTGTCTACATCTGCTACAGAAGATATTGAAACAGGTAAATAAGCAGAAAGACAAACGAACAGAGATATGGACATTCAGACATACTGACAGACGAATGGACAGACTGCCAGATGGACGGATAGCAGATACCTTGCAAAACCTGTTAATATTATCTAATTTTCTTTGGGACATTTTAAAAGTGACTAGCACCTGGCCATCTTGAAAGACGATAGTTTGTAAAATGGAGTTATACCTCTCTATAAGCACAGAGCCAGGGCTGAATTGTAGAGATCCATGTGTTGCCCATGCGGCGTGATCCCGTTATCGGCCTGCCCCGTTTACTTCAGGGGAAAGATAATACCGATACCTTTGGAACAAGACACATTGCAGCCGTCGCCGGATCAGCGAAGCAATACTTTAATTGTCCGCTTGTAAGAGTTTTCATCCTAGACCAGTCGCCAACCAAAGCTTTAGGCCTGGCCTGCCCTGCCATGACAGGTTGCATTTCCTCGCACTAGGGTAAAGCCTGTACCCTCCCAGTTCCGCTCCTACATTCGAAGCCGTTGAAACAATGTGGGGTGTCGGGTTTGGTGAGCGCCGCTCAAAATTCATCAGCTTGCATGAAAGTAAAAGTACAATGTAACTAAACAGAGATTTACAATACAAAAGTACATCAGACAGCGTCACAACAGAAATGATTAATGCTTTAGAATAATATGGAATAGATAAAGTTACCAGTCAGCTTAATACAAAATATGATACTGGAAATATACCTCAAGAGTTATGTAATTCTGTATTTATTACAATCCCAAAGAAATTCGGAGCCTTGGAATGTGATCAACATCGAACAATTAGTATAATGAGTCACATCACGAAGATTTTGCTAAGAATTATCATGCAAAGAGTTAGGAGGAAAGTACAACCTGAAATAGAAGAAGGGCAATGTGGTTTTGTAAAAGGCAAGGGTACAGTAAATGCTGTGTATATACTGAGAACCGTAATCGAACGTTCTATAGAAGTAAACGAAGATCTACACCTTTGCTTTATTGACTACACAAAGGCTTTCGATAAAGTGAGACATGTCAACATGATAAGGATGCTTGAGGATCTACAGATTGATTGAAAAGACCTTAGACTTGTAAAAAACATATATTGGAAACAACAAGCTGCCATAAGAGTTGATAATGAAGTAAGCCAATACCAGCCTATTAAGAGAGGTGTGAGACAGGGATGTGTAATGTCTCCAGATCTGTTTTCCCTGTACAGTGAAAGTATTTTCAGAAATATTGAAGATATGGAAGGAATAAACATTGGGGGACGATGCAGTCAATAACATTAGGTATGCAGATGATACAGTCTTGATTGCAGACAATGAACTGGACCTGCAAAATTTAGTAGATGTGGTTGTTACACACAGTGAACAACTAGGGTTATAATTAAATTGTGAAAAGACACAGATTATGGTCGTCATTAGGAAGAACGAAATACCACAATGTAATATACAAGTAAATGGGAATATTCTTCAACAAGTGAATAGGTACAATTATCTCGGAACAGTAATAACATCTGATGGGAGATGCCTTGAAGAGATTAGAACAAGAATAGCCATGGCAAAAGTAGCCTTTAGCAAGATGAAAAACATACTGACCAATAAAAAGATGTCAATTGAAACGAGAAAAAGAGTGTTGAGATGCTACATAGAACCTGTACTCTTATATGGATGTGAAGCTTGAACAATGAGCAGTCAGGCTGAAAAACATCTTATGGCTGTAGAAATGTGGTTTCTGAGGAAAATGCAAAGAATACCATGGACAGCCAGAAAGACCAATGAACAAGTTCTTCAAGAAACAAATGAAGATCGTAAACTGATTAGAGACATTAGACGTAGACAGTCACAATTTTTTGGGCATGTTATGAGAAGAAATGATCTGGAGAACTTGGTGACAACTGGTAAGATCGAGGGGAACAGACCAAAGGGGAAGACCTAGAAGCAAGTACCTGGATGGCTTGGCCTTGTGGCATGGTCGAGACAGAAACACGGAGCTGATCCACGACTCTGGTGATCGAGTGAGATGGCAGAACATTACCGCCCACGCTTACCGGCATGGCACATGATGGGTGGATGGCCCAAAATTCGGCGCTAATTAGTACCGTCTATTGTCTTAGGGTAGCTCAGTATATCTGACTAAGACTAGGTACACTTCATGATGTTGTTCGTGTTTTACTTATATGTACTGACTCTTCGAATTAAAAAAAATTAATTTTTCTACAGAAAAAAATTTCTGTTTAATGTTCGTGACATCTTAGATGATTATCATTATATCCTTAGATCTCATTACCTTGCATACTATGATATTCCGTTGGTAAATGAGTGATAGATTCACGAATACTCTGATGGTTATGATCATCTATGTGATGATATGATGGTACATGATGAATAATGATAAGTGGTTTATTAAATTATTATGTGTCTTCATGATATGGTGTATGATCACGGATGATGGATAGTTTGACATATAAGATATATGATATAATTTTATTAATGGATATCAGTGACATTCTTGGTTAACTTTCCTTTGCCTGTTGCTGGTACTGTCTGATGTCGCAGTTCCCAGAATTCCTGTTCTATTTGTGTTGTGGGTCTACTGTTCTTCATCTATGTCCGATCGGTCTGCAGGCCTAATACGTAAGCTTTCCCTGGCACATAATTTTGTCAGGTATCTCGGTGATATGGCGGTCATTGTCTCACACTCGTCATTCTCAAAATCTGGTAATATATAAATGGGGAAAAATGTGTACATATCTGCACTCGATTGATTAAATTAATTAAAGAAATTAAATCATCAAATTGAGTGTTTTGATTTGCAAAAATTTGTTCAGTAATTCAGAGATTTGAAATTATATTTGGAGTACTTTCCAACTCAATTTTGACAATTACGCACACATATTTCTACAGTCTTGCAGTGTGAATGTTCCCTATAGTCTACTTAAGACATAAGCTAAGTTGTTGTCTTTTCCAGGTATGTGACAGATGTCAAAGTCGTAATCCTGTAATAGAAGAGACCATCTGTGTATTTTTGAGTTCTCAGATTGTCCTTCTTTAAAGACTTTTAAAGGTTTGTTGTCGGTGAGAGCTAAGAATTTCTTTCCGAGTAAGTATTTAGATTATTTGTTGATGCTTTCAACGAGAGCTAAAGCTTCAAGTTCTGTAATAGCATGTTTTCTTTGAGGGTCAGATAGCTGTTTGCTGAAGTAGATGACATAATGTAACAGTCCGCCTTAAAGTTGAAGAAATATCGCTGAGATTGCATAAGAGCTTGCGTCAGTCTGCAATATGAAATCTTTTGTTATGTCAGGTAGCTTTAGGATAGGTTGATTGCTGAATAGATTTTTTTTACATTTGGACAAGAAGTTCCTTGGGTTTTTCAGTCCATTTAATTTTAGTTGGTTGTCCTTTTTTAAGTAGTTCAGATAAGGTATCTGTCATGTCAGCAAAGTTTGGAATAAACTTTTGATAGTAATTTATCAGTCCCAACACACTCCTGGCTTCATTCTTTATTGTTGGGGCTTTAAAATTTAGAATTTTGGTGACCAACCTTGGGACAGTTTTCTGAAATCCAATTGAAATTCGATGACCTAGGAATTGCACCTCACTGTAGCCTATTTTAATTTTGGTCGCTTTAGTTTTTAAACCGTGTTGTTGTATTCTCTGGAATACTTGTTCCAGGATTTCAGTGTGGTTGTCAATGTTTGTGGTATGGATGCATATGTCATCCATATAGTTAGCTACATTTTTGATACCTTGCAATAAATTTCGCATCATTCGCATGAATGTGCTTGGAGTATTTTGGAGCCCAAACGGAATGTAGGCCCATTCACAAAGGCCTAATGGTGATGCACAAGCTGTAATATGCATTGTTTCTTTTTCAATTGGGATTTGCCAATATCACTTTGTGAGATCTATTTTGAAAGAAAAAACATTTGGATTTTGCCATTCCATCAATGAGATCATCCATACTGGACTTGGGTTCAGCATCTAACAAGGCTAATGCGTTCATCTTTCTATAGCCAACTCAAATCCTTAGAGTGTTATCCTTCTTTTTGACTATCACCAAAGAGGAACAATAATTGGATGTGGATTTTCTGATTATCCCACACTGATCCACTTCAGAAATTTCAGTGACTGCTTTTTCTAAATATTGTACTGGAATCCAATAAGGTTCTACTTTGACTGGTATATCTGATAGTAGTGTGATCTTATGTTGTAACAGAGTTGTTATTCCTGGTTTATCTAAGAAAATATCATTGCATTTTTAAAAGATAGTTTCAATGTATCTGTATCTTGGTTTGATAACATTTTGTTTATTTAGATAGTTACCAACAATTAGTGTCCCTAACTGTTGGTGTTAATATCTGTTCAGTCACTGCGTCGTTCTGTTGTTCATTGATTACCCAGCAAGCTGCTGAGATTCTGCGTTGTATTTTTTCTGTTGTAGTTGTTTTGTCAATGTTCCTATCAATGTACGATTTGAGAATGTTAATATGGAAAATCATTTTCTTGCCTCTAACATTGACTTTTTATTTTTGTTTTTTGATTATTTTGAATGAACCTTGCAATGATATGTTAAAACAATCTACAGAGTCGAGTAATAGAAGCCATACTTCATCTTATTATTTCAAGACGATTGTCTTGGCATTTCTGCTTTCATAATGTATGTATTTTTCACCACCCATTGGTAATGCCGCTTTCCGCGAACTGGCAGTCTGTGATAATCTTCTCCCTAAGATGTGTAACCATCTCGTACGCCTCCCGTTTCGGGTGGTCGTATACCTTGTATTGAGCAACTGGATATACAATAACAATGGGCCTCTTTGATTTGCCCTTAATGCAAGTTCGAACTGGAAGAAGCCTGCGCTTGATTGAAGTACTTCGCCGCATGCAAATAGGGCAGCGGATAATAACAGGTCCCAATCTTTAGGACGTTCCGTAGCGAATTTAGCTAGGTTTAGTTTTAACACCCCGTTAAAATTATCATTTACACCGTTTGTCATTGATTGATACGGGGAGCTAAACGCCTGTGGTATGCCTTTACTTTTCATGGCGCTCTAGGTAGCCTCAGATATAGATTGGCTATATCTGTCGGATAGTATGCAAGCTGGAAACCCTATCCTACTAAAAAGTCAAAGAAGTGAGTCTACGATGTACCTAGAGGTGATGTATTTCAGAGGAATTGCTTCGAACCATCTAGTGCACAAGCCTTTCATTGTCGAGATAAACCTATTACCTAGGTCCGTTGTCGTGTTGAGGGGTCCCACAATTTCGACAGCTATTTTCTGGAATGATTGGGGTGCTGGATCAGTTTCTTGAACCTATGCCTCCGGATGTTTACATTTCGGTGTAGCCTTTGGCATAGTTCGCTTGATAGAACATATCTACCAATGTCATTCAAATAACCTCGCCAGTAGAATTGTGCCAAAATTATGTGTCTAGTTCTGGTCATCCTCATTTGACCTGCAAGTGGGAAGTCGTGCGCTGATTTCAGCATCTTACTGCGGTATTCCACCAGCAGTACCGTTTGTAAGATGAGCACTGACCCCTTTTTGTATTGGCTGGTAATGTTATCATCTATAATGAATTTCCACTTACCCTGTTTTTTCTTGTTTGGCGTGTTGATTAACACGTTGGAAACATATTCGTAATGTCGAGACGTCTTTCTGTTGTGTACTTAAGTTTTTTGTCACTGTCAATAGGCCTTGTGTCTTGTCCGGTGGGATAACCTTGGTGTGAACTCCCTATCTTTTTCTTCTCTTTCCTTTCTAATTTGCCTTCTCGTGACTGCATTATCTGAGATACACTTTATTTCCCGCTGGATTGCTTCTTCGTGTGTACAATCTTTCACATGTGGGATGTTACCGATCATAAGGCCTGCGCATGGGTTGGGAAGTACTGCTGCGCATATTCTCCCTCGTAATAGGGACGTCTTATTGTGACCCATGCGATCTTGTATTTCTCTAATGTACCTTCAAATGTTCTGCAGGTAACACTTCTACCTGTATAGTCTTTCCTATTTACCAGTCTTTGGTCTACCCCTACTATGGATGCGCCAGTGTCTCTAACACACGTTGTTGACGATCCATTAACCCATGCTTGGTGGACCTTGAGGGCGCCATTTTGGATACTAACTGCATTAAGCTTTATGTATGGGTACACTATTGCCACACGCTTGGCTACCGTCTTTATGAAATTCTTTACAAACGTCGCACTGTATGTCGTTAGGGAATGTCTCTAAAGTAGATGCGTTTGTGTCCTCACATTCGTCAGGTTCACTATTGGTAATTACGTATGCCGTGCTGGCTTCTTTCAATGCCTGTCTGATTTTAAAGCATTGGCTATATGCCCGTAGCTATTAGATACTTGACATTTGAAGGTGTTCTTGTGTTAAGCGTATTTGCTTACTCCCTGTGATGTTATATTTCTCATGAATGCGTCATAGTTTGGATTTTTGTCGCATATCTCAAGCGACCCATGTTGTCTTTTGCAATGTTGACATTGCATCATGTAACCTTTTTTGTTCTGTATGGATCGTTTTGTGGGTTAGCTTTTATGTAGTAAGGCCCTCTTCCTCTTGTTTATTGACCATACTGTGACAACATACTAGCTCCACTATTGTACTTTTGATTGGAAAATCTGGCAGCCGCCCCTAAAACCACATCGGGTTGAGCCCCTTCAGCAAAATTATCTCTATGGGCATTGTAGTATGCCTCACTTTTGGAATTCATATCAGGCACTGACGCACATTTGTTCTCAATCAGAAACATAGACATGGCTTCTGGCGCAGAAGAAATTAATTTGTCCCTCAGCAGGAGGTCACGTAATTTATTAAATTCTGAGCCTACATCGGCTGACTTAAGCCACTTTTCGAACAGTGCCTGCGTTTCTGAAACATAATCTAGGAATGTCTGATTTGCCTTCGGTGCCAATGTCTCAAATTTTGTACGTAAACCCACTTGGTCAAGTGAAAAATGTGCCATTACCCATTCCTTAATATACTTATAATTTGTTTGAAGGTTTTCGGGTATGACCTCTACGACCTTTAAAGAGGGCAAGATGTCTATCAAATAGTATTGGCCATTCATCGACTAACACACTATAATGGTCATTTGAACCTCAAAATTGGCTTGTTGCCAGCGACCATACAGTCGGTTACATTTACATCATGCTCCTGTATGTCGGAGGGTGGAAGGACATCATAATTTATCCTTGCACCAACTGCAATTATTATTATTAATTCTAGATATCTGTCGCTATCGTTTCGAAGCTGCTACTTCTTCGGCAAATCACACAGTTAGTTTTCTAAGTGACCATCTAACGTGGCTGTCTGGCAATTTTGATCCACTGCAAACTGGCCTTGATAGACGAAGCGGCGCTCAATTTGAACGGCATTCATCACCAACACTTGATTAGCTGAGATTGCCTGTCGCCATACATCGTGGCAAACTTGCTGATAGTATTTTGGTAACTTATTTGAGGTTTCAAACACCTGTATATATTTCTGAAACCTTTTCAAACGAACACCTTAGGCCTGGCTGAAGCATCGACTTTTCTTAGTCGTGACGTCACCTCCGTAGTGGTATGTGGTGTTTTGATAACATCTCGAGTGCTTCATTTTTCTTATGTCCATGTTTCTAGGGCTGGGTTATCATCAGTATTATCATTGTTCTCACCTATACCATTCTTCCGTGGTGATTGTAACTCTTCTATCGTTAAACCAATCTTGCCTGCCCTTGTACCGTAAACCTTGTGTTGGAACATGACACATGTACCAAAATAATGGTATACAGTACAAGTGACAGTCGATAAGAATAGGCTAGAAAAGAGTTAACAATCGAATAGTAACAATCACCACGAAAGCGTGGTAGAGTCCAAGGCACGGAGGAGAGTGATGATAGTTCAGCTATAGAACAGCGGCATCACCCCCCACCCACCCAAAAAAAGGAAAGCACTCAAGAGGCTACGACCTTAAAACACCACGTGACGAGACATAGGTGACGTCATGCAGAGAAAAGAACTAGACTTCAGTTAACCGGGATGATGCTGATTAGAGGTTCGAAAAACGCATCCAGCCGGTTGATAAAGACATGCAAGGTTTATGAATATCACCATCAAACCCGTCAAGATGTTCAGCGACAGGTTAGAACATCAAACTAAGTTGTTACGATGAGTTGAGTTGAGTTAAGAACCGACATCACTGCACTCAAGACATTCCCATACGTGCTTATTCCCCTCGTTCAACAGCCATCGAAGAGTCATACTACTTATCGTTCCCACCGCTATCTGATTAAGTATTACGGTGTGCTTTTGTCCAAAATGGCCATCCAGCTGCGTAAGTTGAACTTTAGATAACGTTTACAGGTGGTGTATATGAAGAGGTAACTGCTCTCAAGACGATAGACGGTGACACATTAGACAAAGAATAATTATACCAGTCGTCGCACAAATATATTTATAAAGTCCGCTGCCATCCAACAGGCTTTGAGGCTGACGGAACGTGGGTGACTAATGTTGTGAGACTGGCAATAATAAAAAGGTGATCGTCTCTTTGACGCTAGAGTTGTTCTTCTCTACAGTTACTCCATGTTTCATTTCGTGAAAGAGTGTCAAGTTATCTACGACGAGCCATGAAAAAGATTCCTGGCACCCATTTGGGGTTCTGAAATTAACGGAAAATAACATGACATCAATAGAAAGTGACCTTGACGCTATGAGCTATCATCAAGAAGCAAGAATGTGATGTGCCTACTATATAAATGATTCAACGGCAGCGCTTACTACCTCAACTATAAAGATTATTATCAGTTATAGCACCTCTCGGCCGTGACCACTTTATATCATGTTAGTGTTGTCAAACGTCACTCTAAAAAAATTGATATTGAGATGGCAGAAAGCTGCCTATTTTAACAGCTCTGGACCGTCTGCTGATGTTAAAAGCACCATAATGTCCAAAAGAATCAAATCTACGCTGCATAAAATTTACCAGCAGCAGATTAGCGAAGCAAACAACGAAGAAGCCACATCATCAGAAGGCCATAATAGCCGCCTGTGTTGATTAAATAGACATTAAAAGACCATTCATTTTCAAAACGGCGATGAAGAACCACTTTCCAACAACAAATAGCTCCAAAACGCCATGTCAGTAGGTTAGAGGGAGCATAACTACACGTTTTGAGGTTGTGTGGGGTTACAGTCAAAATTTCCCAGAAGAAAGCCCAAACCAGTTCTAAAGCCAAGAGAAGATGACCTGACCACTAGGGAGAGTTAGCAATGACACCGGATTCAGATAACAGGCCAGTCAAATTGTATGTTTGTGATTGTTCGCATTTTGTCCCGTGGTTCAAAGTTTTTGTTTTCCGCCACACTCTCCATCATCTTTTACTTTTTGCGTCTTGATTGTTAGCGGAAGATTGGTTGGGTTACTTTTGTGCCTGAATACTTTTCAAGCACAAAGGTACGTTCCGTTCTACCAGCAGCCGTGTTATTCGTGATAATTTATTGTACCAGATTGACAGCTACGTAGACGTTGTACTGTTTTTTAACCGTGTGTATCTATACGTCTTGTATTTACGTCCTCAATGTTTCTTTTCATATAATTGATCACCTTTGTATGCGTCACATTTAGTACAAATTTCTGATAGGAGTTGTCGTTTGTCATATGATGTTAAATATTATTAACAGTGTGACACCACAAGAGCGTCACACACCAACTGCATCACTTGTTTCAAAAGAAACTACACCAACAGAAGGCAGTGAATACCTCCTGTCTCGTGAGCAGCCATCCAACAGCAACAAACAGTATGTTACGTTATTGTTGATTGGAATTTGACACAAAGACAACATTGTGTGTGCATTGTCAACACCAGCCCAGCATACACAAAGAAATACTTCTGTGTTGAGTAAGTTAAATAAAACATATCAGCCATGTCTACACGTCAATACATTGTAGCATTGGGTAAGGAGTGTGGCTTGTCAGGTCCAGTTTTCTTGGCCTGGGCCAAGGAAGAATTAAGTGAGTTACAGGCACAACAACGCGAAGAAAGAGCAGCAGCAAAAGAAGCAAGAGAAGCACAAGAAGCAGCAGCTAAAGAAGCTAGAGAGTCTCTAGCGAGACAAAAAGAAAAGGAGCTAGCCTTAGAAAGAGAACACAGAGAGTCTCTAGAGAGAAAAGAAGAAAAGGAGTTAGCCTTAGAAAGAGACAAACTTGCCTTTGAAAGGGAAAACTGGCATCCGAGAGTCTAATGAAAGACAAAGATATAGAAGGGAATTTAAAAGTAAAACCACTTGAGAAAGAGAATGAGGCTGAAATAGGTCAAGCAAAAATAGCTGCGATAACCTTGGAACCCATTAAACGGTAACAAGGCATTAACAGAAATTTTCCACAAGGCGATTTAATATCAGCCTGGTAACCAACTTTGAAGTGCTAATGAAGCATTATAAAGTGCCGGCCGAAGAATGGGCAATACTATTCCATAGACATCTTGCCCTCGGATCTTTAAAGGTCGTAGAGGTCATACCCGAGGACATTAGAACTAACTATAAGTATATTAAAGAACGGGTATTTGCGAAGTTTTCGCTTGACCAAGCAGGTCTGCCTACAGCATATAAGGCACTTGCACCGAAGGCAAATCAGACCTTCCTAGATTATGTTTTAGAAACACAGTCGCTGTTCGAAAAGTGGCTTAAGTCAGCCGATGTAAGCTCAGAAATCAACAAATCAAGAGACCTCTTGATGAGCGAAAAATTAATTTCATCCGTGCCAGAAGCCATGTCCACATTTTTGACTGAGAACAAATGTACATCAGTGCCTGAAATGGAGTCAGGGGCTGAGGCGTATTACAATGCCCATAGATATGTTTTTGTTGAATGGGTCCAACAGTATCCTCAGCAAGGAAGAGGAAGGTGACCGTACTACACAAGAGGTAACCCACAAAAGGCTGCCATATAAACAAAAAGGGCAACATAGTGGAATGTCAGTAGTGTAAGAGACATCTTGGGTCGCTCGAGATCAAGAATCCAACTATGATTTTACGTAAAAAATTTAATGTCGCGGAAAGTAAGCAAATACGCTTACTACACAAACAACATCAAATATTATTTATGCAAAAGCTTCGGGCATATAACTAGGGTGTGTAAAATGAGACAGGCATGGAAAGAGGCCAACATGGCCTATGTAATCACCAGTAGTGAAGCTGACGAGTACGAAGACACAAATGCAGTTAACTTGAAGACATACCCTAATGACGTACAATGTTAAGTTTGTAAATAATTTCACGAAGACGGTAGCCTCGCATGTGGCCATAGTGTACTAATACAAGAAGCAAATGCAGATAACATCCAAAATAGCAAACTTAAGATCCACGAAGCATGGGTTAATGGATCGCCAACAACGTGTATAAGAAACACTGGAGCATTCATGGGAGGGGTAGACCAAAGACTGGTAAATATGAATTACGACACAGGCAGAAGTGTTACCTGCAAAACACTTAGTGAGAGAACTTAGAGAAATATAAGATTGCATGGGTCACAATAAGATGTCCCTATTATGAGGCAAGGATATGTGCACCAGTATACCACTGCATTATTTAGAAAACGTAACCACTGATTTATTATAACTTGATCAGTGTGGGATAATAAGAAAATACACCTCCAAATATTGTTATGCATTAGTAATCGTTAAAAAGAAGGATAACACGCTAAGGATTCCTCCGAAGTCGGAGAGTGTCTGACTGCACGACGAGGAACCACCAGTCTGCACACCAATAAGTCAGACATGGGACAACGGATACTCACGCAAACCTCAGGTCCTGTATGACATCACACTGATGTTGTCGACAGGGTGTCTTCATCCGACATACAGGACTTCACGCTGGAGTTCACAGCCAGCGAACACAAGCAAGCAGGCAAGCACGCTAAGGATTTGCGTTGACTGTAGAAAGATTAACGCATTAACCTTCTTAGATGCTGAACCCATGCCCAGTGTAGATTATCACATTCATGACATGTGTAACAAGCTACGTGGAGGGTATCAAATCTCCTGTCACAATGTTTCAATACTATTCTATAGCCCTGGCTGGGATAGGTCTTTGCTTGCCAACACTCCTCCGTTCCCTGGACTCACTGTCACTCTCTCTTTCGACCTCTCTCTTTATTCCTTAACGTGTCTTTCTGGCTGATACATAAACAACATGGCGACCGTCAGAATAACTTGAAAGTAATTTTATTAACCTAATAAAGAACAGCACAGGAAAACATTAAGGCAGTTATAACAGATAGTTCTAAACAGACAAAACCGGGACACAAATTCAGTTCAGACACAGAGCATCATGGCTTTACATCATAGACCAAGCTGTAGTCAAGGTCCGTTCTGTCCACATATCGCTCACCGAATCATAAGTCCTCCTTGCTTTCCCTCCCGGTACGTTGGGCTAACAACAGGTCTCTGTGGAACCAGACTAATGTTCGTGGGAAAATGTCCGGTGATCCCTGGTCACAATGCTAAGTAAAAGTTCCTATAAAGGGAAATAGTTCCTGAGCGGGAATTGGGTAGGTATCCTTCACTGTCTTAGACAAGGCTGGGTGGGTCTGATATTTATGCGGGGTTCAGTCCAGAATACAAACTGACTCGATCCTAGCGTATCGAGATGACTGGCGAGGTGTTGGAAAGACTGATGGTCATTCTTTCGGGCCAGCTGTGGCTCTATCTGGTAGAGATCATACCCTTGGACCTGGCATGGCCCAAAACTTGATATGGCCTCGTCTTCAACATACTTTCTGCGTATAGCCCTGTAGAGACCTTCAGCTCTGTTCTTACTTTCAAAAAGTAAGGACCCTGTAAAGGATAAATAGTTGTGAGAGTCTCCAGCCTAAACTTCTGGTACAGCCGACATGGAGACTCCTAATGGTCTCAGCACATCAGCTGCTATCAACAAAATATATAATATTAATAGATATATAACTCTTTACCAGACCTGCGTGAATTAGCCTGACCTGACAAGAGGTCCTGGATTGGCGGCGTCTTTTCTAGACTAGGCCTTTAGCTTGACGAAGTCTTGTCGTTTGACCCTAGATACTTTTTGCCTACAAGACTCACTCTCCACACTCATACAAAGCCTTTATTCTTATTGAGCACATTCGTTTCCCGGCCTCTCTCTCTCTCACTGGCAAACCCTCTCTTTCACACGACAAAGCTCTTATTGTGTTGTGTGAATAATCAAAGAAGTGTTGTTCCCCATTCCCAGCAAGAATAGGAAAGAAGATACTACCCTTTCCGGCCGCTGCTCTTGTCTGAGCTGTCGCCGCAATGTACCGGCAGTGCCTCACATAACACGTAGATTCAGAGGAGTTCAGGTTCTCTCAGTGAGATAAAGAAGTTTATTTATATCCCCGACATCATCCTATCGACCAGTAACCATTCAGTCCACCTGGCCACGCCTTCGGCTGACAGACGAAAGAGATAACACAGTGGATAGCCTCTTCCGGCTCAAGAAGATAGATGGGTGGAAACCGTCCCCACGGAGCACTCCCCCCTTTCCGGCATACTATATATATATATATATATATATATATATATATATATATATATATATATATATATATATATATATATATATATATATTGTGTTTATATTTCAATGAGAGATGCTACTATGCCGAGTTCAGGCCGTAGGAAGAAAGATAGCACCCGCCGATCTGCCGCCAAGAATCAAGCGAAATCATCTGGGGAGCTATATTGCTCAGATTCGTTCCCAGGCAATGCCAAGAACAAGACGCTTAGCTAGATTGGCCAACGGTCAACCCACTACCAATATGGCAAGACTGCCGTTTAGCCAATTCGTCTCACCAGTCGAGACAACCAGTTAGCTTTATAGACCAAGGTCTAGCAGTATTAAATAAATCCCCCTATTACCTTTCAGTCAACCATCAGCATGCTGCGCTTCATTTGTCGCACTCTTTGAAGTGTCAAATAGACATGAGGCAGTCTACACATCATACTTGATTAAACGGACATTGTTTTCCCCAGAAGTTGAACCCGTGTGTATTTGGTGCAAGGCGCCCTATCGGGTTTTCCCCAAAGACAAGACATATATCTAATCGTTCTATTTCAAAGATCGTGTTGTTAAAGTATCCCAGAGAACTATCTTCCATAGTGATTGAGCGAATAAGAGAACTGAGGGTTCCCGAAAGCTGTTTCCACCGGTTTACCCAAACCCAAAGAAGGCCTGAGGACATGGGCCACTGACGTTTTGTCACAGCATGGCAACATCCAAATGTATTTTTTTTTCAAAATAGACCTCACAAAAGGATATTGGCACATCCCAATGGAGGAAGGGTTAATGCACATTACAGCTTTGCAACACCATTAGGCCTTTATAAATGGGCCTAAATGTATTTTTGACTACAGAATGCTCCAAGCACCTTCACGCGAATGATGCGCAAGTTATTGCAAGGCATCAAAAGCGAAGCGACCTATATGGATGATATAAGCATTAATACCACCACCATTGATAAGGACGCTGAAATCCTACAACAGATATTCCAGAGAATACACCGGCAGGGTTTAAAAGCCAAACCGAGTCAAGATAGCAACAGAGAAATTACTAAATACTTGCAATGGTACACAACCTGTGGTGCTACTGACAGATGCAAAATCAGTACTCGGGGTGCTCCTGTCTGGGAAATTGCCAGTACTAAGGACACTACTTTCTGAACTTAGCAGTCAGCATAAGGTCACCATACAGTGGATACCATCCCACTGTGGAGTAACCGGAAACGACAGAGCTGATCAATTGGCTAAGGAAGGAGCAATAGAAGAACAGCCTGATGTGCCCATTACATTCCACCAAAAGAAAAGAATGATAAAATCAGCCAGAAAGCCACCAAAACCTGCTAATGATGATTACCACGTTATGGACAGACCAGACCAAGACATTATTCTTCGCCTCAGACCAGGACACAATAAATTACACAACCACATGTATACAAAATTCAAGATTGGTGAAACAGCCATGTGCACATGTGGATTGGCCTCGCAGACAGCACAGCACATACTCCAAGACTGCTCAAAATATAACATATCTAGGTAAACCTTCTGGCCTAGAGAGACGACAGTGGAAAATAAACTCTATAGACCACTGTGAACTGAAAAAGACAGTTAAATTCATAAAAGAGACAACATTGCAGATATAGACATATTTTAAGAGAACGAAAGAAGAAGGAGAAGCCAAACCGAGTAAGACTGAGATAGGGTACAGTGAAGTCTAATTCCTAGGTCATCGAATTTCGAACGGATTTCGGAAAACCAACAAGAGTTTGGTCACAAACATTCTGAAAATTAAAGCTCTAACAACTAAGAAGAAAGTGAGGAGTGGGTTGAGACTCATATACTATTATCAAAAGTTTATCCCAAACTTCGCTGACATGACAACTACTTTCTCAGAATTACTGAAAATAGGACAACCTACTAAAATCAAATTAACAAACATAACGAACTACTCGAACAAATTAAGAAACTGTTCAACAATCAACCTATTCTAAAACTATCAGACAAACGAAGAATTTAATACTTCAGACTGTTGCAAGTTCTTATGCAATCTCAGCCATCCTTACTTGAACATTACGAAGGACGACTACATCATGTCCTCTACTTTAGTTTAAAAAAAAAAAAAAAGCTGTCTGACACACAAAGAAAATATGTTATAACAAAACCTGAAGCTCTGGCTCTTATAGAAAACAACAACAAATTCTCAAGATATCTACTCGGAAAGAAATGCTTAGTTCTCTCTGACAATAAACCTTTAAAAGTCTTTAAGGAAGGACACCCTAAGAGTTCAAGAATACACAGATGGTCTCTTCTACCAGAAGGCTACGACTTTGACATCTGTCACATCCCAGGAAAAGACAACAACTTGGCAGACTTGCTAAGCAGACTATAGATGACAGTGGTAAAGACTGGAAGGCTGTAACAATCTGTGTGCATAACTGTCATCATGTAGATATAAGTTCTCAGAATATCATTTCAAATTTCTGAATTACTGAACAACTGGCAAATCAAAACAAGCAAGTTGTCAATTTAATTTCTTTAATTAATTAATTCATGTATTACAAATATATACGTACTGTGTCCATTATAAATTGTCAGATTGTGAGAATGACGAGAATGAGAAAGTGAGTGCCACGGAATCCAGATACCAATCAGAAGTATGTGCCGTGGGAAACATAAGTATTGTGCCTCAAGACCAAGTGAATATGACGGAAGATCAGAAGTTGAAATTCGACACCATACAGCAACAGCATCATGCACAGGGAAAGTAGATTAAGAATGTCATCTACATCCATCAATAAAACTACATCATATAACATATATGTCAAACCATCTATCATCCATGCTCACACCACCATAACATGGAAACATAATATTTCCATAAACCATTAATCATCTTTCATCATATACCATCATACCATCAAGGTGATGGGTACAACATCATAAGATAAGAGGATATCATATGAAATTTATACAACCATCTTTTTTTATCATCTAATAGTATCATATTATGCAAGGTACTGAGATCTAATAAGATAGTAATAATGGTCTAAGATGAAAAAAAAAACTTTTATCACGAAAGACCACGGACACAAAATATTCAACTCAAGGTCCATGTCATTATATATAAACAAAACACTAACACCTGTAGAAAGAACTAGTCAAAAACAAAAAAAAACACACACAGAATATTACAGTAAGAAAACAACAAAACCCAGAACATAAAAATGACATAAGGGCACAATTACAAGGTCCTAATAGAGTGAAAGAGTGAGAGATTGTGAAAATTAATTTTTTGTAGAATAATAATGACAACTTAAACTTGGCAACTTAAACAACTTAAAAATGTATGACAAAAATGATGCTGTAATGAGTAGACAATGAGTATTACTTATTCATGTATTCATCATCATCATCATCATCATCTACAACTTCTGCCGTCAAGCGTCGTGGGGAGGAATAATTTGCGTTCCAGCGCCCGGTGACGGCACTGGATAGTGTCATTCCGTGTGGTTGTACAATGTCTCTGATGTCGTCAATCCATTTTCGTCTTGGACGTCCTCGTGGTCTCGTCGCAGATTATCTTTGATGTAAGGTCAGTGATGGTAGTTGCTGATGATTGCATTCTAACGACATGGCCAAACCACTTGATCTTCTGTCTTTCAATAAATGTGGCACAAGGTTTGATCCCACAGTCTGTCTGATTAGTAGCATTTCTTACTCGGTCTCGGATTGTTAAGTTGGCAGCTCTCCTACAGGACATCTCATTTCGCAGCTGTTGATTTTGCGAAGGTGTAATTTGGATAAAGTCCAGGTTTGAGATTGGTAGCATAGGGTTGGTGTGAATATGCTGTTTATTATCTGTCGTTTTGCGGACGTTTTGGATGTTTCAGTAAGGGTGATAGTTGATATGTAAGTGCACTAGCTTTTTGACATCTGATTTCAATTTCTCTGTCCAATCTGCCATCTTCTGTGATCATACTTCCAAAGTATTTGAATTCTTTAACTTGTTTCAGAGGTGTGTTATTTATCTATATACTTAGTTGGCCTGGCGATCTGCCAACTTGCATTACTTCGGTCTTGGCTGTGTTTATACTCATATTGTATCTGCTGCAGGTTGAACTCTGATTAGTAATATGATTTTGTAGTCTGCCCTCATCGCTGTAAAAAAAAGGCACTGATCGTCTGCAAATAGAAGTTCATTTATTCCCTGTGGGTCAGTTGTTTCATCTGGAGTAAAGAGTTCTAAATTTTCTGAATCTGTTCTGTCGAGACTTGCTTCTTTGGAAATTCTGTCCATGTAGATATTGAATAGCAGGGGAGAGAGCACACATCCCTGCTTCACTCCTGTATTGACTGTGAACATATCTGAAATACCTTCTTGTGTTCTTACTGCACTTTGGCTCGAGTGGTACATGGCTATGATGTTTTCTAGCAGTTGCCCTTCTATCCCATAGTCTTCAAGGATGGTCCATAATGTGTATCTGTCTACTCTATCGAAAGCCTTTTCCTGATCTACAAACACAATATTCTGCTGGTCCCTATATTCGATAGTTTTTTCACAAATTTGTCTAAGTGTAAATAATGCATCAGTGCAACTTTTACCTTTCCAAAAACCGAATTGTGCTTTGCATAACTGCTGTTCAACTATTGGTCTAGCTCTTTGTTCCAAAAATGTTGCATACATTTTCCCTATATGGCTCAGGATTGATATACCTCTGTATGTTTCACACTCTCTCATATTGCCTTTCTTTTTCCATATTGGTACTATTATTGCCTATTGCCAATCATCTGGGACTTTTCTTTCTTCCCATGCTATATTAAAAAGTCGTGTTAGCCATTTAACTCCTGTTTCCCCACAGGCCTGAATAGCTTCTGTGGTTATTCCATCTGGACCTGGTGATTTGTTTTTAGGACTTTTCTGTATAACTGCTTTGACTTCTGCAGGTATGAAATTTGGTTCTTGCTGTCCCTGGCATTTAGGCACAAAAGTGAGGTTTTCTATGTTATGTGTGGGGTTAAGTAGTTCTTGAAAGTATTCTGCCCACCTTGCTAGTCTTTGTTGTGGATTAAATATCAGTATACCTCTTTTGCTGTTTATGATGGTGGTTGGGTTGTAACATGCATCTCTGTTTCTCATTGTGGTGACACGTTTATAAAATTCTCTTGGACAGTCTTTGCAAACGGTCGCCATCTGTTCACCGTATATTCTCCAGGATTCATCTCTAGATGCTCTAATTGTTCGTTTGGCATTAAGTCGTGCTATTCTATAAGTAATATAGTCTTGTTCAGATTTAGTTGTGATCCATTTGTTGAATGCTACCTTCTTTTTGAATATGCTATCTTTAACTTCGTTGTTCCACCAGGTTGTTCTTAATCTTTTGTCCTGCCCTACTTTCTTTGTTCCACATTTATTTTCAGTGTGTCGAGCATGGCAGCCTTGAAACATGTCCATTCCTTATCTACGCTTGAGTGATCATCAGTGATGTTCTTATGTAGGTTTTGGATTTCTTGATAGAATTCGTCTTTAACTGTATTTTCCTGCAGCCTCCTATAATTGATGACATGTGTTGTTACCTTTTTGTTTCTTATTTTCCTGTGTGGTGAAATCTTTTTATTATGACTGGTTTGTGATCAGTATCAACATCTGTATTTGGGAGTGCTCTTGAATCTAATAGTAGCCTTCTGTCTGATTTCCTAATTAGAATAAAGTGAATTTGAGATGCTTGGTCTATGTCATTCCATTTATACCAGGTTTTGGTGTGGCTACGACGATGTTGAAAAAAACTATTTGCTAATATTAGTCCATGATCCGAACATATGTTGAGTAGAACGTTGACCATTGCTGTTACAATCAGTCTCTGTGTCGCTGAATGGCCCCATGCAATCCTCCCACGGTGTTCTTCTTGTGCCTATTCGTCCGTTAAAATCACCCATCACGACTAGTTCATCTGTCTCCTTGACATTATTTAACGTGTCTGCAAGTTTATCAAAATATCGTCTTTTTCTTCGTCGCTGTAAGTGTCATTACATGGGGCGTATGTTTGTATAAAAGTTGTTGTTCTATTTCCTTCTTTGATCTGTACTAGTAATATCCTTTTTGATATAAATTTAGTGTTGATAATGGCTTTCGCTTTGTCTGGATGCAACAAAAAACCCACTCCATGTTTAGCTGTAGCTCGCTGATCGACGCCACTCCATATAATAACGTAACCTTCGTGTGTTGTTTTCGTGTTCTGCCCCTTTTTCGTAGTGTCTGCGAGTCCTAATGTTCATTGCTTGCACTATTTTAGCTCACTACACACCTACCTACAGTCGCAATTGTTCAATGGTTCACGAGCCGCAAACGAATAAGCATGGACACTGTCATAACCTTTCCCGTCGTCTGTGAAATTCGTGGTATGATTCGTTTTATTCAAGCATAAGGTCAAAGTGCTGCCGAGATTAATTATAACACGAGAGAGACAGAGAGAAAAAAGAAAGAAAGAGAGAGAGAGAGAGAGAGAGAGAGAGAGAGAGAGAGAGAGAGAGAGAGAGAGAATGCATAGAGAGAGAGAGAATGGCATAAAGAGAGATTTATATCATACACGAGAGAGATACAGAGCGAGAGTTTAGATAGATAGATAGATAGATAGAGAGAGAGAGAGAGAGAGAGAGAGAGAAGACGAGAGAGAGAGAGAGAGAGAGAGAGAGAGAGGGGGGGGAAGGTGGAAGAGGGGTTCTGTAATAAACACAAGGTAGAGATATATTTGTATATATATTTTTAAAAAATAAAAATAATTAAAAAAAAAACCGGGAGAAATGAAGAAATACTCTAGTAAATGTTAATAGCAGAATTTCATTACAATGACAGAGAGGTTAGTGATCGGCGGTAGCGTCGTGACTAGTAGCTCGCCTGCCAGTTCGGTGGTCATAGATTCAGTCCGCATCTGGGAGGATTAAAATCTTTTAAATTTCAACTGGGCTCTCATGTCGACACAACCTAAATGGGACACAGGGAAATTACATGGCAAGTAGAGGCGATCGGCGTGGTACTGATCACGTCACCACAATTGCCGAATGGTCTATACCAGGGGTACCAAACTGTTTTTTCATGGCGGGCCAGATAACTGACAAAATGACGAGCGGACAGGATACTCATTCTGTACAATACTTGCGTAGTTCTCAATGACGAATGTCTTACGGACGCGGTTCGTAATTCAGTATACCCGCGTTCGACACTTAGCTGTGCACGATTTGACAGCAGACCGCGTTACACTGGTCTTTACTCTATGGTATGGGAGTGGGGCGTTCAGAAATCAATGGCAAGCTACTGAACGTAAACTTGCTATGACATCAACAAAAAATATTGGTGTTGACTGCAAACGTCCAGTAAAGCATATACAACAACTTTAATAATAATTGCAAGCCAGAACGAAAGCTCTGGGAATACAGACGAAAAACTAAGTTAATTATGGGTTATTGGCGTGCAATGCACAAAACACAAAGACAACCAACATATTTATTTACTTAAAAAAGTTATCAAAGAATTTAGAATCAAATTTCTTCAAGAAAAGCCTGGAACTGACGGTGATTGAGTTTATATCCCGAATGAAGCTCACATCTGAAATGATGGTTTCAGTACACAAGAAATATCTCTTTCCACAGAGTGTTTGCTGATGTAGATGCAGTGTATGTATGAACAAAGCGCCCAGAATTCGCAAATCTTCCAACTAGTCTTGAATCTGCCCCATCAGACCCTCCTCACTCCAGCCATGTTTTGTTTTCGTTTGTCAACTGAACACGTCGAAGCTGATTCAATTGAAGGTAAAAGTCTTGCAAACAATTTTGCACTTCCATGAAAATGTCTATTTCAGTTGTTGTTCCATTCATGCTGCAAACGGATGCCAACTCTTCCGTTATCTGAAAGTTGAAATTGTCATCACAAATCTCAACGAGAAGTTGTGACATACTCGAGAGATCAGTAGACTCGCCCAGCGCCAGAGAATACCACAAGTTCCGAGTTTTCTCGCATATCTGTAGCACTATGTTCTTCGAGTTCTCTGTCCTTCGCACAACTAATCATACCAAAAGGCTTACAGTTCCAAACAAATCGGATTTCTCAGGACACATGCTATTTGCTGCTTCCATCATACACTCTTTGATGAAATTACCATCAGTAAACGATTTTCTTCGTTCTACCATCTTATGAACTATTTTGTAACTTGTACGAGTGACAGATTCAATTTCAGCAAACTTTTTCGTGAAGAGATGTCTTTGTGTTTCTAAACCACGTTTCATGGACTCATATTTCTTAGAGTGTAACTTTCCAGAAAACTCTGAATATGTTGATAGATGCTTTGTTTCCTAGATACAAGAAGATTTTACTCTTTCAAAACCCCAACATTTCGCTTCATATTACGCACTGGTTGTTTGGTCCATCATTTCCACAAAGAAGTACTTTACACCCCATTCTTCATTGAAAACGCGACACTCGAAGTCCATTTTCCTTTTCTTAGTAGCCATAATGAAGTGTGAAGTACACGTGATCTGAAATGAAAAAGGCATTGAATTAAAATCATAATTAAAGACCTATTGAAACACAAGAAAGGCAGAGGACAAAGGGTGAAGCTACGCTTACCAAAGATACATATAAATTTTACATGTACCGTTGGTAATAGAATAATCTCATAATAAGGTTTGCAAAATATATAAATAGGACCGGCCTAAATAATCAGCCTAGAGCAGTGTTTTCAACCGGGGTTCCGCGTGTGGCTGCCGGGATCCGCCGAAACAGACCAAAATCCTCTAAATGCAGCAATTCTGCCTATATGGTTATTACATAAAGTAGGACAGACACTTCGATCATCACACATAGTTCCTCAGCAGAGTAAACATTTGCGTAAAGATCTGCTCCAGCAGAAATGTTGAAAAACACGGCTCAAGAGACCAGCTCGATTAACACCTTGACCGGGGAATTCTTCTGAGCTGGGGATGATATTTTCGTAATAACACGAGACATCTATGGCATTTTTATGCTATGTTTGCTAGTTTATTGCCTCTATTCACACTTTTAGTTCACTTACCTATCACTGCCAAACAAAGAAATCTTTGTTACATACCTATACAATGAATGACTGGCAAAAAGAAGTAAATATTTCAGGAGCGTCGGAGCCGTGTTGATAGACGAACGCATTTGGGGGAGGGAAAGATGTGTGTGTGTGTGTGTGTGGGTGTGTGTGTGTGTGTGTGTGTGTGTGTGTGTGTGTGTGTGTGGCTGTGTGTTCGTATGTGTTTGTGTTTGTGGTGTTGTGCCATGGAGACCATGGCAACGTCAGAGCGAAGGCGGCTCTACAACCTGCCGGGAAAGGACCTGGGATGGCACTAAATGAGAAAACATTACAATACACAAGAAAATCTAGATACAATAATTATAATTGTAAATTGTAAATTTAAAACACAAAGCATCTGGAGGTCTTCGCACGTCTGAAGATCTCCTATTATTCTAAATATAATATTTACCTTTAAATTGTATCACAACGTCTCGTGTTCCATGCGTTATATCAAGCAAGTTCGAGTACCGTCGGCGGGTGGGACGAAATGACGTCGCGGGCCGGATCCGGCCCGCGGGCCGTAGTTTGGTGATCCCTGGTCTATACAAATAAACATTTGACATAAAATTTAAGAGCGTAGATGGATAGTTTGACATCATGGCATTCGGGAATATCAGCAACATAAATTACAGACAGCACACGAGAATAAGGCTGTAGATAGACATGATTACCAAACGTTATTTTTATTTTTTAAATTTTTTTAGCATATCCTTTACAGGACTTAGCTGTCAACACCAGCATCTTTCAGCTGTATGTTGATCTCTTGGCAAGATTACGCTCAGTAGTTTGCCATTGCTTTCTGAGCGGCCGGCTCACATACCCCGTAAGTTACCGATGCGATTCGAACCACTGCTGATTTGAACCGTCATCACGTTACCTGACGAGAGTATACGAGATTACGGAGAAAAGTCATAACCTCTAAGCCACAAAGCCAGCACCAACGTTATACGCATGGATTATAAGAAAAAGACAATTAGCCAAACATTTATGTCATAATACAGACCTCTCCCTGCTTGCATCTTCTTGGATCTAATCATCATCCACATCCAGCGGGGAAAAGACTTTCAACGGCACTGTCCTGAACACCAGCATCGGTACTGTCTTGAACACCAGCATCGGTACTGTCCTGAACACCAACATCGGCTCTACCTTGAACACCAACATCGGCTCTACCTTGAACACCAGCATCGACCTACCTTGAACACCCGCAACAGTACTGTCTTCATCACCAGCATCGGTACTGCCTTGAACACCAGCAACAGTACTGTCTTGAACACCATCAACAGTACTGTCTTGAACACCACCATCGGTACTGCCTTGAACACCAACATCGGTACTGTTTTGAACACCAGCATCGGTACTGCCTTGAACACCAACATCGGCCCTACTTGAACACACAGCAACAGTACTGTCTTGAACACCAACACAGTACTGTCTTGAACACCAGCAACAGTACTGTCTTGAACACCAGCACGCGTACTGCCTTGAACACCAGCAACAGTACTGTCTTTGAAAACACCAGCAACAGTACTGTCTTGAACACCAGCAACAGTACTGTCTTGAACACCCAAAATCGGTACTGTCTTGAACACCAACATCGGTACTGTCTTGAACACCAACATCGGCCTACCTTGAACACCAGCAACAGTACTGTCTTGAACACCAACATCGGTACTGTCTTGAACACCAACATCGGTACTGTCTTGAACACCAGCAACAGTACTGTCTTGAACACCAGCAACGGTACTGTCTTGAACACCAACATCGGTACTGTCTTGAACACCAGCATCGGCCTACCTTGAACACCAGCAACAGTACTGTCTTGAACACCAACATCGGTACTGTCTTGAACACCAACATCGGTACTGTCTTGAACACCAACATCGGTACTGTCTTGAACACCAGCAACGGTACTGTCTTGAACACCAACATCGGTACTGTCTTGAACACCAACATCGGCCCTACCTTGAACACCAGCAACAGTACTGTCTTGAACACCAACATCGGTACTGTCTTGAACACCAACATCGGTACTGTCTTGAACACCAACATCGGTACTGTCTTGAACACCAGCAACAGTACTGTCTTGAACACCAACATCGGTACTGTCTTGAACACCAACATCGGCCCTACCTTGAACACCAGCAACAGTACTGTCTTGAACACCAACATCGGTACTGTCTTGAACACCAACATCGGTACTGTCTTGAACACCAGGAACAGTACTGTCTTGAACACCACAACGGTACTGTCTTGAACACCAACATCGGTACTATCTTGAACACCAGCATCGGCCTACCTTGAACACCAGCAGCGGTACTGTCTTGAACACCAACATCGGTACTGTCTTGAACACCAACATCGGCCCTACCTTGAACACCCGCAACGGTACTGTCTTGAACACCAACATCGGTACTGTCTTGAACACCAACATCGGTACTGTCTTGAACACCAGCAACAGTACTGTCTTGAACACCAGCAACGGTACTGTCTTGAACACCAACATCGGTACTGTCTTGAACACCAGCATCGGCCCTACCTTGAACACCAGCAACAGTACTGTCTTGAACACCAGCAACAGTACTGTCTTGAACACCAGCAACAGTACTGTCTTGAACACCAACATCGGTACTGTCTTGAACACCAGCATCGGCCCACCTTGAACACCAGCAACAGTACTGTCTTGAACACCAACATCGGTACTGTCTTGAACACCAGCAACAGTACTGTCTTGAACACCAACATCGGTACTGTCTTGAACACCAAGCATCGGTACTGTCTTGAACACCAACATCGGTGCTGTCTTGAACACCAACATCGGCCTACCTTGAACACCAGCAACAGTACTGTCTTGAACACCAGCAACAGTACTGTCTTGAACACCAGCAACAGTACTGTCTTGAACACCAACATCGGTACTGTCTTGAACACCAGCATCGGTACTGTCTTGAACACTAGCAACAGTACTGTCTTGAACACCAGCATTGGTACTATTTTGAACACCAGCATCGGCTCTACTTGAACACCAGCAACGGTACTGTCTTGAACACAGCAACGGTACTGTTTTGAACAAAAACATCGGCCCTGTCTTGAACACTTGCATCTGCCTTGTCTTGAAACGCCAAGATCGGCCTTGTCTGAACACCAGCATAGAACTCATCACCGGACCCGGCCACGCTTCTTTCTGAAGCAGCAGCGTCATTCTTTAAATGAATAAAATGCAAAGATGTCTTGTGCAGGTTTAAATCTTCATTAAACTAACAAAAATTAACGTCCCTTTTACACGTCTGAGGGGCATTGGACATTTGGAGCAGGACTCATATTTTTGTAGACCAAACGAACTCAGGTGTGATATGGCCGATATCATGCCTGTCGCCTAGAGTTCCGAATATATTTGCTGATGTCCATTTTATGCTGTTGTTTGTTTCACATATCCTTTACAGGACATCGATGCCAACATCAGCATCTTTCAGTTCATTGTTGATTTCTTGACAAGATTACGCTCAGTAGTTTGCTTTCTGAGCGGCCGGCTCACATACCCCGTAAGTTACCGACGCGGTTAGAACCGCTACCGATAATCGCCGTCGTCACGTTACTCACGATAGTATACGGGATTACGGATAAAGTCGCTAACTCCTCGGCCAGAGAGACCGGCATGCTGTGTGCGCAATAGACAAAATACAGAGCTTAAATGAACAGTGGGGAATGCTAAGGGACTTTTATCAAATAAGCAAAAGGATTTTACTGAAGAGAAGATAAATACAACTAATAACACACTGATGAATGAAGAAATATTAAAGTTGATGGACAAAAGAAAACAAAGTGAAAATGACATAAACAAATGTAATAAGATAAATAAAGAAACAAAAGATAAGTGCGGACAGGCAAAATAAACTTTGTATAAAGGGCAGTGGAACCACATTGAATTAAATTATATTGAAGATGCAACATTCATGGAAAGAGTGTGGTATATCGCTACATACCACATTTTGTGAAGATATTTATATGTATTAGTTATGCCTCATGAGGCATACTAAATGGATATTTATAGCTGGTATACCACAGGAGCCAAGGAGAAGAGAGAAGATAACTGGACATTTGCTGTCCACCCACAAAAGATAATGTATTAATTGGGGTTGGCCTTAGTTTGTAATAATAATGATATCAGATGTAGCAAGCTGTATTGTGTTATATTGGAAGTGTTACTAAGCAGCAGCCTTATTCAGCCATGGATATTTAGGAGTAGACAGTTGGTTCCAGGCCTCATAGAAATACAACGAACGAACGAACAAACTTTATTTTCAAAGGGTTAAGAATTGGGCACGCAGGCCCGTCTAACCTTCTGCCCTTTTATCACTCTCTTTCATACATTATTTCATTCACACATCATTCAAGGCTAACAAAGAACAGCAACAATATAAAAGATATGTATTATAAAGGCATGGGCAAAATGCGAACATCAAAACTACACGACACAAGTAATATTAGATAATGGCCTGACACTTGTTATTAGCCATGTGGAATATACTGGCCTACAAAAAGGGGACTGGCTGTTATACTAGGGTTTTGTTATTATTATTATTATCTCTATTATTAAGGGGGAGGTAATCCGTATTGAGATAGTGTTCGAATAATTTGCGAATTATATGAATAGGGATTCGTGATGTCTTTGATTTCTTGTGGAAGATTGTTCCACAGCTGAGCTGCAGAGTACGTTAAGCTTGTTTTGTATAAGTCAATCCTAGGCTTCGGAATGTGTAGTATATTTAAACGTTTACTGTGTCTAGCATTATATTTAAACAATGGCCAAAGGTAATTTGGGGCATTCCGATGCAGGATTTTGTGAATTAGTTTAGCTTTATTGAAAAGCAGGCGTTTGCGGAATGGTAGTAACTGAAGGCGTTTATACAGGTTAGGATTGTCAGATAAATGTTTGCTATAAATTAGACTCATGGCCCGTTTCTGGAGCGAGTAAAGTCGCTTGGTGTTTGAAGTAGAACAACCGTCCCAGATTGTAGAGCAGTAGTCGAAGTGATGTCTGTATATGAGAAGTATAGAATAGTTTCCTTGTGCCCTCATCAAGGAAGTTTTTAATTTTGGCGAGTTGGTAGACTTTTTTCGCTGTTTGTGTAATGAGCGCTTGAACATGGGAATTAAAGGTTAGGTTTCTATCAATGATTAGGCCTAATGTTTTGTGCTCAATTATACTTTCTACTGGCATGTTATCGATGTGAAGTTGAAGTGATGTGTGTGAGCTTAGAGTTTGAAGTCTTTGTCTGGTTGTTAATAACATTGCTTTTGTTTTAGTGATGTTAATTTGCATACGGTTTGAATAGCTCCACCTAACTACATTATTTAATTCTTGTTGTAAAGACGATTCAAGTAAAATACAGTTTTCAGCGTTTGTGTACACTGTACAGTCATCTGCAAATAGATCGCAGGACGACGAAAGATGCAAAGGTAGATCGTTAATATATATGGCAAATAATAGAGGGCCAAGAATAGAGCCTTGCGGTACTCCAATATTGAAGGTAGTGGCTTGAGACAGAGAATTATTATGTGATACTACTTGCTTTCTGTTTGATAGAAAAGATGATATTAGAATGACTACATTAGGGCCAATTTTCATTGTCTCAAGTTTTTTAATTAAAATAACATGGTCTATCATATCAAATGCTTTCTTGAAATCAATAAACACAGTTCCACATAGACTGTTGTTGTTTATATTCTGGTGCCAATTTTCTATCATGTTTGTTAGGGCCGTATGGCAAGAATATTTTGGTCGAAATCCTGATTGGCTGTCAACAATAAGCTTGTTGCGAACTAAATACTGTAATGTTACTTTATGGGTGTGTTTGTCTAGTGGCTTAGATAGTGATGATAGTAAGGAAATGGGTCTGTAATTGTTCGGGAGACCATTGTCCAATGAACCAGATTTAAGAAGAGGGTACACTTTAGCGATTTTGAGAGCTGATGGAAAGTGGCCTTTGGTGAGACACTGATTATATACATAGGTTAGTGATGTACAGATCACTGGCGTAGCACAACGGAGAATCCGGTTGCTGATTCCATCTATCCCAGATGTGGTTGTGTTTTTTAGGTTACTGAGGTAAGTGAATACTTCAGTGATTGTCATTAGCGGTGTGTCGGAAAGAATATCGCGGGAGAATCTATTCTCGCAAAACGATGACAATAAAGATAAGTTGCAAGGAGAATTAGGTATTGAAGCCTTCAACTGGTCTATGTCAGTTTGAAAAAGATTACTGAATTGGTCGCATGTAATATGATTTGATGGTAAAGAATTTCGGAAGTTATACTTGTTTGTCAAGGTGTTAATTGCCTTCCATATATCCTTACTATTTGTTTTATCCATTACTAAGTTCTTAAAGTAATTTTTCTTTTCCCGTCGTATGTTATATTGAACTTTGTTTCTAAGAGTACGGTATGCACTGAGATCCCGCTTTTTATGTGCTTTATCTCTGTCTCTCATAATTTCAAGTATTTCCTGGGTGATCCAAGGTGGCTTGACGTGGTGTTTTACTCGAACTTCCTTGACTGGCACATGTCTATCAAAACATCAATAAAGATCTTCATCCATAATTCCAGAGCATCATCCGGGTCAGGAAGCTGATAAACATTGTCTAGAGGTGAACTGAGCAAGTCCTGTAAAAATGCGTTTTGGTTGAAATTTTTGTAACTTCTATATTTAACACTTATGTGTTTATGTTTAGGAGTTTTAATTCTTTTTTAGACCACGTGCAGCATATTGGGTAGTGATCGCTCATTGCACAATTGGTACTGGTGCATTCTATGATGTTGTCTGAGCAAGTTACATAAATGTGATCTATGACTGTTGAAGATGACTTTGTTACTCTAGTAGCTTGTTGTACTATTTGTTGGAAATTGTATGAATGCAAATATATTTCCCCATATTATGTTGGATTTGTTGGTGTCAATGTTATAGTCTCCGAGTAGTATAATTTCCTTCCCGGAAGCGAAAACCACATCCATCATGGTAGTGAAGTTTACGTACCAGACGTGTCCAGCACTGGGATTTCGATAGAGGTAGCCAATTATCAGGGGTGTGTGGTTTTAAAGTTTTAGCTCTAACAAAATACATTCTATTTCGCAAGTTACAAAGTCTAGCCTACGGTGAGCATTTAGTAAATTAGAAACATAGGTTACTATGCCTGTCTCTTGTTTCCTACAGGGATCCCTTCTAAAAACTTTGTACCCTTTAATAGAGATGTCCTAATCTGAAATGTTATCATTAAGCCTACTTTCACTAAGGCCGAATAAATGAACATTTTGATTAAGAATAGAAGATAACTCTGGTAGCTTGTTAAATAAGCTGCAAATGTTTAAGTGTCCAAGGCGTATTCCTGACTTATTGTGCCAGTGTTGCCACTTCTCAGACATTTCATCCATGGAGAAAGTGTAAATTAGTCAAAGTTAAGCAAAACTACAATATCATTAAAAAAAATCACAATTACATTAACTTACAAAATATCAGTAATACAAATCGATAAGTAAATGACAAAATTAGTTTAGTTTAGTTTACTAGGAGAAGAGGGAACGTATTTTCATAATTATCACTCTCCTGTTTGAAAGAGGGCGTATTGTGCGGATTTGGTGTGGTGGAAATGTTCCGTCTGGTTTGGATATCAGGTGCCGTGGTTATGAGTGGTCTGCTATCTCCTGGCCTATTTGTACTTGATGTGGCGGCAGTATGTCGTCTGGCTTGAGTTTGAGGTGGTGTAGCTAAAAGTGTCCTATGCGATCCAGAATTGGATGTAGGTTGTGTACGTTCTGGATATTTAATATTTTTGGCGAGCAAGCTGGTGCCCAATGTAGACAAATGTACTTGATCCTTATAAAGTCGCTTTTTATGTGCTCCAGTCTGTGAAGTAAACACCGGTGTGTTGTTGATGAACTGTATGTTGTTGTGAGAACAAAACTTCTGCAATATGTTGTTATTTATGTCAGCTAGACGACGCTGGAATCCATAACTCGGTGATTAGATGGAGGAGAAGAAAATGGACGAGTTAGGAAAAGTGTGACGTAATCCGTTCAAGAGTCGCCAGCAGTTGAGATGTGATTTGCTGGTTGTTCATGGTGTCATTGATACCAGTATGAACGCTTGACTTTTTTACGTTAAGATTTACAGCCAACCTCCTAATCTTGTCTGTTAGCCGGTCAACACCAGCCCCAGGCAATGAAATTATGGAAACAATGTCTTTGTCTGTAGTGGCCATCCGGTCGCTGTATAGACCTTTAATTAGAGAGTCGCCTATTATAATGTGTGTACATTCGGGTCGTGCTGTTTGCACATGTTCGTTGTCAGTACGCCTTGCCGTTGTTTCTCCCATTTAGCAGCAGTCTGTACGTCTCCATGTGACTCTCCCTGTGTTTCCTGGAGGCGTGTGTTGTCTGTTGGCAGTGCACTATAGCACTGTACGTTTTCTGACGAATTTTCTTGAAGCACTTCGAATCTGTTGCTTATTTTTACACCAATGGGATAGACTGCTTGTAGCGTTTTATCTTCCTCTGCACGTTGAGGTTTTTTCGCGTCTTGTTGTGTTATTTGTTTTTGGTGAAACTGGGCTTCAAGATTCTCCGAATTTGATACAGCAGCTTGGGAGTTACACGCTTGTTCAGTTGAGTTGGTGGTGGACTCGTGCTGTAAAGTTTCTATTGTTTTTCTTAGCAACAGATTTTTCTCTCTCAGGAGCGTGATTTCTTCTTTGAAAGCAGTGTAGTCACTGCTGGTCTTGCTATTAGCTGCAATGTTCGCTGTAACAGTAGCAGTCAGTGCCTTTAATGATTGCTCTATTACCTCAATGCGCCTATGACAATCGCACGATTGTCCATTGATAGTTGTCGTGTTATCTAAGGCTGGTATTTCTTCTGCTATTCTTACGTTGGTCTCAACGTTGTTTTGGAGGTGCTCCATTGGATATTCAATGGCCAAGAGTACTGATGGTGTAGCTGACCTCGTGTTGATGGTATTGTCCTGTTCATTCATTGTATGTGTTAGTTGAGAAACATTGTCTGCTGTGATGTCCACAGCTGTAGTTGTAGGCCTGTGCAGATTGAGTCCTCACTAAGACGAGCATGTTGATGATATCTTGTGTCTTTGATATGTCTCTACTCGTGAATGTAAGTATTGAGTTCTCCAACTCGACAAAGTCTAATTTAGCCAAGAGTTAATTTTTTCAACGCTGCCCTGAGCTAGTAACTTGTTCTTCGAATGATATAAGTGTATTGTAAGGACTGGCGTCGTAATCAGATCTTCCACGTAGGCCCCGCTTCTATCTTGTCTGTGTTGGATTCGGTCTGGCTTGTAATAATTGATGAGGCACGTTCGAAATGCCTCATAATGGAGTGTATTGTTAAAGGATACTGTAACACATTGGCCAGAGTAGATGTGTTGGACGACTCGGCCGACTGGATTCGCACACCTGGCTAGCTTGGTCTTCACCGCCTGCTCTTTGTTTAGTGTGTATGATTTATTCACGATCGTAAACCGGATCTTGTTTTAACACCAGTCACCTCCAGAGAGGCCTCTCCTATCGATGACATTACTGCATCATGTTATCAAACCCATTTGAAGAATGCAGCGAGCTCATTGTAGTCTAGACGCACCGCGGGCTATTTGAAGTCATGTGTTGCAGTTCGTTTGTTTTGATAATTGAGACAATAACACAGGGCTGATCAGGAACTTGCGATATTGTGTGCTGGCGACTTACCACGCGCTAGTCAAGCATGGTTTAATCACACGTTGTCGTTAATCGATAATTGGTAGGTTTCAAAATTGAATGACCTTACCGTCCATTTATCAAAGAAATCCTCATTTCACTAAACCACAGTCACATAAACTTAAGATATTAATTCGTATTAGATCCAGTTTTAGAACTAACACAATGATATACACAGCATCTCGATTGAAATAGGCAAAACTTTGATAAATTCTATAAAAACTGGGAGAGCTTGTGAAAACACGTCCGCTCGTAACCGGAAACCGGAAAACCTCAAAGAAGTGCAAGAGGGTGAGATACATTCACTCTACTGATCTACAAGCGTTATAAGAGTGACGATAAGCGTGTGTGTGTTGCATTAAATAGTTAAATGTGCCTGTAGCTGGACAAATCAGATCTAATCTTTCAACGCTGGGGTGTGTGGGATCTGTTCCACTGAATGCAGATATTGTATAAGTGAATACTGTGCTACATGGAAAGTCAGGCCAGGCTATTATTTTGTTTTATCAGTGGTACAACAAGCCGGTTTCCGTGGCTATGGGCTTATGGACGCGATTCGTAAGCCCGCTTACCTGCGTTCGAAACACAAATGCGACCGATTTGGCAGCAGACCGCGTTGCGCTGGCTTTAACGTATTGGTATGGGAACCGGTCGTTCAGAAAGCAATGGCAAACTACTGAACGTGAACTTGCCAAGACATCAACAGCAGTAAAATGTTGGTGTTGACAGCGATGACCTGTAAAATAGGATATGCAAAAGTGGCACAACAGGAGAAGTTGGTAAAGTGGGTGATTTGATGATACAACATTGATTGTTGCAATTTGTAACGGAAGATTTAATTATCATGAAGAATGACAATGTTGAAATACCGTTATTTATTACTTATGTATGGGGGTTACGGGGTGACAGGCATTGGTAGCACCTTTGGTAAGGATGACTCATGTCCTTTCCAGGATCCATCCCCCACTGGTCCAAGCCTGACACCCAGCTCACGCCTGTGGCTCCTAGTAGCTCTCAGCATGCGACAGCGGTCACCCCCCCCCCCCTCCCGGGCAACAACTGTGTGAGGCTGGCTAAACCAAGCGTGGGTAACCGATTTGGTTTCAAGCCAAGCGGTGAACTAGGGTACGCCTACCCAGCATGTGAAGATTCGGTAGACTGTGCGGAAGAAATCATTCCTGATTCAACGGGCAAGACGGCGTTTACCTGCAAAGCGTTGTGGAACGTAATGAGCACGGCAAGGCACATAGAATGCCCTGGTCATCCACTGCACCTGTATTCGTCTCCAGTCGTCTTGACTTGTCTTGCCACTGGACTCAGATGGACTCAGGCGAGAGGTGAGGTCGACGAATTGCCCAACTCTTCCTCACTTTAATCCAATTCATCGCGCAAGTCATTCTTCATCCAACGTAATATATCACCTTCAAGCCCTGTGGCGATGGGGGAGCGACGAAGCGGCATGTGTGGGTACGCTGGCAGCCGTAGTCGCAGACCTGCACACAGACGGCTCAGGCCATATGGTCGTCTTCTACTGACCGGAGCAGCAGTGGGATTCGGCAGCCCCCTGAGCGACTGAGCAGCCCTCTATAGGAACACATTGCTCACCTCCATAGCATGAGGAAGGGGCTAGAAAAGGTGAACTAAACATTGTCTGCTCCATCACTACCTAACCAGCTAGCCGCGGTTGGTGGGTACCCTAAACTGCGGTCGACATACAAACAAATATCTCAGAAGGCTGAAAGCTAAAACCAAAATTAACAGCGACACCGTCAGAGAGCTCCTGTTTGCTGATGATTGCGCTCTATATGCCATCTCAGAGGCAGACATGCAACAAAATATTTCAGCTTTCTAACATGCCGTTGCCACCTGTGTGCTCAATGTCAACTTGGAGAAGACTGTAGTTATGTACCAGCCAGCTCCAGGGATTAATCACACTGTGCCGAATATCAAAGTGAATGGTCATAGACTGAGTGTTGTGGACATATTCACCTATATTGGCAGCACTGTGTCACAAGCTGCCACAATTGATGACGAAGTGAATGCATGAATCTTCAAGGCCAGCGCGGCCTTTGGCAGACTGTACAAGAATGTATGGGACAGAATTGGAATAAGCCTGCAAACAAAGCTAAAAGTCTACAAAGCAGTTGTATTATCCACACTGCTATATGCTTGTGAAACCTGGACTCTGTATCCGCTACACGCTAGGAAATTAAACCACTTCCACACAGTCTGCCTTAGGAAGCTACTGAAGATTAAATGGCAAGACCAGATCCCAGACAATGAAGTCCTAGAAAGAGCGTCCATGCCCAGTATCCCAGAATCAGATTCGCTGGGCTGGTAACTTGACTCGCATGCCAGATCACAGGCTCCCTAAACGAATTTTTTTTTACGGTGAGTTGCGTTGTGGTAAACGCTCACAGGGCGGCCAGAGGAAACGCTTTAAAGACACTCTGAAAATCTCACTGAATGTTTTTGGAATTCATCATGACACCTGGGAGACTGCAGCCAGAGACCGAACTTCGTGGCGTGCATCATTACGCAAGGGTGCAGTCATATGTTAGGCAACCAGGACTGCAAGAGCTGTGAAGAAAAGGCAGGACAGAATAAACACTGCAGGAAATCCTCCTCCAGAAACGTCAAGCATTCTTTGTCCACATTGTCAAAGAACATTTCGAGCCAAAATAGACTTATCAGTCATCTTAGAACTCACGGCTCCATACTTTCAACCCCACTGGGATGAAATGAATGGTCATCATCATTCTTGATGGACAAACAACACTTATGTATACATTATGACTCATGTATGTATTAATTTTGTAAACATATAATCAGATATTGCTTTTATGCTGCAGGAGTGGCTAATAACTGTAATGTAAGAGCTCTCTTGTTTGTTGTTGTTGTTATTGTTGTTGTTGTTGTTGGTTTGGTAAATATTCCTGTCTAAGTCTCCCTTTTAAGGTTACAAATCTTTGATGATGTCGCAATTATTGATGTCTGTCTTCTATGTTAAGGCGTGTTACTATTGTTGGTGTCTAATTTTCCCTTGCCCAAGTGTGTTATTTATGTTGGTTCTAAGTTTCTCTTGATAAAGTGTTATATTTTGGTCAGTGTCAAAGTTATTCATGGGTAAGTGTTACATATTTTTTTTTTAATGTGTCTCCCTTTTGTTAAGTGTCTCATTATACCCAGTTTAGATGCTTTAGCATTCAACTGTGGTACATTGAATAAGTGGCAGACTTGACGTAAAAGGAAGGGTCTGGTAATTTGCTAGAGACCATTCATTGTTAATGCTTTTTGTGTTGTTCCTGACTAGTTAGTTTCATCTGTTTAAGTTTAGAATGTACATTCACTATTGCTATTACAAATTACAATCAGGTAGTTTAATCCACCGATCGAGCAGGGATATTAACAATTCATCCCATCTTCTATCTAGAATTCTGGAAACCTTCTCGTTTTATTTACTTACCCTGTTCTTGTAAGTTGGGGTCGGTGTTAGGGGTACTCTATTTGTCCTCTTTAGTCCGAACGTAATCATCGTTGCGCTTTCTATCTCACATCATCATAAAGTAAAGTAATTTATTCATTATATCCCTTTTCCAACTCGGCTTGAATGCTAAAACATATTTACTGGAAATAAGTAGCAGCAAATAATAGGGGAAATCAAGTGGACAGTTATTAACATATAAAGTAAGGAGTAAGAAAAATGTGTGTTTTGTCGCCCGAACTCTTCTCTCTGTATAACGGAATAGTAATGCGAGAAACCACAGAGAAGACAGGAATGCGGGTTGAGGTTATAACATAAACATTCTACGCTATGCAAGTGATACATTATTGACGACGGAAACTGCAAAAGATCAACACCAAATTTTGGGTATAATAGTTATATAATATGCATACAAAGAAAGACTTTCAATGAAAAAAATAAATTGAAAGAATGGATATTGCGAAGAAAAAGATGATAATAAATGTGAGATAACGATAGAAGGGTAAATGCGTAACCAAGGTGATACATTTAAATATCTAGAGGCAATTATAACATCAGATGGAAGATGTACGAAAAAGATTTTTTTATTTAATTTTTTTAAATGTTGCATATCCCTTACAGGACGTTGCAGTCAACACCAACATTTTTCAGCTGCTGTTGATGTAGAGGCAATTATAACATCAGATGGAAGATGGAAGAAAAAGATTAAGAGTAGAATAGGTCAAACATATGTTGAATTCTGGATAATTAAAGTATCTTATGCGATAATTAATATCACTGAATGTAAGAAAGAGAATGATAAAATGTTATAAAGACCTGTTATGATGTATGGCTGAGAATCATGAAAAGTTAATGAACAAACTAGCAAAAAGCTTGGAAGACAAAGAGACGTGATTCCTCAGATGAATTTTACACATATCTTCGCTGCCAAAATAACTAACAATGATTGCCTGGAAGAGGCTAACGAAACTACAACATTATATACAACAATAAGAATGATACAAACATCATTCTTTGATCATGTGATAAAAAACAGCAGCATAGGCGAATATCGGGGCTACTGTACAGATCAGTGGGAAAAGAGACAAAGGCAGAGCAAGAGCAACGATGCTGGATGGACTGGTACGGTGGTATGTAGGAATGTTATCAGCAGAGTTGACCCAGAGGACCAAAGACTGGGATCTGTGGAAAGTCATGGACGCCTACACCAGCTGGCAAGGCATATGGTGATGCTTCGTTAACCTCTTGACATAATTTTCTTTTGCCTGTTTGACTGAGTTCTTCAATGTTTCCCATGGTCATTAACATTTTGAAATAGAATGACTAGATAAGAGAGTGTATCAAATCTGTTCTTTATTTCCAGGCTCAAATTATCGTCTAACTGTCCTTTATTAAATATCATCATCAAGTGCCCTGTCACCAAAACATGGTGTGAGTACACATCTAACAAACCTATGTAGAAGCCTATATAACAACAGTGAATGCATAGAGAGAGCAACTGGAGGACACTCAGAAACCTTCACCATAAGATCTGGAGTACGAAAAGATTGTGCCTTGTCCCCTCTCTTGTTCATAACATACATAGACAACATGTGTATAGAAACCAGCCAAACAGAGACCGCAAGAATACCGCATGACGAGAACACAGAAGAAGAACCATCTGCATATCTAACCATTAGGGAACTCCTGTTTGCGGATGACCAAGCTCTAACAGCAAAATCAGAAGCTGAATTACAAGACCACATAAATAGTATAAACGAAATGTGTAGGGTACATAACATGAAAATTAGCACAAGCAAAACAGAGGTAATGACTATAACTAAAGAAGAAAAAACAATTCACCTAAACGAACATTCCTTGAAACAAGTAAAGAGTTTTAAGTACCTAGGAAGTATAATATCATCAAATGGCAGATCAGAAGACGAGATCGAAAATAGATGCAATAAGGCAAACCAATTCATTGGACAAATGGCACCAATACTAAAGAACACACATGTATCAATAACTACTAAGAAAGCACTTTACAATACAGTCTTTCTACCAACTCTATGCTACCAATGCCAAACCTGGACAACTGACAGAAAAAGAGAAAAGAAAAATCACAATAACAGAAATGAGATTCCTGAGAAGAATACTCAACTTATCAAGAAGAGATAAGATCAGAAATGAAGAAATCAGGACTAAAGTGGGGGTTATAGCAGCACTAGATTTTATTAGAAAGCAGCAAGTCAAATGGTTTGGCCATGCAAGTAGGTTACAAGCCAACAGCATACCACAACAAGCAATGATGTACAGACCAGATGGAAACAGAAGAAGAGGCCGGCCACGTGATCGCTGGACGGAGGGAATAGCAGAGTCCACGGGAATACCGATACATGAAGCCCATAAGCGGGCACTCTCCCGCTGTTTATACTTCACCTTGACACCTCAAGGTACAAGATAAACATGATGAGATGAGAAGTGCCCTGTCAGCTGGCGTAGGCGTTCATGGCTCTCCACAGATCTCGGTCGTTGGTGTTCTGGATCAACTCTGCTGATGGTATTCCTCCATGCCACTGTCTCAATCCATCCATCATCATTAATCTTGGTCTGCCTCTGCCTCTATTCCCCTCGATCTTTCCAGTTGTCACGACGTTCTCCAATGCCTCTCTTCTCATCACATGACCGAAGAAAGATGTGTGTCTCTTCCTTATTGTTGTATATAATGTTCTAGTTTCATTAGCCTGTTTCAGGCAGTCGTTGTTAGTTACTCTGGCAGTCCAAGGAATTTGTAATATTCGTCTCAGGAACCACATCTCTGTTGCTTCTAATTTCTACTTAATTTGTTCATTTACATTGCAAGATTCACTGCCATAAAGCAAAACTGGTTCTACATAGCATTTCCGCATACTCTTTCTTACATTCAGTGATAGTGACTTATTGCATAAGATACTCTTCATTTTCTGAAATGCGGTCTTTGCTTGCCCTATTCTGCTCTTAATCTCTGTTGTACATCTTCCATCTGATGTTATAAACGCCCCTAGGTATTTAAAATTATCCACTTGGTTAAGAATTTCCTCTTCTATTTCTATGTCACATTTTGGTGTCACCATTTTCTTTGATATCACCATTGTTACTGTTTTCGTGAAATTCAAGGAGAGTCCTTTCCTTGCACTCTCTGTTACTACAATGTCCAACAATTGTTGTAGATCTGTTGAATTCTCAGCCAACAATACTGTGTCATCTGCATAGCGTATATTATTTATATTATAACCTCCAACTAGTATACCTGGCATCTCCTTGAGCTCTCTCATTATTACTTCTCTATATAGGGAGAAGAGATCTGGTGACAAGACACACCCCTGTCGTACTCCTTTATCTGTTCATAACTACCCTCATTATTTCCCATCTTAATTGCTGCTAATTGGTTCCAGTAAATATTCTTTATCATTCTAAAATCTTTCCCATCAATACTGACATTTTCTAACATTTTAATCAGTTCATCATGTTTTACTTTATCAAATGCCTTAGTATAATCTATGAAGCACAAATATATGTCTCTCTGTTTCTCTATTGACCTTACTGTTAGTGTCAGTAATGTATATATTGTATTGTTTGTTCCCTTTCCCTCCACAAATCCATACTGTTCTTCACTAATTTCCCTCCACAAATCCATACTGTTCTTCACTTTTTATTTTCTTTCTGGTTCTTCTCATTATGATTCTGAGTAGAAGCTTAGTGATATGGTTTATGAGATTAACTGTACGAAAATCTTCACATTCAATTGCTCCTGGTCTTTTTGGTATAGTTATAAATACAGATTACAGCATATCGGTAGGTAAATATCCACTGCTGTAAATATCATTCAACATTTTGGTTAACATATCTACTCCAAATTCTCCCAATACTTCTAATTCTTCTACTGTGATTTCATCTGGCCCAGCTGTTTTTCCTTTCTTCATATGTTTCATAGCGTCAGCGACTTCTTCTTTTAGAATAGGTGGGCCTTCTAAGTTACTTTCTTCTGTTAATTCGTCCCTATCTCCTTCATATAATTCTCTTATATACTCATTCCACCTCTTCATTATAGCACCTCCCTCCAATAATATCTTTCTTGTTTTTGATTTCAAACACAATGTATTTATTCTTATTTTTCTTCCCGTGAGCTCACTGATTTGTCTGTGCATATCTTTTGTATCTTTAATGGAATTTAATTCAATTTTTGTTGCACTGTTCATTTAACCAACTTTCTTTTTCTTTCACACGTATATCTTTTATTTCTTTATTTAGCTTAGCGTATTCTTGTTTGTCATTTTTACTCTGTTTTCTTGTGTTCATCAGCATTAACATTTTTTTTATTCATCCACTATTTTTTTTATCTTAGCTAATTGGCTTCTCTCCGGTAATATTTCTTTGCTAGTTTGATGAATGGAGTCCCTTAACATTTCCCATTTTTCATTTATACTCTATGTTAGCTATTGCATTGTACCTATTGTTCACAGTCACTTTGTATTGTTCTTGAATTTCGTTATCCACTTTCCGAATCTCTTTATTATGTCTCACATTTTTAATGGTTTTTTCCCTCTCTTTAATCTTACTTTTATTTGTCCGCATAGTGGTACATGATCATTATTACAGTCAGCATCAGGTATTGTTTTTATATTAATTAAAGCATTTCTAAATCTATTATTAATAAGTATGTAGTCAATTTGGTTGCGTATTTTGGGCTTTTACAAATGTATAGTCGTCTTTTATGGTGTTTAAACCATGTGTTCCCAATTATCATATCATTGATATTTGCCCATTCTATTAGATTTTCTCCTCTTTCATTTCTTGTACCTAAACCATAATTACCCACTACATCTTCCATTTTCCCCTTTCCCACTTTTGCATTAAAATCTACAAGTATTATTTTTATTTCTTGTGATCCATTTTTGAGCCATCGCCATGTCTATTTCGTCGTAAAAGTGTTGTATTTCATCATCACTACTTCTTATTGTTGGTGCATCTACTTGCATGATATTTAAACCTATTGTTTTGCCTTTGATTTTGACCATTATAACTCTATCCGAAATACACCAGTATCCGTTAATTGATTTGACTGTTTTTTCATCTATTAATATTATTCCTCCACATTTTTTCATGTGTATCACCTCCAGAATAAATTATTGTGTGGTTGTCAGCTATAATTTTGCCCGATCCATTCCATCCCATCTCACTTATGCTTAGTATAATCATTTTCATGCTATCCATCTCTCTTAGAACATTGTTCAACCTTCCTAGCTCATTTAATGTCCTTTAGTGTGTTTACTTTTTTCTGCCCCAATATAAAATTCCATATCTCAGTAGCCAACTGAGGGAAAATGATGAGATTTAGCATATAACCTTATCATCATGTCCACCCAACAAAATAAATTTTGTGTTTATATGCGGTATGTAATTTAAGTCCATCATTTTAAAAGTATTACAGCTTCACCAAGACACATCCGCGCTTTTTTAAAATTGTCTCGCGGGTTTCGTTTTGGCACAAACTGCGCGCATTTATATGGGATTAAAAGTGAAATTGTGTACAGCTCAAAGCATCGCTATAAAATTGTACACATATTTTTGTCAAGAAGCTGATCGCAGGAAACTGTTTCATACTGTTACAAATCCCGAAAAAAAGAACAGTGCATGCATTGGGTTTGAGTAAACGGTCATTTCGTCGATGGGTGCAAGAATCTGGAATGAAACCAACACGCGATAAGCAAACGGTAAGTAGAAAGGCAATTGTAGAGAGCTTTGACAAGGATGTCACCAGGCGAGTTATTATTAAAATGATGGATGCCAAAGAAACAGTGACTGTAAGAAAACTGAGGGTTTTGTTGCGAAAGAACAATAACATAGAGCTATCCAAAACAACTTTGTGGAAAATTATAAGGACATTAGGCTTTACTGTTAGAAAGTACAAGGGAGGTAGACATATCCTTTGCGAGCAACCGTTTTTAGGAGCCATGAGAAGCTGATACCTACGTGAAATAAGGGAAATGCGCAAAGAAAATTATGACATAGTGTATTTGGATGAGACGTGCATCGATGCGCGCCACACAAGTGAAAAGGAATGGCAATCAATGGATGGAAAGATAAACGTTATGTGCCCAGTAGTAAAGGACAGCGTTTTGTCATAGCCTATGCTGGTAGTACTCATAATGGCTTACTACAGAATGCTGGGCTCGTGTTCGTATCAAAGCATGCAGACAATAAGGATTATCATAATGAGATGTAGATAATGTATTTAGAGATTGGCTCGAGAATACAGTACTTCCATCCCTTGATAGACCGTCTTGTCTAATCATGGACAATACATCATATCACAATGTTGTTGCCCAAGAAGACAAAATACCTGAGGCATCTAACACAAAGGAAGCTATAAAGATATGGCTCCGAAGAGAAAATATACCATTTCCAGAAACATATTTCAAGCTACAGTTGTTGTCCCTTATAAAACAGCCTTAAAAAAGCAAGAAATATCAAATCGACAAGTTGATAGAAGTGCATGGCTATAGGTGCTTTTGACTTCCGCCGTACCATTCTCATTTACACCCTATAGAACTTGTGTGGGCTAAATTTAAAGGACAGGTGGCAGCTGCCAATACTACATTGTAATTGTCTGACGTCAAGATACTAACCAAGTCCGCGCTATTAAATATTGATAAAAGTTACTGGAAAAAATGTGAGGACCATGTGTTGAAAGAGGAAGAGGACTATTGGAGAAAGGATGGATTGAATGTTATGCAACCGAGAGCAATCATCGACATACTGGAATCGTCCGACACAGATTAAGGTCTGAGCAGATCGCAGACCTTAATCTACGTACACACTTACTGGGATATTTTGCTCCAACTATTCAGACGAATTGCAGGCCCTAAACGTTACAGCATCAGTATAATGTCAATGGCAACAGTTTGTATTCCACAGTGATGAATTTTCAATTCCGCAAGCCCTCAGCGGTGACAAACAACTGTACTGAGAAAAAAAAAAAAAAACACGCACACACACACTAAACGCATTGAATACCAACAGAAGAGTAATATTGAGGTGGAAACTGACATATTGTGGCATAACAAGAAACGTGAGGGCAAACACGTTGTCAAATTAGGGAACAACACACGTGCATAAGAATCAATCTATAAACTTCAATGAAAAGAGGACCAACATCTTGGTCGTTAAGAAGAAAGCCCACTACAGAGACAATGACAACGATTTTCATAGTGCAAAACAGGTAATCATGTTCCGTCTCTAAACTGTAAACAGCAGAGTAGACAATCTTTCACGAAGACTCAAAGCGGGTCTGTCACTCATGTGTACGTGTGAACAAGCTACACAGACAGCTGAACAGATCCTTAAAAATGGAAACATGATGACTAAATTGCGGTATCAGGTCTGGTCACTCCATACGCACATTAACGCACAGCTATTTGGAAGCTTTCACGAACTCAATATATGAATACTAATAGACTACAATGGCTGGGGCATATATAAAGAATGGAAGATAATAGGGAAACAAATCTCGCTTACACTCAGGAAATAAATGACCGTAGACCCCGAGGTAGACCAAGAAGACGGTGGAGAGATAATACATATACAGACCTACAAGCACTTGGAATCAACGACTGGCAAGAGTAAGGTCCACCAGAGAGACGAATGGAGACGGATTGTATCTGCATCAAAGAACCTCAATGGCTCGGAACGCTGAAGAAGAAGAGAAGAAGAAGAACATGAATACTTGTGTACAAATTATTAACCAGCAGCTGAAGAAACAAGAAGGAAATGAAAAATAAGGTAAGAAATTTATTCCTTCTACTTTCCTTTCAATTTACACATTTTTACCCCATCCCTCTGTACATACGCTGTCTTTACTAATATTACACATTGCACCCCTCTCGGGATTCTCCGTGGTGAAGTGGTCAAGCCGTCTGACTCGGGCTCCGAAGGTTGTATGTTCGATTCCGGGCCACGTCCATCATTTCACGAGTGCATTTTTTCGGAGACTCCCAAGGGTCGTCGCTGAAACTACCGAGTTCGTGCTTTGTGCGACGCTTTCCACGCTGCCGAAAGAAACTGAGCCATATGGGATAAAAACCCGGTGCAATGCAGCTGACCCTGTCGACTTTTAAGCTACTTCTTTTATTCCACCCACTCCCATGCGAATCCGGATACGCCTTGTGTGTCATCTGAATTAGTGAGGCATTCATTATTGTAAAAACAAGTTTGTTAGCTAGAAATCACTAGTTTTTCAGCAAAACATCAAAGAAATGTCGCCGCTTTCGATGATTTAAGTTGCTTCTGGACCTATCAAAGACATACCCCTTGGCTGGGGGTAAATATAAGACGGCAGGAAAAATTTCATAACGATGCAACAGACAGTTTTCAAAATAATTGATCGTGAATGACGGCATTCATTTCTGGACATACTATAACATTCCATGTTCCTACTCTAAATTTGTTTATTTTTGTTATTATTTTGCCATCAGTAACTGGATTGCGGTCTGGTGTCACCTGTGGCTCATGATTGTCCCTACCGGACGAGGATGTCCTAAGACATCCTTCTTAACTATGGAATAAAATAATAAATAAAGATCAATCAGTCAATCAATTCCCATTAATGGCACCCACTTATGGCAACGCTGATCGTATTCCGGTACGAACCTAAGGCGGTGTCCACGTCAGTTTGGAAGCACTTAAGTTCGTACCGGAATACGATCAGCGTTGCCATTAGTGAATTGTGCTCAATGTTTAAATCTCAAATCCCGGAAAAAAACACACATATAAATCAATTTGATTATTGCTCGCTGGAATTTAGGCGGTCTGGTGTTCCTTGCCAGTCGAGAAGACCTGATAATTCTATGCCACATCGATTAACTGATGTCAATCGTGGCGATTGAATAAATTTTGAGCTATAGCCTACGATGGGTGATGTTGAGATATTCTAGTGTGATAATTTGGTTGCGTCTAGCGTGTGTCGCATGGTTTAGTGGTTACACACCCACGTCACACGCCAGTGATCCGGGTGTGCTCCCGGGTCCTGTCAAGGATATGCACTACTGACGAGCTCAAACAAGAGCGAAACTCGAGACAGGTGCTTCCAAATTGACGTGGACAAGGCTATAGGTTCGTACCGGAATACGATCAGTGTTGCCATAAGTGTGTTGTGCTTAATGTTTACATTTCAAATCCCGGAGAAATAAAAAAGACCATATAAATGTTAAAAATGCCAAAAAAAAATATTATGGCGCTGATATCAACTCTGACCACAATCCTGTAGTCTTAAAATTACAATTATAATTAAAAACACAGGAATGACACCGAATACACCTCAAATAGATATACCAGCATTGAAACAACCAGACATAAGTCAAATATACCTGGTTGAATTAAAAACAAAATAAATATGACAAGCTAATCGTTGAAAGCATGGAACAATATATACGTGAAATTCCTGAAGATAAAATTAATACAAAGTGGGAATGTGTAAAAACTTGCCAGAGAATGTAAATAAGAAAAAGCAATTATGAATAACCGATGAATTCTTGAGAAAAATTACGCAAAGAAAGAAAGCAAAGAACACTCCTGGGTATATATTAATAGACATAGAAATACGTCACATGTGCAGAGTTGCCGAAGAAGAATGGTTGCATTAAAAAATGCAAAGAAATATAGGATCTAGAAATAAAACATACCTCGAAAGAATTGCATGAAAATATAAAAAGATTTACAAAGAAGAAAACTAATATAACAGGAAATGGTGTATCAAAGGAAAAGACGGAGAAATTATAATTGACAATACCGACATAATAAGAAGATGGACACAGAAGAGTTATTATGGAATAGAAGGGTAAATAAACCAACATTGTATAATACTCAAGATGGACCAAAAATATTAAAGGCTGAAGTAGAGAAGGCTATTAAAAAGATGAAAGAAGGCAAGGCTGCAGGTCTTGACAAGATAACAACAGAGATGATAAAATTCTTATCCAGCTTTGGCATTATGTGTGTGTGTGTATGTGTGTGTGTGTGTGTGTGCATATTCCTTACAGGACGTTGCAGTCAACATCAGAATTTTTCAGCTGCTGTTGATGTACTAGGCAGAATTACGCTCAGTAGTTTGCCATTGCTTTCTGAGCGACCGGCTCACATACAACGTAAGTTACTAACGCGGCGAGAACCGCTACGGATTCTCATGCAGTTTACGTTACTCAGGAGAATATACGGGATTACGGAAAAAACGTTAAACCCTAGGCCAGGGAGACCGGCTTGGCATTGATACTATCACAGAATTATGTAATGATATATATATATCACTTTTCATCAGACTACTCATGAAGCCGGTCTCCCTGGCCAAGGATTTAACGACGCTATTCGTAATACCGCATATCCACGTGGGGATAACAGCTGCTCGGATTCGGCAGCGGATCGCGCCGCGCTGGTAACTTACGGGGGGGGGGGGGGTGTAAGCCGGTCGTTCAGAAAGCAATGGCAAACTACTGAACGTAAAACTTGCCTAGTACATCAAGATCAGCTGAAAATGCCGGTGTTGACTGCAACGTCCTGTAAAAAAAACTCAAGAAAAAAAGAGCTATTGATTCTGAGGATTACATAACTATTAGCTTAAGAGACATATAACTAAGCTACTACTCACTGTCATTGAAGAAAGTATTCAAAATAAAATAGACGAGGAAATAGCTGAAGAACAATTTGTGTTCCGCAAAAACAGCGGCACCATAGAAGCAATAATCTGTTAGAGGATGTTCATTGAAAAATACATAGAAGTTCAGAAAAATATATATGTCTGTTTTATAGACTGTAATAAAGATTCTCATAGAGTACAACATGAAGGACATATTACATGCCTTCAAGATATAGGAGTAGACGGAAAGGACATCAGAGTTATTAATAATCTGTACTGGGAACAAGTGGCGTCATAAGATGCGAAAATAATTATTCTTTGCCCATAGAAATAAAAGAGGAGTACGACAGTGACGCATGTTGTCCCCAAGCCTCTTCAACCTACACACAGAGAGAATTTTTAAATAAGTCGAAATGCCTGGGCTTAACATCAATGAAAGAATCATAAACAATCTTAGATATGCTCACGATACCGTGTTATTAGCAGAAACGAACAAGAGTAATAACATCTAGTATAACAAGTAAACAGGCATAGTGCAGAATGTGGCTTAGATATTAACATCCTGAAACGAAAACTATGATTATTAGAAATGGAAAGGAAATGTCATCAATGAACATCACACTAAACGGGTAGATACTATAACATGTAACAAGTTTCTCCTATCTTGGACATGCAATAACAAATGATGGCAGAAGTGAAATACAAATCAAAAAGAGAATAGGAATGGCCAGAAATGCTTTCAACTGCATGAAATCAGTATTAACATCTAGAGAAATTAACAACGCATTAAAAATGTTACGTATATTCAACACTATTCTTTGGTGTGGAAGCCTGGACATTGAACAAGCAACTAGAAAATCGAATAGATGCCCTGGAGATGCAGATATACAGAAGAATATTTCGTATTTCATAGAAACAGAAACAATCAAATACAGAGGTTCTAGAAAAACTGTGAATGAAAAGGGATTTGGTGAAAGTAAATAAAAAAGAGGCAAGTGAAATATTTTGGCCACGTTAAAAGACAAACCACTCTTATAAAAACTAAACTGCAGGCAATGTTGAGGGCAAGTGAACAAGAGGTAGACAACGATACAAGTGGGAAGATAACATCACGAGATTGACGAACATCAGTCTGACACAATATACAGTCAAGGCGAGAGACAGACAGTGTTGGAGATCCAATGCAGCCAACCTTCATTATGGAGACGGCACCTTATTGATTGATTGATTACTTCTATAGAACGTTCAATTAATGTTCTCAGCATATACACAGCATTAATTGTACCCTTGCCTTCTACAAACACACACTGTTCTTCTCCTTTTTCGGATTGTATTTTCTTCCTAACTCTTTGCATAATAATAGTTAGCAAAATCTCCTTGATGTGCTGATTATACTAATTTTTCGATGGTGATAACTTTCCAAAGGCTCCTGTTTGTTTTGGGATTGCAATAAATATAGAATTACATAATTCAGGAGGTATATCTTCAGTATCATATATTGTGTTCAGCAGTCTGGTGACTTGATATATTCCATATTCTTCTAAAGCATTGATAACTTATGTTGTGATGTGTCTGAACCGGGGGTCTTGCCCGTTTTCATATAATTAAGAGCATTCTGAACCCCCATCTTCAAAATTGATGGTACTTCAATATTATTTCGAATATCATTCTGTTCACTTGTATCATCATAAAGGTTTTTCCATGTAATCTGACTTCACTTGTAAAATCTGATCTTTTTCTAGCATCATTTTGCCATCTTGCTTTTAGACAGCCTGTTTTTGTACGTGTTCTTTTATTAATAAGGCCCTGAAATCTTTTGAGTATTAATTTGGTACTTTTACTGTTGTGTTGTTTTTCATTTTCTATGCAATTTGTCTTGAGCCATGCTTCTTTTTCCTCCTTACATAAAGTTCTGACTTTTCTGTCAATCTCTTCACATTTGTTAGGATTAGTTTTGTTGTGTCTTCTTGTTTCCATTAGTTGTAAAGATTCTTCACTTATCCATTTCTTATGACGCACTTTAATTATGGAAATAGTTGTTTCTGCAGCGAGACTGATTGAAGTCTTCAACATTTTAAATAGATCATCTACATCATGAAATAAGATCACTAGATTAGACAATATATCAAGTAAGTTCTTTACATCTATGTTTACATTGTCTTGTATTTCCTTGTATAATACTGACCACAGATACAGTAAACGCAGCTTACCTGCGGTTGTGTGTCTGGTGAAAACAATGATTTTTGCAGCATCCGACCGATTCTCTCAACAAAAGGCATGGCAAACCGGGGTTCGGCTCTTGAATCCGAATCCATACTTGGTTTAGATCTTTTTGCGACAAATGTTGCTAAACAAAGACAAATGTGCGTGGCTAAGACAACAAGAACAGTGACTAGAACATATTCTGGTTTACTGATTAAAACAAATCGCACAGTTCTCTTACGGACAGCAAAGATAACTATTGTTTCGAAGTAAAACAAATCGCACAGTTCTCTTACGGACACCAAAGATAACTATTGTTTCGAAGTAAAACAAATCGCACAGTTCTCTTACGGACAGCAAAGATAACTATTGTTTCGAAGACATATATTTTTTTTAAAGCCCGTGCCAGTACTATAATGTGTAAAGTGTAAGACTAAATGTTTAAAGAACGTGTGGCTTAATTAGAGAGGTTTAGAGTGATTTACTTAGAATGGTTTAGTTAAAATAATTCATCATCATCATGTGCCATGTCCGTAAGCGTGAGAGGTCATGTCTCACCATTTCTATCGATCATCAGAGTCGTGGATCAGCCTCGACCTTGCCACATGGTCAAGCCATCCAGGTATTTACTTCTCTGCCTTCCATCTTTTTATTTTCCCCTCAATCATGCCAGTTGTCACTAACTTCTCCAATTTATTTCTTCTCATAACGTGACCGAAAATTGTGACTGTCAACGTCTAATTTCTCTAACCAGTTTACGATTTTCATTTGTTTCTTGTTGTACTTGGTCATTGGTTTTTCTGTCTGTCCATGGTATTCTTCACATTTTCCTCAGAAACCACATTTCCACAGCCATCAGATTTGTTTCAGCCTGTTTGCTCATTGTCCACGCTTCACATCTATACAAAAGAACAGGTTCTATGTAGCACCTCAACACCCTTTTTCTTGTTGCAAATGACATCATTTTATTGGTCAGTATGTTTACTATCTTGCCAAAAGTTACCTTAGCCATGGTGATGTTTGTTCTAATCTCTTCAAGACATTTCCCATCAGATGTTATTACTGTTCCGAGATAATTGTACCGACTGACTTGCTTAAGAATATTCCCATTTACTTGTATATTACATTGTGGTATTTCGTTATTCCTAGTGACAATCATAATCTATGTCTTCTTACAACTTAATTTTAACCCTAGTTGTTCACCGAATGCAACAACCACATCTACTAAATGTTGCAGAGCTTGCTTATTGTCTACAATCAATACTGTATCATCTGCATATCTAATGTTATTAATGTTTCTTCCTCCAATGATGATTATTTTCATATATTCTATATTTCTGAAAATATGTTCACTCTACAGGGGAAAAAAAAGATATGGAGGCATTACTCATCTCTGTCTCACACCTCTCTTAATACGGTGATATTAACCTACTTGATTATCAATCATTATCGCAGCTTATTGTTTCCAATACATGTTTTTTACAAGTCTAAGGTCTTTCCCATCTATTTGTAGATCGGCAGCCATCTTTATCATGTTGACATGTCTTACCTTATCGACAACCTTTGTGTAGTAAATAAAGCAAAGGTGTTGGTCTTTGTTTACTTCTACACAACGTTCAATTAATGTTCTCAGCATATATACAGCATTTACTGTACCGTTGCCTTCTACAAACACACATTGTTCTCCTATTTCGAGTTTTATTTTCTTCCTACCTCCTTGCATGGTAATTCTTGGCAAAATCTTCGTGATGTTGCCCATTATCCTAATTGTTCGATGTTGATCATATTCCAAGGCTCCTGATTTCTTAGGGATTGGAATAAATATATAATTACATAATTCAGGGGGTATATCTTCAGTATCATATTAGGGACGTTCATTTTAAACCCGTTCCAATGGCTTTATTACAAAACTCGTTTAGTTTAGTCGTTTAGTCGTTGAATCAACATCACGGCACACGGTTTAACCCATAAGTGCTCCGTTTTCCCCCTAACTCAAACCTGAGTCTGGAGAAACTCAGCTCAATGCACGAACTCCGTTGCATCGACGAGGATCCTGAAATACTTTGGGTAGATTTTTAACTCGAAATTTTGCACGGACAGCGCCGTTAGGCTACTCTTTTTCGATTTCCAACTGTCAAGGAATTTTTTACGTGCGCAACAATACACACGGGCGTCCGATCTCACCCGGTGACCAGGGGAAATTTTATTACTGGAAGTCCAGGTGGATTTTTTAAATAAATCCCGGTCCTCACCGGGGCCTGAACCAGGGACCTCCAGCACTCGAGGCGGACACCATACCTCAGGACCACTCAGCCCCCTATTTTATTACAAAAGCATGAAAGAAAAATTATCAGGTGTGGTAGAATTAAACAAAGCATTAATTTTGAATAAATTATGTACCATGGGTTGGTCAGAAGAAATCGCCATAGGCATTCAGGCAAGCATCCCATTGCTTAGATAGGCGACGAATGCCGTCCGCAAAAAAGGATTGTGGTTGCTCACTGAACCAAGTGTTTACCGCGTTCATTGCGCCTGCATCTATGTGAAATCGTTGTCCCTTGAGAGCATTTATTCTAGGTCCGAACAAATGAAAATAACATGGTGCCAAATCAGGACTATAGTCTGGATGTTGCAGAATTTCCCACTTCTTCCTTGCTAATGCTTCCTGCACAATCTTTGCGAAATGCGGACTAGCATTATGGTGCAACAAAATCACACCGCGAGAAAGCATGCCGGGTCGTTTATTCTTGATGGCTTTTTGCTCTTCTAGTGTTTGCAAGTAGTGGGTGGAGTTGATGTTGACACCAGATTATTTAAAGTCGGTCAACAATAGCCCTTCATGGTCAAAAAATGCGCCCAGCATAACCTTACCAGCGGAAACCTGTAACTTGAATTTTTTGGCTTTTGGTGATCCAGCATGCTTCCATTGCATGCTCTCTCTTTTGCTGCTCGGCTCAAAGTGGTGACACGATGATTCATCGACTGCCACTATGTGGAAGAGAAATGCATCACCCCCCACTCTGTAACGCAGCAGGGGGTTCAAACACAATCCCATGTTTTCCTCTTTATGGTGGTTGGTCAACTTCCTTGATACCCACTGTGAACGCACCTTCCGATATTGCAGTTTCTTATGAACGATCTTTTGAAATGTCCCAATTGACACATCAAATTCTTTCTCTAGCGAACGTATGCTTCGACAACGGTTCATCTGTACTGCTACATCAATTTTGGTGATAGTTTTTTCTGTTGCAACAATATGTGCTTGACCCGGCCCAGTCTGTCACTGTTGTCTTCTACACACATTTGTTACCGTACGCTGCCTGCATTCAAATGAAAGAAACTGAAGTACCGCTTTTTCAGCTTTTTTGAGCGGCTTTTGAATCATCCCGGCCATTTTCTCAACGGTCAGAAACAGAACCTATGCATCATGGGACGATAAGCACGTGCTCTTTCATTCATTGGTCAGTACTTATCACATGACTATGACATGATCATGTTCAACGTACGCAATTACGCGCAGTGCGGCACGAACAACTGAACGCCCCTTATATATTGCTTTCATCATTCAGGTGACCCGGTCTATTCCATATTCTTGTGAGACATTGATCATTTCTGTTGTGATGATAACTGGACCGGCGTCTTGCCAGCTTTCATATGGTTAAGAGCATTCTAAACTTCCATCTTCAAAATTGATGGTCCTTGATTATTATTCCAAAGATCATATTGTTCTTCTCTTATATCATCAAAAAAGCTCTTTCACATAGTCTGGCCACGCATATAAAATCTGATCTTTTTCTATTGTGATTTTGCCATCTTCGGTTTTTAGGCAACTCATTGATGTGTGTGTGTGTGTGTGTGTGTGTGTGTGTGTGTGTGTGTGTGTGTGTGTGTGTGTGTGTGTGTGTGTGTGTGTTTTGTTTGTTAGTGATGTCATTAATTCTTGTGTGCATTAAATTGGTTATTCCGGGTGTTGTGTTGATTTTCAATTTCCATGCAAGTTTCCTCAAGCCATGTTTCGTTTGCCTCTGCGTAGTTTCCTAATTTCCCTGTGAAATTCTTCGTGTCTTGATTAAGAAATTTAAAAAAAAACTAATGCTGGTGTCTGTATTATAATATCTAAAGTGTAGTATGAAATGTTTAACGAACAAATGGTTTAATTAGAGTGGTTTAGATTGGCTTTCTTAGGGTTGTTTAGTTAAAATGATCAAGACATCTATTTACAAGTGCTGGTGTCTGTAGTATTATATATAAAATGTAATATTAAATGTTCAAAGAACGAGTGGTTTAATTGAAGTGGTTTAGAGTAGTTTTCTTAGGGTTGTTTAGTAACAATCATCAAGACATCTATTTACCAGTGCTGGTGTCTGTACTATAATATGTAAAGTGTAATATTAAAATGTTCAAAGAACGAGTGGTTTAATTGAAGTGGTTAACTGAGTGTTGTTTAGTTACCGTGATTAAGACATCTATTTACCCGTGCCAGGGCCGTGCCGTGCTATGATACAGAGATGCAGGCGCATCATGGTGGCACCGTAAAGGGGCTTCATAAATGGACGGTATTTTTAAAGAAAAAACATGTAAGGGGCGGCATTGGAAGATTTGCATCATACTGAGAAAATTTACCGCACGGTACTGACCCGTGCTGGTTTCTGTATTATAATATGTAAAGTGTAATATTAAATGTTCAAAGAACGAGTCGTGTAACTGGAGTGATTTACTTATTGTTGTTTAGTTACAGTGATTAGACATCTATTTACGTGTGCTAGGGCCGTGCAAATCTATGATAAACAGAGGCGGCCTCATCAGGAAGCAACGTAAGGGGGCTTCATAATGGGGCGACATTTTTAAAGAAAAAAAAGGGGGCGGCATTTAGAAGACTTGCATCATACTGAGAAAATCTACCGCACGGTACTGACCCGTGCTGGTGTCTGCATGATAGGAGATGGATTCACCTGAAAACCTTTAAAGTGTGATGTAAATTACAATAACCACGCTATTGTCTTGAAACCGGTCAATATTGTTGTTAGAGATGTTAAGAGTGTTAAACACGTGACGTCACAGTGCAGACGAACGCGGTGATGTTATAAGGACAGTTTAAATATGGCAGCCCCACTTTTGACACGCACACAAGAGGAGCAGCGCTCTTTTATTCGTATTTTGATTAGCGAAGGAGTGATACCTATAGACATTCAGCGGCGAATGAAGGTCCAGTATGGTGATGCTTGCCTGTTAGTCCAGCAAGTGCTTGAGTGGAGTAGGAAGATTCACAACGTCGTGACTTCAGTGACAGACTGTTCACGACCGGGTCAGGCACACCGAGTAGTGACCCTAGAGTCGAATTGTTTCTACACGCACTTTATCCGCCCTTGAGGACTTGCATTCAACGCAGTGGTGCGTATGTGTTTTGCATATCCTTTACAGGATATGGCTGTCAACATCAGCATCTTTCAGCTGTTTGTTGATTTCTTGGCAAGATTACGCTCAGTAGTTTGCCATTGCTTTCTGAGCGACCGGCTCCATACTCTCATAAGTCACTGGCGCGACTCGAACCGCTTCCAATTCTCGTGCGCTCACGTCAACCACGAGAGTATTCGGGGTTACGGAGAAAGCTGCTATCTCCTCGACCAGGGAGACCGGTAATGAGTAAAAGCGCCTGTAAATTATAATAACATTATTTGAACTGTAAACTTACTGATGTTGCGCATTATTGATGTGATGCCGATTTTGTGATTCTTTTTCATGTGATGTTTTTTTTTTTTTTTTTGTTAAATTGCTCACCTTCATATTTGTCTTCCACTTTGAACAAATCTTTCAACATGCCAAAAGTAAAGCAATATGAACAAAAATTTCAGAAAAAGTGGCGGCAGGATGACATAATTAATGACATGGTGATGCCAGTTCATGGAGATGCTACTACCCCTCGTTGCAAGTACTGCAAGTGCGAAATGAAAGGGAAAATACAAGACTTGAAGAACCATGCAGAGACTGTTATGCCTTTTTGAAGCAAAATGTACCAAACTATCGTCTGTTAAGACGGAAAGGTGCCAATGAATGATGTAGTTAGGCCTGATAGGAAAATGTCTAGAGCTCTAGGATTATTCTGTTCAGTCAGTTTTTCAGGTCTATTTCGGATTCAGTGATTCTCAACCGGTGGGAAATTCTTCCCCCCCCCCCCCCACCTCAGGGGGGAATTTTAGGGTTTCCGGGGGGGGGGGGTGGGATTAAGATTATTTCATGATCGCGTAAATACAAGAACCGATAATTTGATATTGTTTTTCCCTTGATACTTTACGGTTCTGTACGTCTCATCCTTCTAACGTTCACTTTATAAAGTAAATAGACCCACACATTACGTTTTATGTGGACGTCTAGACTTGCCTTAGTATATGCTATTACATTTAGCTTCCATTATTACGTATACTGTGTAGGGGTGGGGGAGGGGGAATATTTAGGTAGGAAATACGAAAGGGGGTGGGGGGGGGGGAGATGACGTTCTGAAAATATGGTGATGGGGGGACGGGCCAAAAATAGGGTTCAGAACCACTGCTATAGCATGTAGGAGGTAGAATATCTTAGGAATTCACTTGGAATCAGTGTTTTTGTAATGGGGTGTATGATTAAGGGCGGAAGTCTGGGTATAGCATAACGCATTCACCGGGTTTTCCTTGTGTTTCAGAATCTCCCTGTTGCATGTGGATATTCTGTTTGGTCTTTTATCACCACCCAATAACAACGTATGATTACAATGTCTGGTATTGAAATTCACGACAAGCAAAAATGATGATCGATATGTCGTTTGTAATGCAAGCATTGACATTGGTTACTTGTCATAGAGGCTGAGTGTTTGGACCAAGTGGGTTTCTACAAGAAAGCAGTGATTTTTCGGTGTCCGTCAAAATACTCAAGAGGGCCATCAGATCAGATGAATCCATTCCCAGATTGAATTCAAAGTTCTGCATGTTTGCACATCCGCCGCGACCATTAACATCTTCTAACTCCCTTATGATGAAATTCTCAACAAGATGACCCATTAGGTGTGTCATGGATGTTCCTCAGTGACTAATTGTGTGACCGATTAATTGTTCTACCAATTCTATTCTCACTATCTTTCTTTCATATATTAATAATTTAATAATCTTGTATTTCTTTTAAATCGAATCTTGTTCATTCACAGAGCGAGTGTTGAACTTGTCTCGTGAGTTGTTGATCATCATCAATTCTTTCAAACTCTTGTATATGTGTGTGTCGAAAGACTATACTTTTCCACACTTCTCTTGACAATGAAAACTGTTATTCTTTGTTTTTACGTTGTGGAGTCTTTTGTCGGTGTGTGTGAATATTAATCCCGTGTTAATTTACTTTCATAGGGTGTTGGAGATTCACGTGTACAGATAACCTTCACCTAAGTAGTACTAAATGTTACTTCTCTACCCCCCCCCCCCCCCCACAAAGGAGGATTTCGCTAATGTTACGTAGGTTTGTGATGTCAAAATCAGTATCCTACTGTTTTGAAGGGATATAACTCATGAATAAATAATCGACTATTTTTGCACTGCTACGTCCCTTTTTTCTTCTTTAGCTTGTTAAGATCAGTGTAATGGCGGGAAATTCTGCCGGCCATCGACGAGTGACCACAAGGTCGGTCATCGAGAAGTGACCACTACGCCGCGTATCGAGAAGTATTAAGTATTGACTGTCGACTTCAAGCCTGTTCTTAACTTAACAAAACATAAAACTAACCAGCGATCTGTACATACGCCATCTGTTATAAGAATCAATAATATTTATCCCGGGGATTAACTCCGTTGTTATGAATGAATCGGGATATTAATAATACTCAACATAATTACACGTAGCGGAGTATAGGCTAGGTGTATGATTCATTAATAAGTTAAAACAAATGTTATGCTTAAGAGACAGCACAACCCCTATCATCATGTGCCACGCCGATAAACAGGAGCAGTTATATTTCACCAGCACAATCGCCTAATTGTGTATTTCTTTGTTCTGCTAAGGGTTAAAGGAAACCATTAGGCTTCAAAGGAAAACCTCATGCTTGAACTGAAAAGTTTATTCAGGCAATATTGTTCATCCTATATGGTCATTGTCCTCACTTCACATTCATACAAAATTACTTGTTCTATGTAGTACCTAAACACTCTTCTTCTCATTGTAACTGTCCTCTTTATATTAGTCAGTATGTTTTCCAGCTTATGAAAGAAAACATTCATCATAGCGATTCTTGTTCTATCCGATTAAACCTACCTCCCAGCGGATATTGCTGGTTTTCTCTGTTCAACGATTTTCTTTCCTTCTTGTAGTCTCTTGGCTAATTTCCCCGTTTTAAGTTCCATGTCCCTTCACTTGTGTATTAGTGTATTTGAAGTAAACCAACATCTCACAAGATAGACATATATTACCACAATGTATTCAAAAAGAAGCAATACGCACAGACACAATATATAAATATAGCACTAAATAGACATTAGTTTAAATAATTCGAGTACAGTATTAATATTATGTGTGAGTGTGTGGGTATGAGTTATAATAACTACGATGTTTATCTTTCACTGTGTATCTGACTTGTTTTTCATGTCATTACAATACTTTGTACACTTTTGGCTTGCAACCAATCTAGGTGTTGGTCTTAGAATTGATCTACATTTTATATTAAACAAGCACCGATTGGCTGGCCATTATACGGTGGGCCGGGCTTACTTTATGTATTATATAACCCACTCACCACCTCTCACTCACTTTTGTGATATACACAAGAATGACGAAAGATCAGGTCTTCAGTTTTGTATTTATCCATTTATTATTTATGCTATTTGCCTATAAGTGTATAAAGTTTGCCAGTCACCCTTTTGTCTCAGTATCCAGGAGCGTAGTTTCTCAGCCACAAATGGATCTGCATCTTTAGCGGATCTTTCTTCCAGTTCTTTATCATTCACAGCTACATTTTAAGAATTATCAACTATTTGCTTACCCAGACACCCATTGTAAGCAAGATCAATTTCCGGCCATAGTTTACAACGTCATCTGCGAAGATTTCTTCAGTGATTGAAACAAAGACTGGGAAAAGTTGGTCGGGGTTGATACGACATACTAGACTAGTGAATAACACATCTTTGTGTTTGGGTATTTGACTTACTTATCTAGGTAACGTGGAGTTATCTACCTTTAGTGAATTGTAGAAACTAATTATATTCAATGCCATATTCAGTGGCTCTGTGTGAGCGTGTTTCAAGTCGAGAGTTCATTGTCGGAGTATCAAGTCGCTAGCGAACATGCCTAAAAATTAAAAAGTTGTCTACTAGCCAATCATCTGAGAACCCCTTATGTGCAACTTGTGGGAAAGTCTTCACTGAAGCCCATAATCCTCTTCGCCATACTAGGACCAGCCACAGTACCAAGGACAAAGAGTATTCGTGTCACCTTTGTGGTCATTATTTCAACAGGAAAGACAATCTGCAACGTCACATTTCAAAAGAACTCACCACACCAGGATCACCAGCTAGTGTAATACCAACAGAAACTTCAACACCTTCTTCAGCAACATTACGTAAGATACTCGCGGCTACTAAGAGGAATGTGGCAGTCAGCGAGAAGAATACTAAACAAGACCAAAGCTCCTATCCAGTCAGCAACACACAACCTAAGGATGAAGCGGTTTATCTACTTGCTCTTCCAGATGATATCAGACAAGTATACACTGATGTGATATATTTTCACAAGCCGGCAACATCGCTATGAATATTCGTCGTAATAACATTAAACATTAGCTCCGCATCAGTATTGGTTTGTTCCCTACTTCTACAATCCAAACTTTACAACAACTCATGCATGCTATAAGCAGCCAGAGAACTTGGAGGAAATCCAAAGCTTAGATCCTGAACTCTGTGTCGTCGTGTTGGAAGTCATTCAGAAGAGAATGCAGGTAAACACAATAATTTATTTTAATTTAAGTTAGTCTGTGAGCCTTTTCAAGAAGTCGGTGAGTAAATGTGTTATAAACCATGTGGTTAGTTCTTAAGAAATTAATTTAGTAAACATTAACATATTATATTGAGTTAACATAGTCATGGTTAAACTGTACATTAGGAAAACCCACAGTGAGTTTTATTTTGCTCCCAGTTAAACAACTGATTTAATGTGTAAGAAGTAGACCTGGTTGTAAATTTTATTTCTTAAGAAGTTAAACTAAATCAGAACTGATTTAAGAGTGATTAACTTTAGATTTAGGAAACTAAGAATACTTAGTTCACTAAGAAGAAAATATTTTACATGTGCAAATACTGGTAACACAAATTAGTGTAACGTGTAATAGTCAAGTAGAGTTTATTTTTTATTACATGAGCACATGAGAAGTCAAATAAGTTTTTCCATGAGCACATAGGAGCCAAATAGATTTCTATAGTTATCATAATTTTGTGTGGTGGGTTAAAGCACCCATGTGGTGAGTCAAATGTATTTTCATTGTTAAACATGTGAAATTAATATTTGTGAAGCACATAATAATGCTTAATAAACAACCATGCAATGTGGTTATGATTCATGATGAATGAATGTGGATTCACCTGGTTTAAATGGAACGATCTAGATACTAATAGCCAAATTGATTTTATATTAACAAGAAATACCAGAAAGAGAAATATATTAGATGCAAGGGCAGCGCCCAACTTAGTTATAAACACAGACCACAAAGCAATCGTTGCCAAACTATGTAGATGCTTATACAACAACAGTGAATGCATAGTGAGAGCAACTGGATGACACTCAGAACCCTTCACCATAAGATCTGGAGTACGACAAGGTTGTGTCTTGTTCCCTCTCTTGTTTATAAGATATACAGGCAACAAATGCAAAGAAATCAGCCAAACAGAGACCGCAAGAACACCGCATGACGAGAACATAGTAGAAGACCAATCTGCAAATCTAACCATTAGAGAACTCCTTTTTGCGAACGACCAAGCACTAATAGCAAGATCAGAAGCTGAATTACAAGTCCACATGAATAGTCTTAAACGAAATATGTAGGGAACATAACATGAAAATTAGCAAAAGTAAAACAGAGGTATTGACATAACTAAAGAAGAAAAAGCAACAACTATTCACCTAAACTAACATCCCTTCAAACAAGTAAAGAGTTTCAAGTACCTAGAAGTATAATATCATCAAACTGGCAAATCAGAAGACGAGATTGAAAATAGATGCAATAATGCAAACCTAACTCATTGGACACATGGCACCAATACTAAGAACAAACATGTATCAATAACTACTAAGAAAACACTTTACAACACAATCTTCCTACCAACTCTATGTTACCAATGCCAAACCTGGACAATGACAGAAAAAGAGAAAAGAAAAATCACAACAACAGAAATAAGATTCCTGAGAAGAATACTCAATGTATCAAGAAGAGATAAGATCAGAAATAAGAAATCAGGACTAAAGTGGGGGTTATAGCTGCACTAGATTTTATTAGAAGGCAGCAAGTCAAATGGTTTGGCCATGCAAGTAGGTTACCAACTAACAGTATACCACAACAAGCAATGATGTACAGACCAGAGGGAAGCAGAGGAAGAGGCCGACCACGTAAACGATGGACGCAGGGAATAACAGAGTCCATGGGAATATCGATACATGAAGCTCATAAGCGGGCACTCTCCCGCTGTTTATACTTCACCTTGACACCGCAAGGTACAAGAGGAACATGATGAGATGAGATGAGACATAAGTGTAGGCACTGGAGCTTGAAACGGAGAAAAAAAGACAGGAGACTACAAGAAGGAAAGAAAATCGTTGAACAAAGAAAACCAGCAAATCCGCTGGGAGGTGGGTTTAATCTTATAGAATAATAATCACTATGATTAATGTTGTCTTTGATAAGCTAGAAAATATACTGACTAATATAAAGGGGGCAATTAGAATGAGAAGAAGAGTGTTAATGTACTACATAGAACCGGTACTTTTGTGTGAATGTGAAGTGAGAACAATGACCACATTCGCTGAACAATATTGCCAAATAAGATTGTCAGTTTAAGCATAAGTTTTTTTCTTTGAAGCCTAATGTTTTTCCTTTGGCCTTAGCAGCACAAAGAATTAAGCAAGGAGGCGATTGTGCTGGTGAAATATAACCGCCCCTGTTTATCGACGTGGCACATTATGATAGTGGTTGTGCTGTCTTCTAAGTATACCACTTGTTTTAACTTATTAAGGATGCATACACCTAGCCTATAATCCCCTGCATAAAAGTATGTATAGTATTAATAATATCCCAACTTATTCATAAGAGCGGAGATAATCCTCCAGATTAACCGCTATGCGGATGAATATTATTGATATTTGTAACATTTGTAACATATTTTGTAACATTTTGTAACAATTGTAACATATTTGCTGGCCTATGTACAAATCGCTGTTTAGTGTTATGTTTTTTTAAGTTAAGAACAGACGTGAAATCGATTCTCAGTGCTTATCACTTCTCGATACCTGGACTAGTGGTCACTTCTCGATGACCGACGTTGTTGTCACTCGTCGATGGCCGGCCTTGGGGTCACTCATCGATTTATAAGCCGGATAATGTCGAGCCTCATCTCTTAGTAGACAGACTTTCCTGACCAAAACTCTGACCTTAACAGGCCAAAGAAACGAAAAGGAGGTGCGATGACCTCACACCTAATCCCCCATTACCCCTGAGTAGAGAAGAATTTCCCGCCAAAACACCTATCTTAACAAGTTAAGGAAGAAAAAAGGGACGTAACAGTGCAAACATATTCGATTATTTATTCATGAGTTATATCATTTGAAATTTGAGAATACTGATTTTGACGTCACGAGCGAAAAGAAGGAGGATTGTGACGTCACAATCCTCCTTTATTTCGGGGGAGGGGGTGAGTACCATATAGTACTACTCACCTGCTTTAGCAGGGATGTTAACATAAAATCTGTAAGGCATTTATCCGAGATATCTGCAGGCAAGAGAGTCTCCCTGGCCTAGGAGTTAATGTCTTTCTCCGTAATCCCTTATATTCTTGTGAGTAACGTAACCTGCGCGAGAATTAGTAGCGGTTCTCTCTGCGTTGGTAACTTAGGGGTATGTGAACCGGTCGCTCAGAAAGCACTGGAAAACTACCAAGCGTAATCTTTCCTAGTACATCAACTGCAGATGAAAAACGCAATATATGATATTTGAGATATACCTCCTGAATTATATAATTTTATATTTATTGCAATCCCGATGAAATCAGAGCCTTGGAATGTGATCAACATAGAAACTTAGCATAGTGAGTCACATCAAGAAGATTTTGCTAAAAATTATCGCCCACAGAATTAGGAATTAACTACAACTCGATATATGGGAAGAACTATGTGGGTTCTTAGAAGGCAAGGGTACAGTAAATACAGTGTATTTGCTGAGAACATTAATTGAAAAGACCTACATCTTTGTTACATTGACTACATACAGGCTTTCGATAAAGTAAGACTTGCAAGATGGTAAATATACTAACCAATATAAATATGTCAATTGTAACGAGAAAAAGAGTGTTGAAGTGCTACATAGAACAACTATGCACATGAGGTGTGGACAATGAGCAGACCAGCTTAAGAACATCTAACGGCAGTGGACATGTGGTTTCTGATGAAAATGCCAAGAACATGGACAAACAGAAAAACCTAACGAGCAAGTCATACAAGAAACAAATGAAAACAGTAATCTTATTAGAAAAATTAGACGTAGACAGCCACCATTTTTAGGGCACGTTAAGAGAAGAAATAAACGAGAGAATTTTGTGACAACTGGCAAGAAATGGGGGGAGGGAAATCAAGGGGAAGGCAGCGAAGTAACTGTCATGATGGCTTGGCCACGAGGTATGGTCAAGATAAGTAAACTGAGCTGATCCGCGACTCTGGTGTTCGTGTAAGATGGCGACACATGACTTCACATGGTTATCTGAATGGCACATGATGGTGATGATTGACTACAGGAGAGATACAGACCAAACGTTGACCACGGGTGGTAGGTTTCAAGACAATATCTCTCGTGTACTTCTGAGAATATCTATCACGGATGGTAGGTTTCAAGACAATATCTCTCGTGTACTGCTGGCAATATCTATCACGGATGGGAGGTTTCAAGACAATATCTCTCGTCTACTGCTGGCAATATCTATCACGGATGGGAGGTTTCAAGACAATATCTCTCTTGTACTGCTGGGAATATCTATCACGGATGGGAGGTTTCAAGACAATATCTCTCGTGTACTGCTGGGAATATCTATCACAGATGGGAGGTTTCAAGACAATATCTCTCGTGTACTGCTGAGAATATCTATCACGGATGGGAGGTTTCAAGACAATATCTCTCGTGTACTGCTGGGAATATCTATCACAGATGGGAGGTTTCAAGTCAATATCTCTCGTGTACTGCTGGCAATATCTATCACAGATGGGAGGTTTCAAGACAATATCTCTCGTGTACTGCTGGGAATATCTATCACGGATGGGAGGTTTCAAGACAATATCTCTCGTGTACTGCTGGGAATATCTATCACGGATGGGAGGTTTCAAGACAATATCTCTCGTCTACTGCTGGCAATATCTATCACGGATGGGAGATTTCAAGACAATATCTCTCGTGTACTGCTGGCAATATCTATCACGGATGGGAGGTTTCAAGACAATATCTCTCGTTTACTGCTGGGAATATCTATCACAGATGGGAGGTTTCAAGACACTATCTCTCGTATACTGCTGAGAATATCTATCACGGATGGTAGGTTTCAAGACAATATCTCTCGTGTACTGCTGGCAATATCTATCACGGATGGGAGGTTTCAAGACAATATCTCTCATGTACTGCTGGGAATATCTATCACGGATGGGAGGTTTCAAGACAATATCTCTCGTGTAATGCTGGCAATATCTTTCAGCTGTGTCAGTTTTGTCATTTTTTTGTTTGAGGCACTTGCTTGCTTTGACCTCAAGCGTAGTCCATACATACTTAGTCTAGTAGTGCTGGACTGAATTTTGCGCGAGGATTAGATTGCCCTATTAACAGTGTCCCTCGCCATCAGGCGAACGCACTCCAACTTCAGAGGTACTTTAATTTTATTTAATTTAATGAAGATGGGAGATGCCTTGAAGAGATTAGAACAAGAATCGCCATGGCGAAAGTAGCCTTTAGCAAGATGAAAAACATTCTGAACAATAAAAAGATGTCAATTGAAACGAGAAAAAGAGTGTTGAGGGGATACATAGAGCCTGTTCTTTTGTATGGATGTGAAACTTGGACAATGAGCAGTCAAGCTGATAAACATCTGATGGCTGCAGAAATCTGGTTTCTGAGGAAATGCAAAAAATACCATGGTCAGACAGAAAAACCAATGACCAAGTACTACAGGAGACAAATGAACATCGTAAACTGATTAGAGAAATTAGAAGTAGACAGTCAAAATTTTTTGGACATGTTATGAGAAGAAATGGATTGGAGAACTTGGTGACAACTGGCAAGATCGAAGGGAACAGACCAAGAGGAAGACCGAGAGGAAAATACCTGGATGGCTTGGCAACATGGCATGGACGAGACAGGAACAGTGACCTGATCCACGACACTGGTGATCGAGTGAAATGGCGAGTCATGACCGCCCACGCTTTCCGGCATGGCACATGATTGATTGATTGATTGAATTGAAGAAGACGATGATTGTTGAGATAACTTACGCGCGTTACAGTTTTCACATCTCAATCCAAAGCCTTCAGATAATGTTACATAAACGATGCTCATAACGACCAGAACCACCAGCAGTTTCATCTTCCGATTTCTGAAGAAAAAGGTTGAATTAACGAAATATTTTAATCTACATGCAAAACTGTCATCATTAAATGCACCATTGCTAACAAGAACATCACAATTTTGTGTTAAAAAAAAAACAAACAAGCTATCCAAAACATGTTCAACGCCTTGAAGCGCATTAGAGATATGGTGCTAGCTAGCAGCATATTTTATAGACCAACCGGCCCCGATGGATGATGGGGTCTTATATCAGACCAGACGTCTTTACTTCACAGAACATTCATTCATTCATTCATTCATTCATTCATTCATGCATTCATTCAGTAGCATGTCCTTTACAGAACTTCGCTCCAATAACAACCTTCCAATCATAAGCAAGATGTCGCGCGTCCGATACACCCATCTGGAGATCATCCGCCACACCCTGCACCCATTTTCTCTTTGGCCGTCCTCTTACTCTCTTCCCAGTCATATACCCCTCCAATATTGTTCTCTCCAAACTATTCTATGCCAGATTTCTTTTCAATCGCCTTACAGCCCATCTGGACCAAGGTTTTCTTCCTGAGAGTCAATATGGCTTCAGAAAAGAACGAGGGACTGTTGACATGATTTTTGATGCAAGGCGGCTGCAGGAGAGATGTCAGGAACAGAACCCCGAAATGTTCTCCACATTAATTGATCTTAAGAAATCTTTTGACACAGTAGGCAGAGAAGGATTGTGGAATATTATGACAAAATATGGCTGCCCAATAAAGTTTGTCCAAATAGGGCGGCTATTTCATAATGGTATGCAGGCTAGAATATAGCAAGATGGCGAATTTCCCGAGCCATTTTCTGTCACCAATGGAGTGATGCAAGGCTGTGTACTGGTACCAACACCGTTCAGGCTCATGTTTTCACCCATGCTGATGAATACTTTCTTAAACAACGACATTGGAATAGATATTAACTACCGCATAGATGGAAAGTTATCCAATCTCAGAAGGCTGAAAGCTAACACCAAAACTGCCAGCGACACCGTCAGAGAGCTCACGTTTTCAGACGATTGCGCTCTATATGTCAACTCTGATGCAGACATGCAACACTACCTTTCAGCTTTCTCATATGCCTGTGCCAGCTTTGGGCTCAATATCAACTTGGCGAAGACTGTAGTTATGTACCAGCCAGGTCCAGGGATTAATCACACCATGCCGAATATCAAGGTGAATGGTCATAGACTAAGTGGTGTGTGTGGACAAATTCACCTATCTTGGCAGTACTGTGTCACAAGCTGCCACAATTTAATGACGAAATGAATGCAAGAATCTCCAAGGCCAGGGCGGCCTTTGGCAGACTGTACAAAGATGTGTGGGGCAGAAATAGAATAAGCCTATAAACAAAGCTGAAAGTCTACAAAGCAGTCGTATTATCCACACTGCTATATGCTTGTGAAACCTGGACTGTTTACCAGCGACCGCTAGGAAATTAAACCTCTTCCACACAGTCTGCCTTGGGAAGCTATTGAAGATTAATGGTAAGACAAGATCAAAGACACTGAAGTCCTATAAAGAGCGTACATGCCCAAATGCCCACACTCTACTAATGAAGAATCGAATTTGCTGGCGTGGTCACTTGACTCGCTTGCCAGATCATAGGCTCCCTAAATGAATTGTTTACGACGCGTTGCGCTGTGGTAAATGCTACCAAAGCGGCAGGGGAAACGCTTTAAAGATACTAAAGATCTCACTAAAAACGTTTGAACACATGGGAGAAAAACCGAAATTCGTGGCGTACATCCACTACTCAAGAGTGTAGTCACTTGTCAAGCAAACAGGACTGCAAGAGCAGTGAAAAAAATGCTGAACAAAAATAAAATAACTGCAGGAGAACCCCATCCTGGAACGTCAAACATTTTTTGCCCACATTGTCAATATAGGCCTTACCAGCCATCTTAGAACATCCAAACTCTCAACCCCACTGGATGAAATAAATGGTCATCATCAGTCTTGATGAACAAACATCATCACTGCTATCTCACTTACAGTCACTCAAGAATAAAACAAGACCGCTATAACACAGGTAGTCTTTCGCAAGATGAAGAGCACGCTCTCTAATATAAAGCTGTCACTTGCAGTGAGAATAAATGTTATTGTCACAAATGTTATGCTTCAATGCACATGTATTCGCCGCTTTACTTTACATCATTATTTATATTGTTATATTATTATATTAGTATTCATTGTTGTTTTGTAATTGAGGAAGGTTGTAACTACCATATCATGTGTTGTATTTTGTCATGCTTATTTATACCTGCTTTTATAATTATTACTACAGTATATTATTTTCGCAATATTTTCCCTCTGTGATTCCTAGTCAGTTTTCCTACTGGCCTGCGGTCCTAGTTAGGTACGAACATAGTTATATTTATTGTTTCTCTGCAGGATCTAAACAATCTTTTTTGTGTTATTATATATTGTAGTATCTTGTTTGTGTGGAGACAATCTGTGTGTATTATATGTCAGAATCTCACTAGCCCGCGCCTGGAAGGCGACGAAGCAAGGACGAATGTGAACTCAACTAGCAGCAACTGCGCAGTGGCCAATGGTCAGCGTGGCGCACGAAGCACACGAGAACCCAAAGCCGGGCCAACACGAAACCCTGGCTGGGAGCTCAGACTGCGGACGACTATGAGACTGGACAGACGTGGGAGAAAGTGGCTTGTATTTAATGTATTATTCCATGCTTGATGTATGAAAGCTTGTATGCTCTGTGGAGACTGAAAGTATGCTTATTGTATGCATTGATGATCTTGTAGATTTGTACATACGTAATTGCAATGAGAATGCCGCTAGTTTGTGAGCGCTGCATTATCTGAAGAATGTGATTAAATTGTTTTCAGTTATGTTACCGTGTGTTTCGTACAATCATTCGTAGTGTATGATTGTGCTTTCACTCCCTGTCAGAACACACGAGCCATTGTTAAGTTAGAAGTAAGATCCTGACACATACTATATATATATATATATATATATATATATATATATATATATATATATATATATATATATATATATATATATATATATATATATATATATATATATATATATATATATATAACCACATTAAGAACACAATACCCCTAGATTACCACGAGGCTCTGCAATCTCGCCTGTGATATTGAATGTTAACAGAAGCTAGATTTCGAGCATTGAAGCTCTAGGAATTGGCAGAATATTGACATTTGCAGATGACCTTGCTTATAGGCAGGGCAAAGACAAGGCGCAAATTGCGCACGAGTTGTAGGAAACCATAAACTAAGTGACGGACTGGTACAAAGAGAATGGTTGTATCATCACCTGTCTGGATCTATGCCAAGGGTTTTCATATCTTGTTTACACACATCCCTATATCGCATTTGGATTCTTCCGGTTGGCCTCTTTCTTGTGGCTATTTCTCCGTAAATGAGATCTTTGGGAATACCTTCATCCTCCATTCGAGATATGTTGCCCAGCCACCAGGGGCGTCTTTGCTTGAGGAGTAAGTGCACTGTGGTAATATCTGCTCTTTCAAGCACCTGTTTGTTTGTTATGTGGTCTTTCCATGATATGCCCATGATACGTCTCAGACATCTCATATGGAAGGAATTCAAATTTCTTTCCTGTCGTGAAAACAGGGTCCAGGATTCAGACTCGTAAAGTAGGGTGCTAACAACACAAGCTTTATATACTTGAAATTTGGTACGCTCTGTTAGTCTATTATTCTCCTAAACTCTTTTAGTTAGCCTGGAAAATGTTGTGGCTGCCTTTCCAATGCTTCTGTCGATTTATGTCTCTAATGAAAGATTATCTGATATTGTCGACCCCAAATTACACAAACTCGTGGACGAACTTAAATTCTTAATTAGAAAATTTATTGACAGAGGCGCACCAGCATCTTGTTCCATCACCTGTGTTTTATTTAGGCTGATGGTGAGCTCAAAGTCTTTGCAGGCGGTTGCAAAACGATCTATGAGCCCTTGGAGATCTGCTGCATGAGTGTCAGTGCTGCATCATCTGCAAAAAGTAGTTCTCTTATGCATATTGATCGTATTGTGGTCTTTGCCTTGAGTCTTGTTGGGTTAAAACGTTTGCCATCAGATCTTGTATGGAGGTATATGCCTTCAGTGGCAGTACCAAATGCCTTCTTTAAGAGAACGGCGAAGAAGATACCAAAACGTATAGGAGCAAGCACACAGCCCTGCTTTACTCCGCTGCAGATACTGAATGACTGGGATGTTGAGCCGTCAAATAAAATGGTCCCCTGCATGTTTTCATGAAAGGATTTCACGAGACTAAGAGGGTGGGTGGACATCCTATCTTTTCAAGGATATAAAAAGGCCGTTTCTGCTCACGAGGTCAAATGCCTTTGTGAGGTCGATGAAGGCAATATATAATGGCTTCCTCTGTTCTCTGCACTTCTCTTGGAGCTGCCGGAATGAGAAAATCATATCGATGGTGGACCTGTTGGGTCTAAATCCGCACTGTGATTCGGGGTAGATTCTTTCAGCAAGAATGTGTAACCTTTTAAGGATTACTCGAGCAACAATCTTGCCTGTAATGCTGAGTAGGGAAATGCCGCGATAGTTGTTGCAGTCACTCTGTCACCTTTGTTTTTATAAAGGGTAACAATGTTTGCGTCTTTCATATCTTGTGGTACTGATTTTCCTTTCCAGCAGAGCTGAAATATTGCATACAGTTCTGGGATGATTGTTTCTTTGCTACATTTTAAAATTTCAGGAGGAATACTATCTTTTCCTGGTGCCTTGCCGGATGTGAAAGTGTCTAGTGCTTCACTGATGTCTGTTCGCACATTTTCTTGCCATCTGTTGTACTCTAGTTCTGGCCGTTCGCAATGCCTGAAATGTTTTCTCTGAAGGTGATGTTTTATACACTGAGAATGCATGTCTCTTTATCTCCAAGATTGGGAGCATCTCTTCAGAGTGTGCTTCAAACCAGTCGGTTGACTTAGTTTGCTTCTTGCCAAATGTTGATAGTGCTGTATTATAGATGGAGTCGCAAAAATGACTCCATCTCTCGGTGGTAGTTCCGTTTGTGGGGCCAGGCAGTCTCCGCTAGAGCCTGGGTGAATTTGTTGACCTTCTTTTTGTTTTGTATGCCGCAGGTATCAATGCGTGGTCTTCCTTCTGTTCTGCTTCTGTAGATTCTCTTGGGCTTTATCTTCACCTTGCTGGAGACGAGTGAATGGTCGGTGCCGCAGTCGGCACTGTGATAGCTACGAGTCAGCCGTACATTGCGGAGATTGCTGCGTTTGGTGAGCACCAGGTCGAGTTGGTGCTAGTTCTTTCATCTAGGGTGTCTCCATTACACCTTGTGTTGAGGTTTCGTGTCAAAGAAGGTGTTAGTCACGCACAGATTATGATGGCTGCAGAATTCCAAGAGTCGTTGTCCATTGTCATTGATCTTCCAAACGCGAAACTGTCCTAGACATGAAGACCAAGATTTGCGGTCGGAGCCAACCCTGGCATGGAAATCCCCCAGGATAAAGAGATGCTGTTCCTCTGGTGTTTCACTGACTTCTTTGCTAAGGCCGTCATAAAACTTGTCTTTAGATTCCGATGCTGCAGTTAGTGTTGGGGCGTAAACCCTTATAATACTAACTGGGCCTGCCTCTGTCTGGAGTTGGAGCTTCAGTATTCTTTCAGTGCCATCACTTGGTGGTATGATGGACTTAAGCAGCTTGTTTCTGATAGCGAAGCCAACTCCATGCTCCCCGGTCTCTCCGCACGGCTTGCCATGCCAGTAGAAAGTGAAGTCCCTCTCGTTGTTGTTTCCAGATTTTTGGAGTCTGGTCTCTTGCAGGGCGACAATGTCTATCCCCAGTCTTAGAAGTTCGTTGTTTATCACAGTAGTTTTGAGGGCTTCCACAATCTCCTTTAGATCGTCTGAGATGCCATGGGACGTGGTTCTTACATTCCATGTTTCCAGCCTTAGGGTCGTTTTTCTTTCGTTTTTTTTTCCGTGTTGCTAGGTGTATAGATTGCGGCCCATGAGTCAGGATTTCCCCCCTAAGCTCCATACACCCTCAGGAGAAGTTGAACCGTGGCGAGACAACACATTATTGACTGGGGGGGGGGGGGGGGGGGGGGGGGCTGCCCAGCTTATATATATATATATATATATATATATATATATATATATATATATATATATATATACTAGCTGACCCGGCCAGGCTTCGCCCAGGCCCTGGCGGGGATCTATCTATCTATCTATCTATCTATCTATCTATCTATCTATCTATCTATCTATCTATCTATCTATATCTATCTATCTATCTATCTATCTATCTATCTATCTATCTATCTATCTGTCTGTCTGTCTGTCTGTCTGTCTGTCTGTCTGTCTGTCTGACCCGGACGGCTTCGCCCAGTCCCTAATGGCGAGCATCTCATTTAATTCATATAAGTAGTCATATAAGTTCTCATTCCCGACTATCTATCTATCTATCTGTCTGTCTGCCTGTCTGTCTGCCTGTCTGTCTGTCTGTCTGCCTCTCTGTCTGACCCGGCCCGCCTTCGAACAGTCCCTGGAGGGGATCTGTCTGTCTATCTATCTATCTATCTATCTATCTATCTATCTATCTATCTATCTATCTATCTATCTATCTATCTATCTAGTATGTATGGATGTATGTATGTATGTATGTATGTATGTATGTATGTATGTATGTATGTATGTATGTATGTATGTATGTATGTATGTATGTATGTATGTATGTATGTATGTATGTATGTATGTATGTATGTATGTATGTATGTATGTATGTATGTATGTATGTATGTATGTATGTATGTATGTATGTATGTATGTATGTATGTATGTATGTATGTATGTATGTATGTATGTATGTATGTATGTATGTATGTATGTATGTATGTATGTATGTATGTATGTATGTATGTATGTATGTATGTATGTATGTATGTATGTATGTATGTATGTATGTATGTATGTATGTATGTATGTATGTATGTATGTATGTATGTATGTATGTATGTATGTATGTATGTATGTATGTATGTATGTATGTATGTATGTATGTATGTATGTATGTATGTATGTATGTATGTATGTATGTATGTATGTATGTATGTATGTATGTATGTATGTATGTATGTATGTATGTATGTATGTATGTATGTATGTATGTATGTATGTATGTATGTATGTATGTATGTATGTATGTATGTATGTATGTATGTATGTATGTATGTATGTATGTATGTATGTATGTATGTATGTATGTATGTATGTATGTATGTATGTATGTATGTATGTATGTATGTATGTATGTATGTATGTATGTATGTATGTATGTATGTATGTATGTATGTATGTATGTATGTATGTATGTATGTATGTATGTATGTATGTATGTATGTATGTATGTATGTATGTATGTATGTATGTATGTATGTATGTATGTATGTATGTATGTATGTATGTATGTATGTATGTATGTATGTATGTATGTATGTATGTATGTATGTATGTATGTATGTATGTATGTATGTATGTATGTATGTATGTATGTATGTATGTATGTATGTATGTATGTATGTATGTATGTATGTATGTATGTATGTATGTATGTATGTATGTATGTATGTATGTATGTATGTATGTATGTATGTATGTATGTATGTATGTATGTATGTATGTATGTATGTATGTATGTATGTATGTATGTATGTATGTATGTATGTATGTATGTATGTATGTATGTATGTATGTATGTATGTATGTATGTATGTATGTATGTATGTATGTATGTATGTATGTATGTATGTATGTATGTATGTATGTATGTATGTATGTATGTATGTATGTATGTATGTATGTATGTATGTATGTATGTATGTATGTATGTATGTATGTATGTATGTATGTATGTATGTATGTATGTATGTATGTATGTATGTATGTATGTATGTATGTATGTATGTATGTATGTATGTATGTATGTATGTATGTATGTATGTATGTATGTATGTATGTATGTATGTATGTATGTATGTATGTATGTATGTATGTATGTATGTATGTATGTATGTATGTATGTATGTATGTATGTATGTATGTATGTATGTATGTATGTATGTATGTATGTATGTATGTATGTATGTATGTATGTATGTATGTATGTATGTATGTATGTATGTATGTATGTATGTATGTATGTATGTATGTATGTATGTATGTATGTATGTATGTATGTATGTATGTATGTATGTATGTATGTATGTATGTATGTATGTATGTATGTATGTATGTATGTATGTATGTATGTATGTATGTATGTATGTATGTATGTATGTATGTATGTATGTATGTATGTATGTATGTATGTATGTATGTATGTATGTATGTATGTATGTATGTATGTATGTATGTATGTATGTATGTATGTATGTATGTATGTATGTATGTATGTATGTATGTATGTATGTATGTATGTATGTATGTATGTATGTATGTATGTATGTATGTATGTATGTATGTATGTATGTATGTATGTATGTATGTATGTATGTATGTATGTATGTATGTATGTATGTATGTATGTATGTATGTATGTATGTATGTATGTATGTATGTATGTATGTATGTATGTATGTATGTATGTATGTATGTATGTATGTATGTATGTATGTATGTATGTATGTATGTATGTATGTATGTATGTATGTATGTATGTATGTATGTATGTATGTATGTATGTATGTATGTATGTATGTATGTATGTATGTATGTATGTATGTATGTATGTATGTATGTATGTATGTATGTATGTATGTATGTATGTATGTATGTATGTATGTATGTATGTATGTATGTATGTATGTATGTATGTATGTATGTATGTATGTATGTATGTATGTATGTATGTATGTATGTATGTATGTATGTATGTATGTATGTATGTATGTATGTATGTATGTATGTATGTATGTATGTATGTATGTATGTATGTATGTATGTATGTATGTATGTATGTATGTATGTATGTATGTATGTATGTATGTATGTATGTATGTATGTATGTATGTATGTATGTATGTATGTATGTATGTATGTATGTATGTATGTATGTATGTATGTATGTATGTATGTATGTATGTATGTATGTATGTATGTATGTATGTATGTATGTATGTATGTATGTATGTATGTATGTATGTATGTATGTATGTATGTATGTATGTATGTATGTATGTATGTATGTATGTATGTATGTATGTATGTATGTATGTATGTATGTATGTATGTATGTATGTATGTATGTATGTATGTATGTATGTATGTATGTATGTATGTATGTATGTATGTATGTATGTATGTATGTATGTATGTATGTATGTATGTATGTATGTATGTATGTATGTATGTATGTATGTATGTATGTATGTATGTATGTATGTATGTATGTATGTATGTATGTATGTATGTATGTATGTATGTATGTATGTATGTATGTATGTATGTATGTATGTATGTATGTATGTATGTATGTATGTATGTATGTATGTATGTATGTATGTATGTATGTATGTATGTATGTATGTATGTATGTATGTATGTATGTATGTATGTATGTATGTATGTATGTATGTATGTATGTATGTATGTATGTATGTATGTATGTATGTATGTATGTATGTATGTATGTATGTATGTATGTATGTATGTATGTATGTATGTATGTATGTATGTATGTATGTATGTATGTATGTATGTATGTATGTATGTATGTATGTATGTATGTATGTATGTATGTATGTATGTATGTATGTATGTATGTATGTATGTATGTATGTATGTATGTATGTATGTATGTATGTATGTATGTATGTATGTATGTATGTATGTATGTATGTATGTATGTATGTATGTATGTATGTATGTATGTATGTATGTATGTATGTATGTATGTATGTATGTATGTATGTATGTATGTATGTATGTATGTATGTATGTATGTATGTATGTATGTATGTATGTATGTATGTATGTATGTATGTATGTATGTATGTATGTATGTATGTATGTATGTATGTATGTATGTATGTATGTATGTATGTATGTATGTATGTATGTATGTATGTATGTATGTATGTATGTATGTATGTATGTATGTATGTATGTATGTATGTATGTATGTATGTATGTATGTATGTATGTATGTATGTATGTATGTATGTATGTATGTATGTATGTATGTATGTATGTATGTATGTATGTATGTATGTATGTATGTATGTATGTATGTATGTATGTATGTATGTATGTATGTATGTATGTATGTATGTATGTATGTATGTATGTATGTATGTATGTATGTATGTATGTATGTATGTATGTATGTACCATTGGCACCTTTCCGTCTTGACAGACGATAGTTTGGTACATTGTGCTTCAAAAAGGCTTAATAACTACGATCCATGGCGGTGGCGAGTGTGGCTGGTAAGGCCAATTCTTGCTGCAAATGTTTGCCCACAGTAGGTGCATGTGAAAACATGGTCATTTCCACCATTTTGCACCATCTTACGTCTCTCACGCTCTATGTGTGCTTTATCTGTAATCATTTTCTCCTTTGTCTTTATTCCATTCCTGATAGTTGCCCTCCATGCAAAACGTTCAGCGGCGACGTGCTCCCAATGTGCATTATCAATGCCTGTATCAATCATGTCCCGCTTACACACATCTTTGTATCGTAGTAGAGGCCGACCCTGAGATCTCCTACCCGTCTGTAATTCACCAAAAAAGATGTCCTTTGGTATTCTACCATCATCCATCCTCCTAACGTGTCCTATCCATCTAAGTCTACGAAGACTGAGCATGGAATACACCGTCACGCAACCTGATCTTTCCAATACTTCAGTATTTGTGATTTTGTCTTGCCACTTAATACCAAGTATTCTTCGCAGACACCGCATATGAAAGCTGTTTAAACGTTTCTCTTGGCGTGAGTAAGTTGTCCAGGTTTCACTGCCATAAAGAAGAGTACTAAGGACACAGGCTTGGTAGACGAGGACTTTTGTTTTGGCAGTAAGCTTCCTGTTCTCCCAGACTCTTTTTGCTAACATGTTCATTGTTGTTGCTGCCTTGCCAATCCTGATGTTGATTTCCTGATCGAGGGATAATTTGCTATTTACCTCTGATCCTAGATATGTAAAATGGTCTACTATCTCCAGTTCGGCGTCGTCAATAAAGATTGATGGTACACCATGTGCACCTTGTGACATAATCTGTGTCTTCTTTTTGTTAATTGTTAAACCAAATTCAGAACAAGCATTGGAGAATGCAGATAGTAGATGTTGTAATTCTTCCTCAGAGTGGGTCGTAATCGCAGCATCATCCGCAAAAAGCAACTCTCTGATTAGTACCCTGCTAATTTTGGTCTTGGCCTTCAATCTCTGAGCATTATAGAGGCCACCATCTGAGCGTGAGTGAATGTATATACCGTCATCCTGATCACGAAAGGCATATTTCAGTAGAAGTGAAAAGTATATCCCAAAGAGGGTGGGGGCTAGTACACAACCTTGCTTAACTCCACTCTTGATTTCAAACTCTTCTGAAGTTGAGCCATCAAACTTGATTATACCCTTCATGCCTGTGTGGAACGATTCCACAATGGACAGAAGAGTTGGTGGGCAGCCAATCTTCTTTAGTGCTTTGAACAGACCCTCACGACTGACCAAATCGAATGCCTTTGTGAGGTCGATGAAGGCAATAAACAGTGGCTGATTTTGTTCCCGGCATTTTTCTTGCATCTGTCGCAATGAGAATATCATATCAATGGTAGACCGGTTCTGACGGAAGCCGCACTGTGATTCGGGGTAGACTTGATCTCCCAGGACTTGAAGTCTGTGCAGGACAATTCTGGCAAATACTTTCCCAACAATACACAGAAGTGAGATACCCCTATAGTTGTTACAGTCGCTCCGATCTCCCTTGTTCTTGTACAGCGTTATGATGTTTGAATCTTTGAAATCCTGTGGGACTTGTCCTTCTCGCCAGCATAGCTCTATTAGCTGGTGGATCTGTAGAGCGAGTGTGTCTTGCCCACTCCTGATTACCTCTATTGGAATCCCATCCTTACCTGGAGCCTTGCCAGATGCAAGCTCATTTATAGCACACTTAACTTCTGTTATAGTGGGAAGTGTGTCCATGTGGTCAAGAGTTGGCAGGGCCTCTATGGCGTTGAGGGCATCATCCGCTAGCTTGGTCTCACTTGAGTAAAGCTCTAAATAGTGCTCGACCCATCTATCCATCTGCTGTTTCTTATCAGTGATGATTTCTCCAGTCAAGGTTTTCAGCGGTGCACTTCTTTTGATCATTGGACCACAGGCTTTCTTTATCCCTTCATACATGCTTCTGATGTTTCCCTTATCACTTGCGATTTGAATGGACTCACATAACTTGATCCAATAGTCATTCGCACACTGTCTGGCAGCCTTTTGTACATCCTTCCTCGCTTGCTTCAGCTCACTCAGAGTGTTACGCGTTGGTCTTTCCTTGTTTCTTAAGAGAGCTATCTTCTTTTTATCAATCAAGGGCTGCAGTATCTGGCTGTTTGCCGCAAACCAGTCCTGCCTCTTATGATCCACAGTGCCGTAAACCCCTACCGCTGTTTTATAAATAGTTTCCTTAAATTTAATGTAATGTGTGTATGTATGTATGTATGTATGTATGTATGTATGTATGTATGTATGTATGTATGTATGTATGTATGTATGTATGTATGTATGTATGTATGTATGTATGTATGTATGTATGTATGTATGTATGTATGTATGTATGTATGTATGTATGTATGTATGTATGTATGTATGTATGTATGTATGTATGTATGTATGTATGTATGTATGTATGTATGTATGTATGTATGTATGTATGTATGTATGTATGTATGTATGTATGTATGTATGTATGTATGTATGTATGTATGTATGTATGTATGTATGTATGTATGTATGTATGTATGTATGTATGAATGTATGAATGTATGTATGTATGTATGTATGTATGTATGTATGTGTGTTTGTGTGTTTGTGTGTATGTGTGTATGTGTGTATGTGTGTATGTATGTATGTATGTATGTATGAATGTATGTATGTATGTATGTATGTATGCATGCATGAGGATCGGCTCGGAACCTGAAATAATTTCTTTTATCGCTTATGTGTCGTCACAACAAATCTTGAGACAATGAATCGTAAAATGTTAAATCCCGCGAATGGCGATACGTAATTGCTTCCGGTGTTGTATAGATAAAAGATATACGTTATTAATAAAAGTAATAAAAATAATATTTTTGATGTGTAAAGTGAAAAATTAAAGATGGCGCCACTGGTTAATATGTCTACCACTAACAATTTCAATGAATATTTACGGATCCGATCTTCAGAAGACCTTGGATTTTCCCAGCTATATCTCTTGTAAAGTAACCGATTATATATTATAATAGCGGTTATTACTGTCAGTAGTGGAGGGGACTTAAACACTGTCATCAGACCAATGGTGAAGTAGTAGAGACACAAGACTCGACCTTGGTCTGTGTGATCGTGTACAACCAGACACATGGGCACTTGTCTAAGGAATACACTCGGACATGTGGTTAATGACTACAATCAGACCACGTGTAGCATTACAAACACCGTATCACATGCATGAGGGTACATCCGGTACACATGGGTAATGGTTACAACTGATCAAAGATAGCTTCGCATCCGGTCACATGTGTGATGGTACAGCCGTGATACGTGCTAACTGGCAAAAACCTGTCAAAGATGGCATTGCAGCTGATCACATGTCCAATGATACATCCGAGAAACGAGGGTAATGACAAAGACCGGACCACGTGGGGATCTGCTTCCGATTACAGGCATAAGGATACAGCAGGAGCACGTGGATAATGGTTACAGCCGCTCAAAGATGGCGGTGATTCCTGTCACTTGTATAAGGGTACAGCCAGTACACGTGTTAACTGGCTAAAGCCGATCAAAGATGGCGATGCATTTGGTGAAATGCATAACTATACGCGAGGAACATGTGACAAATGACTCATCTGGCCAAAGATGGCGTCGCATCCAGTCACATTGTAATGGTACATCCGATACACGTGATAAGAGAGATACTACAGAAAAAGTGTCTTATCGGTTTTCGAGCCGGGAAACCTAACTCATGATGATTACCATGTATGGGAGTGATTCCACTACATCGTCAACATGGCATCCAAAGGCTAAAATAGTCCCCCTCTCTCTCTCTCTCTCTCGCTCTCTCTCTCTCGTTTCTGTATCCATTAAGCCCTAATGGGTGGTCCACCGAGTAACACCAAAGAACATCCCGATATCAATACACCTTAAGACAGTTCCGCTTTTAGTATGTGTGTGTAAACTAGTCGTCACATTGGCAAATAAGTCTGTCGGATAGGAGAGCTGTGATCACCGATGTCAGTCGAGGAACCATGCTTTTATCTAACAACTAGAGGTCATACAAAGACGAGTGGTTATGTAACAGTGAGGGATTCTAGGTTAGGAGTAAAGAGTTAAGGAATGCTGCGCATTCCTTGACTAGGGGGAAAACCATAGTGAACGTGTGTGCACGAATGAAGAAGGGTATCTAGGAAAACACACACGTCACTTGGGGGCCAGCGAGAACAGATGTCAACACCGAGAAGGGAGTCTCCATCATATGTGCTGAGCTAGAATGATTCATCAATAAAATCCTTTTCTAACAACGCGAAGACTGACTTGTCTGGTGCTATACGTTCACGATCATAGCCTTTGTGTGTAGCACTGTCACAGTTAGCGCAACCTATCAGATGTATAATATTACACACGAACAGAACGAACTATCCCGACTCAAACTTAGGCAATGCGTGTAACATGGTATGTCACGTGTCCGATGTCCTAATAAGCGATGTCAACACGACTCAAGGCAAGCATTTTACACGATAACATCCTCTGTATGTGTCTATACGGGACTTTGCATCTTTCAATAGAAACAGATTTCCATGATCCAATATATGTTTCCCAATGAGGTTGAGACAAAAGTCCACTTCAAAGGTCAGATAAGAAAATATATTAGCCAAATGGGAAAAATATAGGTCAAACTTATAAATAGCTCCACCAAACTTATGAAAGGTAGGAAACTGTTAACCAAAGGTGAAACAAAATATCCGTCAAAGAGAGAAATATTTCAACTAAACTTGTAAATAGATAAGTCAAATTTATGAAAAGTAGCAAAATGTGTTACCCAAATTTGAAAAATGTCGACCAAACTTGCAAATATCTCATTCAATCTTATAAAAAGTTACACAAGTGGGGGAAATATAGGTCAAACTTATAAATATCTCAACCAAACGTATAAAAGGAAGGGAACAGATTGACCAAGTAAAGAATTATCTCGTCGAATGTTATGAAAAGTAGGAACAATTGTTAAGCAAATGAGAATAATCTTAGCCAAATGGGGAAAAATATTTAACAAGTAACGAAATACATCGTCCAAACTTATGAAAAGAAGGAAATTTTGTCAACCAAATGTGAAAAATATCCGCCAAGTAATGAAATATCTCATCCAAACTTATAAAAAGTAAGAAACATTGTTAACCAAAGGTGAAAAATAGTGACAAGTAAAACATATTTCAACCAAACTTGCAATTATCTCGGCCAAACCTATAAAAAGTAGGAAACTTTGTTAACCAACGGTGACAGAATATTGTTCAAGTAAAGAAATATCACAGCCAACTTATAAAAAGTAGGAAAATGTATTAAGCAAAAAGGAAGTAATATTGGTAAAACTTATAAATATCTCATCCAAA
>JACEFZ010027597.1:0-30000 GCA_014155875.1 Cepaea nemoralis | reverse complement strand
TTTCCCTGGCCGTGTATCTAAAATATTATCCTTCTTTATTATGAATTTTCCATCTTTTGTTTTCAGGCAGCCTGTTGATGTAGGTGTTCTTTCATTAGTAAGTTCCTGAATTCTTTTGTGCATTAATTTGGTATTTTTACTGTTGTGACTTTTTTCAATTTCTATGCAGTTGTTCTCAAGCCATGCTTCGTTTGCCACTTTACATATTGTTCTGAATTCTCTGTGAATCTTTTCATATACTGTTCCAAAAACAAAAAAAAACAACATCCCGCAACATTATTGCAGTTTCAATTGCAAACGTGTACCGACATTTTATTTTACGGAATTAATGTTTCAAGCCTGTTATTAAGAAACTGTCCGACTTTAACAATGAAATGGTGTTCATTAAATTTGTCTTGGGCTATTAGTCTTTGCGACTGAGGTCTCCGTTTGTGTAATGTTTATGGCCTCCTACGGCCTCTATCAGAGAACGACATCTCCTTGACATGGATTCGATCAGCTGTTGGATCTGTTGTTGTGGGATGGATGCGCACTCTTCCCGCAACGCAAGAGACAACTGTCGGGGAGCCACGTCTCGCTGGCGGAGTCATCTGTCGAGTTCATCCCATAAGTGTTTTATGGGGATCATGTCTGATGACACAGCTGGCCACGCAATGGTCTGGAGGTTGTTGTCAGCGAGGGACTGAGTGGTGAGTTGTGCCACATGAGCGAATATCTGTTATAAAAGTAACACCAAAAATGCTGCGTGTCTCTTTATTTTTCAACAGTTTATTTGTCAGGCTTATTTCTGCGGTGTCTTCTTGTTTTCGTTAGTCGTAACATTTCTTCAGTCATTTAATTTATTCGACCTACTTTCCTTAATTTTGGGACTGTTGTTTCTGCAGCTAAACTGATTTAATTCGTTAACATTTCCTATTGGCCATTCACATCTTGAAATAAGATCTCTAGATCACAGAATATAATCAAATCTGTTCTTTACTTTTATTTTGAAATCGTCTTGTAGTTTCTTGTCTTTTTCAGTGCACACAGATCAAATTTTGTGTTTCCTGGTGTATATTTGACTTTCTTTACCTTTACTTTTAATGTGCCTTTAATCAATCTGTGATCCTCCCCCGATGTGTCTCCACCTTGCCGAGGTGGGGGAGCTTGCGTGTCCCACTGACCTCATGTGCTGTGTCGATGGATGAAAAAACTACATATCGGACAGCTTATGGGATAGGGGCCAGACTAAGCGAAACACAACCTGCTGCTCTGCAGGTAGACTGAAGATAGCAGACAAACGTTTAAATCAGGTGCACGAAGGCAGAACTTCTTGGTCCGGACACATACTCTAAGGCTCTCTGTCGGGGGTTGTGGCTGAACGCCTCTAAGCCATAAACCTTCGGATGTGAGAACCTGGTCGGTACCCACCTACCGAAAAATGGAGGTGAGATTCTGAGTACGCTACATGCCCAGTCCAGATACTTGTCCGAAGGCTCTCAGCTGGGGGATATGAGGGGTCCCTGGATGAGAGGGCCTGGCCGTTTCTCGCTCATTTCTGCACGGAGGTAAGGTGCTGAGCCGGTGGCACATGTAGCCTACCTCGTGAACGAGTACAAAAAGGTAGAAGAGCCCCAGTCAAAATGGTTACGGAAACTGTTGTATCTAACTCATAGAGAGTCTAGACAAAGGTGGAAAAAACGTCTCATAACACGAAATGGAACGCACGGCAAGCGAATCCATTGCTGTGGCCTGATGTCCAAAATGAAAGCTTACCTAGTGGATATCGCCCGCAGATTGACCGTTCCTGGTGTGTGCTTGAAAGCGAAATGGCAAGCAAAATGGCCAACACATGGAAGTGAGGAATTAAAGCAGCCAAGAGCAGGACGTGGCAACTCCTCGGGTGAGCTCAGTCTCAGAGCAGTATGTGCCGGCTCTGCAATTATGGAATCCTCCTTGGATTGTAGGGGAATGCCCATGGTCTGCCCCTGCCTTCCCTTGAGGGCTGACCGTGACGTCGTTGACCGTTCTACTTTGACCAGCTGAAATGTGGGCGATACCACAGTAAAAACAGTCTAACGTCTCTCGAAACCCCGGGAAGGATAACCCGTAAAAATGCCTGCTGAAGTCGGATGTGCTGGCCTATGGGTGCAAATAAATTAGGCACAACGCAAAAAAAAAACAAAAAAAAAACAACAACTTCCGAGTGAAATGTCTTTCGTGCTAGGAACAGCTCTGACTACCTAGTTACCGAATGCCGCTCGCGCTTGTTCGGAACAGCTCTGACTAGGTAGTTTTCAGAATGTTCGTCGTGCCGGGAACAGCTCTGACGGGCACAACGACAAGCACATGTCCGAACCGAAAACTAGCTGAGTAGATACCGTCTGCAGACCTGTCAGGTCTGTCCGGGAAAGGCCCGTGGTGAACGATATGCCCAATATATCGAAGTGAGGAATTAAAGCAGGACGTGACGATTCCTCGGTGAGCCCAGCACCAGAGCACTATGTGTCGGCCCTGCAACTATGGAAGCTACCCTGGATGGCGGAAAATGCCATGGACTGTCCCTGCCTTCCCTTGAGGGCTGATCGTTTAGTATTCAGACCGTTCCAACTTGACAAGCTGGGATTTGGACGGCACCACAAAAGTGAGAGTCTCCCAGGAATGCAACCTGGTGAAAAATGCACGCCAAAGTCGCATGTGTTACTAATCACATCTGATAAAACACTCCAACGCAAAGAAGAAGAAGAATTTGTGAACACTGTAAAAGTCTGCAGTTGGAAATGTTTTTGCGACTGTTAACGCATTTCGAAACCTGCTGGTAATCATGATGTAATCAGTCTGGTTACTAAACCTCCTGTTACGACTCCTTCATGTCCATAATCTTCTTGGATTTTACTTAAACCAGGTGTTTCCGACAATCAATTCATGCTTTTTTGCCTATTCTGCAAGTCGGTATCCTCTTTCATGTCATTCTCCCAAGCCATGTTTACTGTGCATCCATCCTCTTGATTTCCTAATTTAGCATTAACGTCTCCCATTATGAGGTTTATTTCTGAATGTTTACATTTCTTCAAAGAATTATCCGTGTCATTACAAAATTCCTCTACTCTATGTTCTCTCCTGTTGGGGCATATATTTGAATGATGTTTATGTCAAAAGGTACGCCGCTTAACGTTACCATTAGAAGCCTGTGTGACAACTCCCAATATCCTTTAACAGATCTTGATGTTTACAGATCCATAAAAATTGCTGAACCCCTTTGCCGTTCCTCTCCTCCAGAATATGTCATCTTAAAATCTCCCCATGTGTTAATCCCCGTTCCTCTGCATCTCGTTGCACGCATACCTCAAATATTAATATTCCCTCTTCCCATTTCTTGTTTGATATTATCCAATCTTCCATCTGCGCTTGAAGTACGAACATTTCATCTTGCCAATTTCAGTATTGCTTTACTCCATTTGTGACGTTCTGCGATTCGACTAATCATGACGAACTAGGTATCTGTAAAGAAGGTAGTTTGCCGTTACTTTCCTTCCTGGCAATGACCATACTGGTCGAATAAGCAGAATAGCATTGATGCAATAAAAATGACAGCAATAGGGATGACATTGAAAATGCTGAATGAATGGACAAAGTTGTACGGAATTCTCCCAGCGGTCTTACTTGTCAAGAATCACGTGAGGCAGAACAGATCACTGCTGAGGCACAAGACCGCACTTCGTCGCCGTCTCAAGGGATAATTATAATGATATTAATGGTTATAATATGTACAGATTACACATTCGTCTTACCGGGGATTAGAATGCTCGGATGCTTGTGTGAGATAACAGCAAACTAACACACTTCCGACCACTATTTACATAAATATACGTGTCAGTACACGTGGCTTTGTGACAGTAGACGGCACTACCTGCTTCTGTTAGCGCCGAATGTTGGGCGGCGCTTACCAAACCCGACACCCCACACTGTGCCAACGGCTTCTGGCGGAAGTGCGCAATTGGGAGTGTACAAACTATATCCTGGTGCGAGGAAATGCAACCTAAATACAAAATGTCATGGCAGGGCAGACCAGGCCCTAAGCCTTGGTTGGCAGCTGGTCTAGTGTCGAAGCTCTGACAGGCGGACAGTTAGAGCATTGCTTTGCTGATACTGCAGCTTATGCAGCTTGTCTTGTTCCAGATGTATGGGTGTTGCCTTTGCTCCGGGGCGAACTAGGCAGGCCGAAAGAAGAATCATGCTGCATGGGCAACATATGGTCTCTATATTATAGCCCAGGTTTTGTGCTATGGAGAGGTATAACTCCATTCCTGGCCTTAACCGGTCTCTGAATTAAAGCAAAAAGCGAGAGGTAGCAGTTACGGGTTATAAGTCCTTGTCAATTGGTGTAGACATGGACGTCACGGGTTGCCTCTGACGATGGGAGACACCTACAGGTGTCATTAATCAGGTACCGCCCACCTCAAGCTGGGTAGACTGCCAATTGAGTTCTGATCCGCCACAGATTACCTGCTTCAAAAGGTGCTTGGAGCTAAATCACAATATGAATCACAATGTAAATTCAATGCACTAGGTACTACTAAATAAAAAAAAAATAGAAACCTCAAGCTACGGCTTGCAACCTGGAACGTAAGAAATATGTGTCCAGGATTTCCCACTGACCTGACGAATATTGATGATGTGAGAAAAACGGCTGTGATTGATCCCGAACTTAATCGTCTTAATATTGATATTGCTGGCCTGCAGGAGACTCGCCTCGCAGAGGAAGGGTCACTCAGGGGAAAAAATTACACCTTTCTTAGAAGGGTAGAAGGCAGACAGAAAAAAGGCAACATGGTGTGGGCTTCGCAGTGAAGAATTCGTTCCTGGAAATGATTGAAATTCCAGCTGGAAGTAATGAAAGACTATTATCCCTATGCTTGGCAACCTCTTGTGGTTTTGCCACCATTGTCACTGCATATACACCGATACTCTCTTACTCTAATGATGTAAAGGATTCGTATTATGAGGAGTTAGCCTCTGTGATTACGGAAGTTCCAAATTCCGACTACATTTATATGCTCGGTGACTTCAATGCTCGTGTGGGCAAGAACTCGAGTTCATACAGAGTTTGCCTTGGAAAATACAACATCGGTCGCATGAATGAAAATGGGCAAAGGCTGCTAGAGCATTGCACCAGAAATGACCTATATATTACAACCTCATTTTATTTAAAACACAAAGCTGCATAAGGTCACATGGAAACATCGAAGATCCGACCATTGGCATCAGCTGGGCTTCATCATAAAACGGAGACAACATCTGAACCAATCATCATTGACTTGAAGTTACCACAGTGCTGACTGTGATACGGATCATTGTTTGGTTGTTGCAAGGGTTAGACTGAGACCAAAGAGGATCTACACAGCTAAACATAAATGTATCCCCTGGATTTTATTAACACTCACGGTCCTGATAAGTACTTTGAGTTCCAACAGCAATTTGAAGACGCTTTCACTGATACATCAGACACTTTACAGCAAGTTAAAAGTGGTGTAAACTTAAGAAAACTCTTTATAAAACGGCGGTAGGGGTTTACGGCACAGTGGATCATAAGAACAGGACTTGTTTGCGGCAAACACATCCCGACCTATACATACACCCCCCCCCACCAAACACGTCCCTCATCCACACACATATCCTCACCCACCAGCACATTTTCCCATGCACCCTCATATCCCACACACACACACACACACACACACACACACACACACACACACACACACATCCATCACGCTCACATCTCAACCACCCAAACATTCCCAAACCATCCACACACTCCCCCACCAAAACACTCGTCCTCCAACCACACACACACACACTCCACCCATACACACATCCTCCATCCATACACCCGTCTCCCCAACCACACACACACACACTCCACCCATACACACATCCTCCATCCACACACCCATCCCCAACCACACACATCCACACACACACACACACACATCCTCACATACATGATGCCTCACACAATCACTTACAGACATTTGAACAAACTCCAAGATTCGTACACTGACATTTATCGTGAACATTTCACAAAAATGTGAAACAAAACTGGAGAACAAATTATACATATACAATGTGTAACGTAAAACACAGTGATGCTCCCACACATCGAGACAGGCACACACACACACACACGCACACGCACACACACACACACACACACACACACACACACACATTCACTCTCATACTCTCTCTCATTCACACTCACTCATTCTTTCACTCTACAGTAAAGTACACGTGTTCATATTATACATGATATAATCAAGTGGCATTCAAAATGACAATATGAAAGATGAGAATACACAAACAATATGGGATAGAATGTTACATGATATGCATTCGGTCAACTCTCTCTCTCTCCCTTCTTTCATAGACACACACTCACGCACATGCTCACACACACACTAAAACATGAACTCTCCGCCACACACATCCCGCACCTACCCATACATCCACCACCCACTCAATCTCCCCCACCCACACACCCCGCACCCACGATCACACATCCTCACCCACACACATCTCCCCACCCACACACACATCCCCCAACCATCCCCAAATCCACACACACTCACTCACCCACACATCCTCTATAGTTTTGAATATTTAACCACCGCGTTCTTTATCCCTTCATGCATGCTTATGATGTTCCACTTATCACCTGCATTTTGAATGGACTCACATAACTTGATCCAGTAGTCATTTGCACACTGCCTGGCAGTCTTTTGCACATCCTTCCTAGCTTGCTTTAGCTCACTGGGTGGGTGGGATCCACCACCCACTCAATCTCCCCCACCCACACACCCCGCACCCACGATCACACATCCTCACCCACACACATCTCCCCACCCACACACACATCCCCAACCATCCCCAATCCACACACACTCACTCACCCACACATCCTCTATCCACCCACACACTCCCCAATCACCCATCCCCCAACCACACATCCCTCAACCACTACATCCCACACAACCCTCCCCCTCCACAACCATAACATCCCCCGACCTAAACACACATCCCACACACCCACACACACATCCCTCACCCACTCACACATCCCCTACCCACTCACACATCCCTCACTCATACGCACATCCCCATCCACAAATACACATCCCCACCCACACACATTCCCCCACATACACATTCACCACCCTCACATCGCCGCCTACACATTCAGCCACACACATCTACCCACCCAGTGAGCTAAAGCAAGCTAGGAAGGATGTGCAAAAGACTGCCAGGCAGTGTGCAAATGACTACTGGATCAAGTTATGTGAGTCCATTCAAAATGCAGGTGATAAGTGGAACATCATAAGCATGCATGAAGGGATAAAGAACGCGGTGGTTAAATATTCAAAAGAAGTGCATTACTGAAAACCTTGACTGCAAAAATGATCACTGATAAGAAACAGCAGATGGATAGATGGTTAGAGCACTCTTTGGAGCTTTTCTCAAGTGAGACCAAACTAGCGGAGGATGCCCTCAACGCCATAGAGGCCCTGCCAACTCTTTACCACCTGGACACACTTCCCACCATAACAGAAGTTAAATGTGCTATAAATGAACTTGCATCTGGCACGGCTGCAGGTAATGATGGGATTCCAATAGAGGTTACCAAGAGTGGACAAGACACACTCACTCTACAGATCCACCAGCTAATAGAGATATGCTGGCCAGAAAGACAATTCCCACAGTATTCTAAAGATTCAAACATCATAACACTGCACAAGAACAAGGGCGATCGGAGTGACTGTAACAACTATAGGGGTATCTCACTTCTGTGTAATTGTTGGGAAAGTATTTGCCAGAATTGTTCTGCGCAGACTTCAAGCCCTAGGAGATCAAGATTACTCTGAATCACAGTGTGGCTTCCGACAGAACCTGTCTACCATTGATATGATACTCTGATTGCCTCGAATGCAAGAAAAATGTCATGAACTGAATCAACCACTGTTTATTGCCTTCATCGACCTCACAAAGGCATTTGATTTGGTCAGTCGTGAGGGTCTGTTAAAAGCACTAAAGAAGATTGGCTGCCCACCAACTCTTCTGTCCATTGTAGAATCATTCCACACAGGCATGAAGGATATAATCAAGTTTATGGTGCAACTTCAGAGGAGTTTGAAATCAAGAGTGAAGTTAAGCAAGGTTGTGTACTCGCTACCACCCTCTTTGGAATATACTTTTCACTTTTACTGAAATATGCATTTCGTGATCAGGATGGTGGTATAGACATTCACTCACGCTCAGATGGCGGCCTCTACAATGCTCAGAGATTAAAGGCCAAGACCAACATTAGGAGGGTACTGATCAGAGAGTTGCTTTTTGCAGATGATGAAGCAATTACGACACACTCTGAGGAAGAATGACAATGTCTACTATCTGAATTCTCCAATGCTTGTTCTGAATTTGGTTTAACAATTAGCAAGAATGATTGACTGATTGATTGATTTAGGAATCGACATCACAGCATTCGGGGCATTCCCATAATTGCTCCGTCCCCATCCTCAGCAGCCAGCGAAGAGTTCCAACACTAATAGTACCAGTAGCAATCTGATTATAAGTCCGTCTCGCCTTTCCTCTGAGCGTTGAGCGTCGGCCAGATCCCTTCGTCACTCCTCTGTTGTCTCATTCTTGCCAGACCATGGTAATCCAGTTGCTCCTCCGAGGTGTGCACGTGCTCCCACAAGGCCGCAACCACGTCTGCCTTGTCATGTATCAATACTCCACCAAGTTCTGCAGAGCCAGTCAATCATTTCCCAGCACACCGGCATGCCCTGGAGAAAAGATCCAGGCGATGCTTGTCACCCGTGACCTCCGAAGCGAAGCAAGCCACTCCGCACGAAGTCTGCCCGTCCTCACCCTCGTCAGCATGCTGTCTGAGTCAGTTACAATCACGATGTGTGTGTATGTCGTATTCTCCATCCAGCGGAGAGCCGCAGTGACTGCCTCCACTTCCATTCTTAAGCTGGATGGCGTGGTATCATATGCCAGGCTCTCCTGCCCCAAACATCGACCATTAGCTTTGTCTATGAACCCCCAGCCACTTCTCTCACCTCTTGACACTGAACCATCTGTGTAGATAATCACATCACTCGAGTGAGCATTGTCCTGAATTAGTTGCTGGATTTCCACTTCTGTGGCCCCTGCTAGCCACTCCCTGCACTCCCGGCTTAATGTGATTATAACTCTGCACAAGTCTGACTGCTCCGCTGGCACTCTGACCCACTCCTCTCCACGCCTAATGTTCTCCAAGGGGCACACCAGTCTGATCGTATCCTTCGCCTGAGCCATCCATGATTTCCCTCTTATCAGTCGCTGACCCTTAACTGAGTCCAGCGCCTCATGCAGTGGGTGGTCTGTGTCTGCAGCTACTCTGAGGTATGCCTTCGCCTGCATCACCTTGAGCCTACCAGCAACAGTCGGCAGACCAAGGACGTAACGCATACACACTACTGGGGTGTCTCTAGTGCATCCCAGAATGACCCGCATAGCTTCGTTCTGTATGCGCTCTAACTTCACCAGCTGACTTTCTGAGACAGTGAGCAGACCTAATCCATAATCAATTACTGAGAGGATTAAGTGCTGGTATAGTGTGAAAAGCATTATCTGCTCTATGTCCATTGCAGCCATAGTTTTAAGTGCATTGAGTCCCTTTTGAGATCTTGTCACGACCGTCTCCACATGGTCTTTGAAGGATAGGCTCCTGTCAAATGTGATCCCCAGATACTTCAGTTTGTTCTCTCTGCTGACATTTCTACCATCTATCGCGAGGCTTGGGACATCAGCTCTTACAATCCTAGTTGTCCAGAGAGCACCACAAAACAGCCGCCTTTTCCGGGTGGATAACAGCACTCATTTCTGTGCACCAGTCAATCACTTTATCTACTGTCGCCTGTAACTCCTGGGCTGTTTTCTCCCTGTCTCTCCCCTGCCTATATGCAAGATTATCATCTGCAAATGTTAGTATTCTTCCAACCCCTGGTGCTTCTAGGTTTGCAATCTTGCTCGTATACACATTAAAGAGCACCGGATGAGACTGCAGATCCCTGTGGCAGTCCCGGGATTAACATATGTGGCTCTGAGGTCCATGCGCCCAGACGGAGAGCAACCCGACGAGAGTGCAGTTAGCAAGAAGAAGACACATATTATGTCACTAGGTGCACATGGGGTACCATCAAACTTTATTGACGACACCGAACTGGAGATAGTAGACCATTTTACATATATAGGATCAGAGGTAAATAGCAAATTATCCTTAGATAAGGAAATCAACATCTGGATTGGTAAGGCAGCAACAACAATGAACATGTTAACAAAAAGAGTATGGGAGAACAGGAAGCTTACTGCCAAAACAAATTCCTTGTCTATCATGCCTGTGTCCTTAGTACTCTTCTTTATGGAAGTCAAACCTGGTCAACTTACTCACACCAAGAGAAACGTTTAAACAGCTTTCATATGCGAAAAATACTTGGTATTAAACGGCAAGACAAAATCACAAATACTGAAGTATTGGAAATGTCAGGTTATTTGACTGTTTGTTCCGTGCTCAGTCTTCGTAGACTTAGATGGACAGGGCACTTTAGGAGGATGGGTGATGGTAGAATATCAAAGGAAATCTTTTTTTTGGTGAATTACAGATGGGTAAGAGATCTCAGGGTCGGCTCTACTACGATACAAAGATGTGTGTAAGTGGAACATGATTGATACAGGCATTAATAAATCCCATTGGGAGCAAGTCGCTGCTGAACGTGTTGCATGGAGGGCAAATATCAGAAATGGAATAAAGACAAAGGAGAAAATGATTGCAGATAAGTCTCACACCGAGCTTGTGAGACGTAAGTTGATGCATGATGGTGGAAATGGCCATATGTTCATATGTATCCGTTGTGAATGAACATTTACAGCGCGAATTGGTCTGATCAGTCACATTCGCTACCGCCATAGGTTGTAGTTATTATGCCTTTTTGAAGCACGATGTAACAAACTATCGTCTGTCAAGACGGCAAGGTGCCAATGAATGACACGTGGCTTTATCACGTGCTTCTGATTGCATTCACGATCCCACTGCTAGTCCAGACAATCATGTCAACACGCAGACGATAAAATGCTAAAAGAAGGATCTCTAGATAACATACTTTAAATTACGAATGTATTACGGCGTGGTTTTAGTGATTATGCCTCTTTAGAAATCATTTAACTAACTTCATTTAAACAAAAATAATAAACTTTCATACAATGTGCTTTTGTGTGCGTACGAAGGTGGTTGTATTTTGTTTTCTCGGTATAATAAGAACATGCTTTTTTGTGTAATTGTTCGTCTTTTACTGTGCTCCCTTTTTATACTTGTAGAGTGACGTGTTCAACATCGTGACTCAGTGTTTGCCAGATCATCTTGTCACTCCCTGCTGTAGCCCTCTCTCCAGTCCATGATCGGTTCTTCCACACCATTAACATGGGTTCAAAGGGCCCTGACCATATCTAACTTATGCACCAATACCTCACTCAGTGGTTCAGACCCACCAATACACACGTTGAATATCCATGAAAGTGAGAAATTATGCATAAAAATGACCTTTTTAGTGAGATAGCATAAGCCAGTGGCAGGATCTGACAGTTCATGAGAGAACAGACGTACAGCACTTTCGAAAACTTGATTTTCATCAAGTCTGTATATTGTGGCTGCTCTCAAATACAGCAGTAAGACGTCAAACTACCGTTAGTAAATCTGCAGATGTCTTATGTGTAAAGGAACCCCCAGACCATGTTCGCATTGGTCAGAACCGAGAATTTAACTAACAACGTGATGCAGTACGTACAAACGTTGTAAAGCTGACTACATTGATAAGTGGGGCTTGTAGTAGGAGGAACAGCGTCAGCTGCTGCAAACTCTGGACACATCGCAGTTTCAATTATCTGACATGGAATGTGTTATCCTTCATTCAACCAGATTACACAACATGAATGCATGTGTGTGGTGTAAGTACAATTGTCGGAGCTATCTAATCTCTTCCAGATTTATGAAGTACATCTTGGAGCCGTCTACGTGTGGTATTGGAGTTGTTGACAATGTCATCATAGTGATAGTGCTATCAACATAATTCAAATAAACATCATGCTCTTGTTACTCAACCGTCCTGGTTGTTTAAAATCTGTTATTTCTGCTTAGTTTCTACGCCAGGCATGTCATCGTCAATTTCTACTCCTTATATAGGATATTAACCCCTACATTTGTTGTCGAAGTGACTTAGTGTGTACACTGACGATATTGCTGCGAGCTGCTGTGTCATTATCATGTCTGATGCTCCTTTCCAGTAGTTTACTGCATTGTATGATTTCTTAATTTTGTTGATTTATTCCGCTAACGTTGTGACATCAAAATATATAATTAAAAAAAAAAAAAATAGAAAACGCCTGTGCATTTTTCAGCTAAGTAAAGTAACGGAACTCTTGACTGTTAATATCGGCTTGACTAGCTTATCTGAAACTTATATATAAGACAACATGTTTACCGATTTAAAAGGTTCAATGTTTCAATAAACAAGTCCATGGTGCAACAAGGTTATCAAGTGAAATCAGGTTTTGACTGCGTTATCTTTTTCTGGATTGATGTTTTTAGTTATTAGGATACTCATCTCTCATCTCATCATGTTCCTCTTGTACCTTGCGGTGTTGAGGCGACGTATAAACAGCGGGAGATTGCCCGCTTATGGGCTTCATTTATCGATATTCCAATGGACTCTAGAATTCAATCCATCTATCGTTTACGTGGTCGGCCTCTTTCTCTGTTTCCATCTGGTCTATACATCATTGCTTGTTGTGGTATACTGTTAGTTGGTAACCTAGTTGCATGGCCAAACCATTTGACTTGCTGCCTTCTAACAAAATCTAGTGCTGCTATAACCCCAATTTTAGTCATGATGTCTTCATTTCTGATCTTATCTCTACGCCTCCTCTCCTCCGTTAGTCTACGGGACACTTTTGGGCAAGGGGGGGGGGGGGGTACCCGTTTAGGCCCCCTATCAGGGTTACGTGAAGCTATGGAAGCAGGTGGTGGATGGAGTTTGAGAGCAGCCGACAGATTGTTGTTGGTTATGGTCTTACACTCTGCGGCGATAGGCAGCTGATCTCATCAGTATAGACAATGGTTATGGCCAGCGACTAGTACAGTCACTGCCCAGAAGGAAAGCAATGGCAAACTACATTCTGCAAACCTTGCCAAGAAACCATAACAATTATGACAGAAAACATAACAAGAAAGAGATCTGGTGGCGAGGACCCCAGGCCAAGCAGATCAGATAACATTGGGGAAGAGTGTGACACAGAGACCCGTACTAGTAATCGTGATGTCGGAGTTAATCCTGACTGTGTTACCAAGGAAATCCCCTGTGTCAGACTAAGAAAAGGAGTGATAATAGGAACGTGGAATGTGAGACGTCTGTATAAGGGGAAGCTTAAAGTAGTATTGATGAGATTGAGAGCTTAAATATTCAAATTTTAGGAATTAGTGAACATCGCTGGAAAGGCAATGGACATTTTACAAATGAAAATGGATGTCTTTTCATATATTCTGGTAGAGACGTCGGAGGCCACAGTTGAGTGGCATTTTGTTTAGATAAAACAACTGCAAAAGCTTTACTGGGATATAAGCCAGTTAGTGATAGAATCCTCACTATTAGACTTAAAGGCAGTCCAAAAGACACAACACTCGTACAGATATATGCACCTACTTCAACAGCAAAGGAGGACGAAATTGAAGATTTTTACAACATACTGCAAGACACATTAAATAAGATTGGCCATAATGATATAGCAATAATGCTGGGAGATTTTAATGCAAAAGTAGGTACTGGAAGAGCTGAAAATGAGAGACACGTTTTAGGAAAATTTGGATTGGGAAACAGAAATGATGCAGGTGTCACAGAATGATGATAGTTTATTGATTCCCAGATAGACGACCTTATAAAACGACTAACCAGGTAGGAGAAGGGTTAACAAACAAAACAGTAAGGATAACCAACCACGGTGTGACCGGAGTCAATGACCCCCAATGTTAACGGATTGAAGTGTTAACGTAGAAATAACAGCGGCACAGGTCAACGAGAGTGTAGGATGACGAGGTTAAGTCACTGGTCACAAACATCACGAAATGTCGGGTTGAGTGACCAGGCGCATGTGTTTATAGGTCAAGATACGGAAGTGCCCGCAGACAGCACAGGTAAACTGTCGCGTGGACAAATAGGTTTGCGACAAAGGCAGACAGCACTATTGGACAGTATCGCGGTCAGGTGATAAAGACAGGATTGAAAAACCCAGATAGTGTCAGGTGTGTGTGGAGAGGGAGTCAGCGCTGATTACGCGGATGGTGAACTACCGGGAACAGAGTTAAAAGAGCCGCCAGAGTTGGGGCTGATAAGGAGGTGGGGAGATTGGTTACTGAGGAAAATTTCCACAGCATATTGCGGTCTAGATGACTCAGAGTGAAGGAACAAAACAATGAGGGTTTTAGAAATAACGGAAAAGTTTCAGATCAGTAAATTTCCACTACCGGTGATAATGAGGTATTGACTTGAGGTTTCCAGACAGGTCAAGGACTATGCGGCAAAAATGACCTATAAAGAGTGGCCAATTCTTTGTGGAAGTTTAGTGTGATTCTGGATTTCCATGAGACAAGGGAGTATGAAAAGGGTGGTGCTGCGTTCGGAGGAACGTTTGTGTATCTATTGTGCATTAGTACTCCCAATTCAGACAAGGATAAGTATAAGGTAAAATCACAGTGAAGTAATCTTCTAGCATAGGGGAATAGAGGATGCTTAGCGTGTACAAGTAAATACTAGTAGGAATAGTATAGACGTTAGGTAAGCTTCTATCTTATGTCAGAGTGGGATTTTTTCGGAAGCCTTTTCATTTCGGCTGGAGGAAAAGACACTCACATAAGAAAGAATATGAAGCAGACACAGCTCTCATTATTAAATCTTTATTACACAGGTTCCAATACCAGTGCGGGACATATCAACGAAGATATAACACAGAGGGCTGTGGTAAAGATCAATCAGTGTTGATAACCCCAAAGAAAGCACTTTCAAATAATAACGCACGACACTTGTTCATAAGAAAGGAGAGAAAAGAAGTGTCATCGTAAAAAGTAAGGATGACAGAGAACGGAAAATAGAAGACCCTGTAACATAATAGAAAGACTCAAATGACTCAGTATCGAAGAGTTGCAAGACGCATACCAAGTGTCTATACAAATTAAGGACTATCCAGTGTAGAACTTTTACAGGACAAAATAGAAAATACTAGAAAATCGATGTTGTTTCCAGGATGGAATTAGGAACGTTATAAAGAGCAAAGAACATTCAGTCTAAGCGGACAATATATAGTGATCGGTTTAAGTACAGTGATACAGTGGTGAACAATTTTCCTTACAAAAAACGGATATATCTACAGACTCAAGCAGACGGAGCATTCAGGGTGAGATCGTTCCTTTGTATCTATGTACTGTCCTGTACTTTAGCCGAGAGAAGAGACGAGAGAAGACACGGAGACTATCTATCAACATCTTATCTGGCATCCACACTAGAAGAACATACCAACTACATAGACACTATCCATACATACACCAGACATAGTTTTTATTAATAAATCTTTTATTTATCGTTGAAAGGAACTGTTGTCGGAGTATGTGTTGAGGGAATAACAGAGAGAGAGAGAGTGAAAGAAATAGATATATGGAAAGGAAGACAGAAGGGAGGAGTGTAGACAGAAGTCAGTCAATAATCCCAACAGATAATAAGTTTGAAGATGTGCTTGTTGATTCCAACTTCCTCCCGGGAAAACAAGTGACATAATTGGTGGAGCAGCGAGGTACATACATAATACCCATATGACCTGGAGGCATAACAGGGCATATACATAGAGGGGTACCTGCATATTGGCACAGGCATAGCGGGAGTACCTGCATGTTGGGACATACTGATTGGAATAAATATAAGTATACATTGATGACTTTTGATGGAAGGACGTCCATTGGATATATGGTGCCATAACATTTATGGTAGAAACATTTCATTAATGCTGGTGACTTTACAGTGTGAAAGTTCCAAACAGAGTGAATGTGGATAGGTGGTAAGACACATTACATACCTAGTCACACGGTCACACGTCTACATAAGTCTTTATCCTATATCTCCTCTTGTGGATGAGAGAGTGGTTGTGATGTACTGTGTGGTATAGTAGATAAATACTTAATTATTAGATAGACATAAGGAAATTGATATATATATATAATATATATATATATATATATATATATATATATATATATATATATATTATATGTTATATTTATTATGTATATATATATATATATATAATATAGATATATCTATATATATATATATATCTATATTATATAAATGTTATATATATCATATATATATAATAATATATATATATATATATATATATATATATATATCTATATATATATATATATTTTATGTCACAAGGTGCACATGGGGTACCATCAATCTTTATTGACGACGCCGAACTAGAGATAGTAGACCATTTTACATATCTAGGATCAGTGGTAAATAGCAAATTATCCCTAGATCAGGAAATCAACATCCGGATTGGTAAGGCAGCAACAACAATGAACAGGTTAAGAAAAAGAGTCTGGGAGAACAGGAAGCTTACTGCCAAAACAAAAGTCCTTGTCTATCAAGCCTGTGTCCTTAGTACTCTTCTCTATGGCAGTGAAACCTGGACAACTTACTCACACCAAGAGAACAACTTAAACAGCTTTCATATGCGGTGTCTGCGAAGAATTCTTGGTATTAAGTGGCAAGACAAAATCACAAATACTGAAGTATTGGAAAGATCAGGTTGTGTGACAGTTTATTCCATGCTCAGTCTTCGTAGACTTAGATGGATAGGACATCTTAGGAGGATGGATGATGGTAGAATACCAAAGGATATCTTTTTTGGTGAATTACAGATGGGTAAGAGATCTCAGGGTCGGCCTCTACTACGATACAAAGATGTGTGTAAGCGGGACATGATTGATACAGGCATTGATAATGCACATTGGGAGCAAGTCGCCGCTGAACGTGTTGCATGGAGGGCAAATATCAGAAATGGAATAAAGTCAAAGGAGAAAATTATTGCAGAAAAGTCACACACCAAGCGTTTGAGACGTAAGATGGTGCATGATGGTGGAAATGACCACGTGTTCACATGCACCCACTGTGAACGGACATTTACAGCGCAAATTGGCCTTATCAGTCACACTCGCTACCGCCATAGTTAAAAGTTATTATGCCTTTGTAAAGCACAAACTATCGTCTGTCAAGACGGCAAGGTGCCAATGATATATATATATTTAACTTATATTAGGAGTAATACTTTACTGTCGAGTCGTGTCCTTATTCTACCTACTGACTTACTTTCTGTAACGATGGCCACTCCTAAATTAACTACAGCAGAACTTAAGGCCAAAGTAGAAGAAATAGGTTTGGCGGGTTCGGCCCTAACGGACTATGTTCAGGAGGTGGAGAGGGAGCTTCTTCAAGCAGAAAGGGAGGATAGAAAAGCTGAGTTAGAATTCAAGAAATTTGAAGCTGAGCAGGCGGCCAAGAAATTTGAAGCTGAGCAAGCGGCCAAGAAATTTGAATCGGAGCAAGCGGCTAAGAAACTGGAGACAGAGCAAGAAGCTCAGAAAAGGGAGCACGAGTACCGGATGCGGGAACTTGAGCTCAAGATGCAATCTAGTGGAGAAACGGAGGGAGCAGTGGGAGGTTCCTCTCTCCCTGGCTCAACACCAGTAGGTGGACATAGCTACCATGCTATGAAGTTCCCTCTAGCGATCTACGAAGAGGGCAAAGAGAAAATTGATCAATATCTTCAACGCTTTCAGACAATGGCAATCGCTATGGGACTGGATAGGAGTAAATGGGCTCTTAAGATATCCCAGGGACTCAGGGGTTCGGGTTTCGAAGTGTACACACGCCTTCCACCTGGTCAGGAAAACAACTACGACGAGCTAAAACCCGCTTTAATGAAACATCACGCAATCACAGCACAAACGTATCGGACGAAGTTTAGGTCGTCTAGACGAGAGCCGGGGGAGCTATTCGCCGCCTACAGTCTGAGGCTGAAATCCTATCTCCAGAAATGGATGGACTTGGCAGAATTCAAGAGGGATTATGAGAGTCTCGAAGAGATGATGTTGGTCGACCAGATGCGAAAGCAAATGTCGAAACCTCTCAGAACCTTCTTGGGAGAACAAGGGCGGAACGGATTGATGTTGTGAATAAGCTGGCGGAAAGATTCGTAGAGGTACATGGGGAGGCTGCGGAACTCAGTATTCAAACCAAAGGTCAGGAGAAACAAGACAAAAAGAAACCTAAAAACTGGGAAGGAAAAAAAATGGAACCTTATATAAAGCACACAGAGGAGAGTTCAGAGAAGGTGAAGGAAGGAAACCAGAACACCTCGAATTCTCCAGCGAAACGACAGTGGTCTGAGAAGTGGTGTTCATTCTGCAAAGTGCCATCTCATAACACGAAGGACTGCAGATCGAAACCTAAAAGTTCTTACTCCGCAGCATGCAAAGTGATTCCTACGACGGTGATCACAGACAAGGCTGAGGTCGGCGAAGGAGCTAAGAACAAAAAGGACACAAGGAAACCTAGGAAGGGAACATGGTGCACACACTGCCAGTCGACAACACATAATACTGTGGAATACAGATGCAAGGCAGAAGACGCCAATTGCATAACCAACCTCGAGGAATTAAAAGAGGAAGGCAAGGAAACGGTCAAGGAGATGAAAGACACTCAGGACCAAGAGAGACCACCTGTGGTTGAACTGATTGAAGTAAATGACCAACAGGTTGCTTGTCTCTACGATACCGGTTTGGATGGGGAAGCGGTGGTGGACGCCAGCTTGGTAAGCCCAGACCAACTTACAGGGAAGGCCATAGAGATACAGCCGGCAATGAGGAGTGCTGTTACCATGACGCTGCCAATCGCCAAGGTGGAGATTAAATCCAGGTACGTCATGGGCATTATTCCAGCTGCTGTATTATCTGACTCCTTATTTCCCATGATCATTGGTACGAAATATGTCTTTTTTGGGAATGCCCAAACAGCCAGCCCACAAGGGAACAGTAGTCAGTGGATCTCAAGGGAAGGAAAAAGAGGCAGAGACACTATGCTACAACTCAGGGATAGGAGAATTGCATACTACTCAGAGGAAGGATACGTTGCATCCTTGCTACAGGAAGCTGCAAAGAAGTGCTGAGCCACCAGAACGGGGACAGTACTTTCTGAAGAATCGACTACTCTATCGGAGAGCTGGGAGGGGAGATAACCTGCACGAGCAGTGGGTGGTTCTAGAGACCCACCGTCCTCACATTCTTCAGAGTGGACACATCATAGGCGAGAATCGACATATGGGTGTCAGAGAGACCTTGCAGCAAATTTCCGGCCATTATTGCTGGCCAGGAATGACCGGAGATGTACGCCGGTGGTTGAAGTCTTGTTCGGAGTGCCAGAAAGCACCACCCAACAAGCGAATTAAGAGGAAACTAGCTCTTAAAAGTGGAAGACAAAGTGGAAGTGTGGAGTCCAGCAGAGACCAATATACTCCAAGTAGGATGGAAAGGACCTTATCCTGTGGAAAAGGTGGTATCCAAGAACATCTACAAAATACGGATCGGGGAAGAGAAGAAAAATCTCCCTAGACATCTCATTAGGAAATATGAGGAGAGATCCGGGAGCAAAGCTTCGCACTTTATGGTGATGGCAACCATTGGGACAAAGGTTACCAGTCCAGACGAAGACCAGAGATCGCCAGTACAACATAGGAGGGCCTATGGGACAGTACGTGATAGGTCAGATTTACCCAACGACAGGAGGAGGGAAATCACAAGTCAGGGAAAGGACAAGAGTGAAAGTTTCACCGGTAACCAAGTTCAGAAGGGGTGGGTAACGTCGGGAAAGGCGAGAATTACCCAGGACTCCAACCGAAGATTGGCTGACCAGATACAATATCGCCCAAGATGGTCCTGGAAGCAAAAGTCCAGGAGATTTGGGAAAGACGACTCGGTCCATCGAGGACGAGGTGGAACATCCCCAGAGGCAAAGCCGGGGGAAACCAAGAGGACATGGAAGCAGTGTTACAATCAGGATGGGACAATCCGTCTGTATTGTGAGCCGTCGCTGACGCAAGTCGAAAGCAGGTCGACCGGACGTACAGGAGCGAGGAGCCAACACTAGTTTCAGTCGTGAGTAGTATAGTAGGGTGTCAATTAGAGCGCCTACTGGATAATGAGGTGAGCCATGTGAGGATCCAATCATATCATCAACACGTGATGTTAATAGCTACTTCGCAGAAGCTCAACGCAAGGTGGATGTGATGGACGTTGTTGCTGCAACAGGACTTCACAGTGGAATACATCCTTGGTAAGGAGAATGTAGGAGCAGATTTCTTATCTAGACATCCAACTCTAGAGGAAGAGGAATAAGTTGGAGGATCATAGGAATCAAAACTACATTGATGAAGAGTCGACGCGGTCAACTCTCTTAAGAGGGGGCCTTTGTCACAGAATGATGATAGTTTATTGATTCCCAGATAGACGACCTTATAAAACGACTAACCAGGTAGGAGAAGGGTTAACAAACAAAACAGTAAGGATAACCAACCACGGTGTGACCGGAGTCAATGACCCCCAATGTTAACGGATTGAAGTGTTAACGTAGAAATAACAGCGGCACAGGTCAACGAGAGTGTAGGATGACGAGGTTAAGTCACTGGTCACAAACATCACGAAATGTCGGGTTGAGTGACCAGGCGCATGTGTTTATAAATCAAGATACGGAAGTGCCCGCAGAAAGCACAGGTAAACTGTCGCGTGGACAAATAGGTTTGCGACAAAGGCAGACAGCACTATTGGACAGTATCGCGGTCAGGTGATAAAGACAGGATTGAAAAACCCAGATAGTGTCAGGTGTGTGTGGAGAGGGAGTCAGCGCTGATTACGCGGATGGTGAACTACCGGGAACAGAGTTAAAAGAGCCGCCAGAGTTGGGGCTGATAAGGAGGTGGGGAGATTGGTTACTGAGGAAAGTTTCCACAGCATATTGCGGTCTAGATGACTCAGAGTGAAGGAACAAAACAATGAGGGTTTTAGAAATAACGGAAAAGTTTCAGATCAGTAAATTTCCACTACCGGTGATAATGAGGTATTGACTTGAGGTGTCCAGACAGGTCAAGGACTATGCGGCAAAAATGACCTATAAAGAGTGGCCACTTCTTTGTGGAAGTTTAGTGTGATTCTGGATTTCCATGAGACAAGGGAGTATGAAAAGGGTGGTGCTGCGTTCGGAGGAACGTTTGTGTATCTATTGTGCATTAGTACTCCCAATTCAGACAAGGATAATTATAAGGTAAAATCACAGTGAAGTAATCTTCTAGCATAGGGGAATAGAGGATGCTTAGCGTGTACAAGTAAATACTAGTAGGAATAGTATAGACGTTAGGTAAGCTTCTATCTTATGTCAGAGTGGGATTTTTCGGAAGCCTTTTCATTTCGGCTGGAGGAAAAGACACTCACATAAGAAAGAATATGAAGCAGACACAGCTCTCATTATTAAATCTTTATTACACAGGTTCCAATACCAGTGCGGGACATATCAACGAAGATATAACACAGAGGGCTGTGGTAAAGATCAATCAGTGTTGATAACCCCAAAGAAAGCACTTTCAAATAATAACGCACGACACTTGTGCATAAGAAAGGAGAGAAAAGAAGTGTCATCGTAAAAGTAAGGATGACAGAGAATGGAAAATAGAAGACCCTGTAACATAATAGAAAGACTCAAATGACTCAGTATCGAAGAGTTGCAAGGCGCATACCAAGTGTCTATACAAATTAAGGACTATCCAGTGTAGAACTTTTACAGGACAAAATAGAAAATACTAGAAAATCGATGTTGTTTCCAGGATGGAATTAGGAACGTTATAAAGAGCAAAGAACATTCAGTCTAAGCGGACAATATATAGTGATCGGTTTAAGTACAGTGATACAGTGGTGAACAATTTTCCTTACAAAAAACGGATATATCTACAGACTCAAGCAGACGGAGCATTCAGGGTGAGATCGTTCCTTTGTATCTATGTACTGTCCTGTACTTTAGCCGAGAGAAGAGAGGAGAGAAGACATGGAGACTATCTATCAACATCTTATCTGGCATCCACACTAGAAGAACATACCAACTACATAGACACTATCCATACATACACCAGACATAGTTTTTATTAATAAATCTTTTATTTATCGTTGAAAGGAACTGTTGTCGGAGTATGTGTTGAGGGAATAACAGAGAGAGTGAGTGAACGAAATAGATATATGGAAGGGAAGACAGAAGGGAGGAGTGTAGACAGAAGTCAGTCAATAATCCCAACAGATAATAAGTTTGAAGATGTGCTTGTTGATTCCAACTTCCTCCCGGGAAAACAAGTGACAGCAGGTGACAAATTAAAAGAATTTTGCACAGAAAATGAGTTAACGATAGCCAACACGCTTTTTAAACAACACCCAAGAAGACTCTTCACATGAAAGTCCCCGGACAGTATTACCAAACATCAGATAGATTATATTGTAATACAAAGAAGATGGAGATCAAGCATAAAATCTGCGAAAACCCTACGAAGTGCAGACTGTGATACGGATTATCAGTTATTAGAAGCAGATCTGAAATTAAAACTCAAAAAGCTTACCCGAGAACCACGGCCACTTCATTTTGATCTCACAAAAATACCAGATGCATACACCGTAGAAGTTAGCAATTGTTTTGGGGTCTTGATGTCTGTACAAGAGGAAATGACACCTGATGAACTGGCAGTACAATTTAGAGATATCTTGATAACTGCAGCCAAAGATTTAATTCCGACCAAGAAAAAGCAACTTAAGCCATGGATTACATCAGACACGTTAGAATTAATAAAACAACGAAGGGAACTGAAACAGAAATGAGGCGAATCCGATAACAGCAGGATGAAGTATAAATCTTTAACTCGAGAAATAAGAAAGAACACAAGAAAGGACGAAACTCAATATATACAAGATTGCTGTACCAGAATAGAGCAATATCATAAAACTGTAAGAGATTACGAAATGTTCAAAGAAATCTTCTTCTTCTTTCGTTCGCCTTAAATATGTTTATAACTGCAATGTTGTCTCTTGTATGAATCTAAGTCTTTTTTAGCTCATACAGCGGTCCATAGAGTTTATCTTCCACTGTTGTCTCTCTAGGCCAGAAGGTTCGCCTGGATATGTTGTAGTTCGGGCAATCCTGGAGTATGTGCTCTGCTGTCTGCGACGCCAAACCACATGTGCACATGGCTGAGTCACCAATCTTGAATTTTTGTATACATGTGGTTGCGTAATCTATTGTGTCCTGTTCTGAGGCGCAGAAGAATGACCTGTTCTGGTCTGTCCATAACGTGGTAGTCGTCTTGAGTAAGGTTTGGTGGCCTTCTGATTGATTTGATCATTCTTTTCTTTTGGTGGTATGTAATAGGCACATCAGGTTGTTCTTCTTTTGCTCCTTCATTAGCCAATCGATCAGCTCTGTCGTTTCCGGGGACTCCACAATGGGATGGTATCCACTGTATGGTGATCTTACGCTGGCTGCTAAGTTCAGAAAGTAGTGTCCTCAGAACTGGCAATTTCCCAGACAGGAGAGATTCTATTACGGATTTTGCATCTGTCAATATCACCGTAGGTTGTGTACCATGGCTGGTATTTTGTAATTTCTCTGTGGCTATCTTGATTGCCTCAATTTCAGCATCATAGTTCTGGCAGTACTTTTCAGTTGGAATTCTGGCCGTGTCTCTAGTATTATTTGGGTATTCTATGTACACTCCCGCTCCTCCATTTCGAGCAGCATTTTGTGCTGACCCATCTGTGTAGACTCAGATCCAGAGGTCCTGTGGGTATTCGTCATCAAGGAAGCTGAGAGTGGCTGTTCTGCGCTGTACACTGTTCTGTTCTTCCTTGTCAAATATTCCTCTCACTTTTGACTGGATTTGTAGCGATATTCTATGTTCATCTGTCCACGGGGTTCGCTCTGGAATATTTGTCAGGGGGATACCAACTGTGGGAAGATCGATGGTTTCTCTGCAGAGTTGTTTGGCCTGGTGGATGAAACTACTTCTTTTCAACCGCCCCATAGCTAATTACAGCGGGAGGAGAAGAAAGCATACAAATATATCACGCATTATGTAAAATGATATGGAAATATTGTATATGGCCAAAAGATTGGAAGAGAACTATCTTCGTTCCAATACAAAACAGGGCAACCTGAAATTATGCATCAGATATAGAACTGTTGCCCTGATCAGTCATGCAAGTAAAATTCTACTAAAAATCATAATGGGAAGACTTCGTAAGGAAATGGAAGAAGAAATTAACGTGGTTCAAGCTGGATTTAGACAAGGAAGAGGAACAAGTGATCACATTCTCAATATGCGTTTAATAATAGAGAAGTGCAAAGAATTTAATGTAAACCTATTCTCATGTTTTGTGTACAACATCAGAAACTTTGGGAAATCATGAGGAATATGGGATTTCCACCACATGTAATACAGCTCATAAGAATGCTCTATCTAGACCAACAAGCAGAGGTTAGAATAGATGGCGCGACATCAGATTGGTTTGACATCAAGCAAGGAGTCCGTCAAGGATGTGTGATGTCCCCCTATTTGTTTAACCTGTACGTCGAAAATATAATGAGAAATGTAAGAGACGATATAAACAGGGACCTATATGATGCCCTAAATATCGGTGGTTATGACATACCAGAGATTCGGTATGCTGATGATACAGTATTGCTATCCACAGCACAGACTGGTATAGAAAACTTAATAACCTCAGCCCAATTGAATAGTGAACATCACAACTTGTATCTTAACATAGCAAAAACAAAGATAATGCATACAGATAAAACCACTATGGAGACAGAAATATATGTTAATGAGGAAAAATTGGAGGTGGTGGAAAATTTTGAATATCTTGGGTCATTGATTACCAACAACGGTGACACAATGAAAGAAATTAAACAACGACTATCAATTGCTCTTCAAAGACTAAAACAACTGATTAACTTATGGAATGGGACAGACAGATCTAAAGAAATTAGATTTTTAAGATCATGCATTGCAACATCCGCCTGTGAGACCTGGACACTTACTAAACAAGCTGAGCATCGCATAAATGCCTTTGAATATAAATGTTATAGACGAGTTCTAAGAATATCTTGGGTAAAGAAAAGAACAAATGCATCAATACTTCAAGAGCTGAATATTGAAGAAGATTGGCTATTAAAAACGACAAAACAAAGAAAATTGAAATAATTTGGTCACTTGAAACGTCACGAAATTTTGTAGAGAAAAATAATGGAGGGGCATGTGCCTGGGAAGAGAGGAAGAGGAAGGCCAAAGAGAAGATGGGTGCTGGATGTGGCGGATAATCTCCAGATGGGTGTATCGGACGCGGGACATCTTGATCGAGAGGTTTTCCGGAAGGTTGTTACGGGAGCGAGGTTCTGCAAAGGACATGCTACTTAATGAATGAATGAATGAATGAATGAATGAATGAATGAATGAATGAATGAATGAATGATCTTATCTCTTCTTGATACATTGGGTATTCTTCTCAGGAATCTCATTTCTGTTGTTGTGATTTTTCTTTTCTCTTTTTCTGGCATTATCCAGATTTGGCATTGGTAGTATATAGTTGGCAGGAAGATTGTCTTGTAAAGATGGATACACCCATTAGTAAAGCAACAAATACTAACAGTGATATGAATTGCGGCAGACAAGTGGGATGGTGCAATGAATTCCGCAAGCTGCTGATGCAACAGGGAGAATATGCATAGAAATAGAAAAGGTTGGACTATATTCTCAAGCAAGGTGATTGCTATTCGTAGTAAATTCTTGGACACGGCGAGTTCATAATTGCGAAATAGTACCACCAAAGGCCTATCCAAGCTGCTACTCTCAGGCTGTGCTGTGTCCTCAAATTATTGTTATTTATTATTTGTGATAACATCCTATTTGTTTAAAACGATAAAACCCCACTACTGTGCTTTAGAGTATTTTCCCCCATAATATACATTATCGCGCAGCTCTAACCATCAGATGGTTGAGGAGGCCTTTATACCACCTCCGTGTACCTTGTTCCAAGCTTCACAAGCTTCTTCTGTAAGGAATATCAATGAAGTCAATTTTCGAGTTAAAAATCTACCCAAAGTATTTCAGGATCCTCGCCGATGCAACGGAGTTCGTGCATTAAGCTGAGTTTCTCCAGACTCAGGTTTGAAACGAGGTTACGAACTGTTGCCATTGACAATTTGTATTGTTTGTGCCGATGCTGTAATGTTTAGGGCATGCAGTTCCTCAGAATAGTTGGAGCAAAATATCCCATTAGGTTTACATGCGGATTAATGTCTGCGATTAATATCTTCCTCTTTCAACACATGGTAATCACATATTTTCCAGTAAATTTTATCAATATTTAATAGCGCGGACTGGGTTAGTATCTTGACGTCAGACAAATTGAATGTACTATTGTCAGCTGCCACCTGCCCTTTAATTTTAGCCTACACAAGTTCTATAGGGTTTTAATGAGAATAGTACGGCGGAAGTCTCAAGCACCTATGGCCATGATCTTCTATCAACTTGTCGATTTATTATTTCTTGCATTTTTGCGTCTGTTTTACAAGGGACAACACTTCTAACTTGAAAATCATTTCTGGAAACAGTATGCTTTCCCTTCGGAGCGATATCTTCATTGCTGCCTTTGTGTTCAATGCCGTAGGCATTTTGTCTTCTTAGGCAAAAACATTGTGATATGATGCATTGTCCATAATTAGACAAGACTGTCTGTCTAGGGATGAAAGCACTGTATTCTCGAGCCACTCTCTAAATATATTACCATTCATCTCATTATGATAATCCCCAATGTCTGTATGCTTTGATACGAACACGAGTCCTGTATTCTGTAGTAAGCCATTATGCTTACTACCAGCATCGGCTATAACCAAACGCTGTCCTTTACTATTGGGCACATATCGCTTTATCTTTCCATCCACTATTTGTCATTCTTTTTCACTTGTGTGGTGAGTATTAATCCAGGTTTCATCCAGATACACTATGCAGTATTTTCTTTGCGCATTTCCATTATTTCACGTTGGTATGTGCTTCGCATGGCTCCTAAATGCAGTTGCTCGCAAATTATTATTCTACCTCCCTTGTATTTTCTAAACGATAAGCCTAATGTCCTTTTCCACAAAGTTGTTTTGGATAGATCTATGTCATTGTTCTTTCTCAGGCAAACAATAAGTTTTCTTATAGTCACTGTTTCTTTGGTATTCAGCATGTTATAATAGCTTGCCTTATGACATCCTTGTCAAAGCTGTCAACAATGACATTTCTACCTACCATATGCTTATTGCGTGGTGGTTTCATTTCTGATTCTTGCACCCATCGACGAAATGACTGTTTACTCAAACCCAATGCATGCACTCTTCTGTTCTCAGGAATTGTTATGGTATGAAAACGTTTCCAGCTTCTTGACAAAAATGTGATTAGACAAATTAGACGTAGACAGTCAAAATTTTTTGGACATGTTATGAGAAGAAATGGACTGGAGAACTTAGTGACAACTGGCAAGATCGAAGGGAACAGACCAAGAGGAAAATATCTGGATGGCTTGGCCACATGGCATGGTCGAGACAGGAACATTGAGCTGATCTACGACTCTGGTGATCGAGTGAAATGGCGAGTCATGACCGCCCATGCTTTCCGGCATGGCACATGATATATATATATATATATATATATATATATATATATATATATATATATATATATATATATATATATATATTATATATATATATATATATATATATATATATATATATATATATATATATATATCATAATCTTCATCAAGTGACCTGCCAGCTGGTGTAGGCATTCATGGCTTTCCACAGATTCTGGATCAACTCTGCTGATGGTATTCCTTAATGCCACCATCTCAATCCATCCAGCATCATTTCTCTTGGTATGCCTCTGCCTCTCTTCCCCTCGATCTTTCCAGTTGTCACGATGTTCTCCAATGCCTCTCTTCTCATCACATGACCGAAGAAAGATGTTTGTCTCTTCCTTATTGTTGTATATAATGTTCTAGCTTCAATAGACTGTGTCAGACAGTCTTTGTTAATTACTCTGGCAGTCCAAGGAATTCGCAACATTCGCCTCAGGAACCACATCTCTGTGCTTCTACTTTCTTCTTAACTTGTTCATTTACATTTCATGATTCACTGCCATGCAGCAAAACTGGTTCTACATAGCATTTCAGCACTCTCTTTCTTACATTCAATGATAGTGACTTATTGCATAAGATACTCTTCATTTTCTGAAATGCGGTCTCTGCTTGCCATATTCTTCTCTTAATCTCTGTAATCTCTGTTGTACGTCTTCCATCTGATGTTATAAACGCCCCTAGGTATTTTAAATTATCTACTTGGTTAAGAATTTTCCCTTCTATTTCTATGTCACATTTTAGTGTCACCATTTTCTTTGATATCACCATCGTTACTGTTTTCTTGATATTCAAGGAGAGTTCTTTCCTTGCACTCTCTGTTACTTATATGTCCAACAATTGTTGTATGTCTGTTGAATTATCCGCCAACAATACTGTTTTATCTGCATAGCCTATATTATGTTTATTATAACCTCCAACTAGTATTCCTGGCATCTCTTTGATCTCTCTCATTATTACTTCGCTTTATAGGTAGAAGAGATCTGGTGACAAGACACACCCCTGTCATACTATTAGATTTATCTGTTCGTAACTACACTCTTTATTTCCCATTTTTATTGTTGCTACTTGGTTCCAGTAAATGTTGTTTATTATCCTTAAATCTTTCCCATGAATGTTCACATTTTATAACATTTTAATCAGTTCATCATGTTTTACTTTATCAAATACCTTAGTATAATTTATGAAGCACAAATCTCTCTCTCTCTCTCTCTCTCTCTCTCTCTCTCTCTCTCTCCTCTCTCTCTCTCTCTCTCTCTCTCTCTCTCTCTCTCTCTCTCTCTCTCTCTCTCTATGTATATATATATATATATATATATATATATATATATATATATATATATTAGTGGGCAGTCTTGCGAAAGCGGAGAGAATTGGGACTGTTTGAATGGTTCTGTTGGTACCCCTGGTACAAGGCCCTTCATTTGTGGTTACTTCAATGCGCGCGCCAATGAGGGGGACAGGTCTGGCGAGAACTGAAAGGGTTCTGTGAACAGGCACTGGGTCCTTCAAACCAAATGGTACCCGAGACTCGCTGCAGACAGGGACCACTCACTGCATGAAGCCATGGATATGGTTAAGGGTCATAGATTGAGAAGAGGCAGGTCCTTGATATCAGAAGCAGAAATATCTGTCAGCCAGGTGAAATAGATCATATTAATAGTGAAAGAGAGTGGGTAAAAGTAACGGAAGACATGACGGACTGGCACAAGGTAATTATAACACTGAGTTGTGAGTGCAGAGAATGGGCAGCGGGCCGCACATAATTTGAGGTGCAACAACTGATTCAGAGCAACACACATCAAGGTGACATAGCTGGTGTTTTATTACGAAGGCTAATGGACGATGCTTGAAGAAGGAGAGTCTGGCATGTCTACAACCTACAGCATGAGAATTGAGGTGTAAGCAGTAACAGCAGCTGTCCGATGGTTGGAGGAGGAGACTACTGAAACACACATTGTAGTCATTACGGACTTACGAAATATGCTTACTAAGGTGGAGAAAAGAATGTTTCGTGGAGAATGGCTTGCCTCGCTTTTTGGTTCACAGGATTTAAA
>JACEFZ010027596.1:0-176795 GCA_014155875.1 Cepaea nemoralis | reverse complement strand
CTGCCTGTGGACAGCTATTCTTACCCATGCACTAAAGTTGAGAAAATGAACTTCCGTTGAATGGAAGCTACCGCAGACTTGAATTATTAAACCCCTCTGGAAGAAGTAGCGGCAGCTTAACCAGGAAAAGATCGAATTAGTTATCCCCCCTTAGCCTGGAAATTATGAAAATATATGCGCCCACAAGCGATATTACTCATGACGTCATATAAACAAAATATAAAGTATAAAAAATGAGGCAGCGCCACAATTGTTATCCTTTATATTTTGTTTATATGACGTCATGAGTAATATCGCTTGTGGGCGCATATATTTTCATAATTTCCAGGCTAAGGGGGGATAACTAATTCGATCTTTTCCTAGTTAAGCTGCCGCTACTTCTTCCAGAGGGGTTTAATAATTCAAGTCTGCGGTAGCTTCCATTCAACGGAAGTTCATTTTCTCAACTTTAGTGCATGGGTAAGAATAGCTGTCCACAGGCAGTGTTAGTAATTGACCACCCAGGTTGAAATTATAGCCAATAGACTTCTGCATTTTCACTAAAACTAGGCCTTAGCAAAACATGAACTGTCGAAGACATGAACTTACACAACAAAATTTATGATGAGGGCGTGAACTTACACAAATCTTATGCTGAAGAAATGAATTTACAAGATATGAACTGTCAAAGACATGAACTTACCTGCACACACAAATATTTTTTTTTTAATGACAATATGGGGGACACTTCTGTATGACTTGCGGGATACATTTGTATTTTATAAGGGCTACTTATCTATGGGGTGAGGAGGCCGTGAAATCACAAGTAGACACCTTTGTGTGCGCAGTTGGGACAGTTTGTAAGAGTAAGTGGTAATTTGGGCGAGGCTGCCGACAAGTTGTAATAACAAGTGGAAATTTTGTGAGCCCATGTGGGGAAGTTGTTAGAGTCAGTGGGTAAGTTGATAGGGCGAGTCGATAATATGAGAGAGTCGGTGGACACGTTGTTGGGGAAAAGGGACAGTTGTTATGGTAAATGTGTGAATTGATAGGATAGGTCGACCGATTGTAATAGCAAGTGGAAAAATTGTTTGAGCCAGCGAGCAAGTTTATCAGAACAAGTGGCCAAGTTGTGTTAACAAATGTTGGTACGTTTTTATAGATTTGACCACGCTATTTCTTTACTTGACCAATATTTTTCCTATTTGGGTAACAAGTTGTTCCTATTTTTCATGAGTTTGGTTGAGAAATTTCTGTATTTGGCCGACATTGTTCTCGTTTGGTTGACATATTTTCCTACTTTTTATAAGTTTGGATGAGCTATTTCGTTACGTGTACCATATTTTCCCCTTTTGGTTAACACATTTGCCTACGTTTCATAAGTTTGGTTGCCATATTTATAAATTGGGTTGAGTTATTTCTGTATTTGGTCGACATTTTCCCCTCGTTTTTTATAAATGTGGTTAAGATGTTTCTATATTTGGTCTAACTTTTTCTCATTTGGTTGAGAATTTTCCAACTTTTTATAAGTCTGGACGAGATATTTCTCTCTTTGGGTGATATTTTTTCACATTTGGCTTTCAAATTTTCCTACTTGGTCAATACTTTTCCTATCTGGCTAACAACTTTTCCTAGTTTGCATATGTGTGACCGAACTATTTCTGCATTTGTCCGACGTTTTTCACATTTTGCTAACAGATTTTTATAACAGTGACAAAGGAAGTAACTAGAGTCGAGTTGGTACAAAGTTTTATATTTTATTCTCAAGACGACAGGCCGCGTCTTCTCAGCTGGGCTATCGGATGTTTACTGCCTATAACAACATAATACGTCACGATTGAGCATCTCCCACGCCTTTCAGTCTCAATGCTCAATCGTGCTGTATCGGAGTTTTCCAATAGACCCCAATTATACCTACACTGTTACACCTCCCCATGTTATTTAAAGAATTTTCCTTTTAAAGGAAAAATCTTTACTCCTAATCCCCATACTCTATTCCCTACTTGTCTTTTAACCTTCGCCAATACATCTTTTACTCTTCTCCCAGTGCTATGGTCTGTCTACAACCTCCCCATATACTTCTTCTTCGCTTTTTATTTATATAATACTACATGTTATTCTTCATTTCTGGTTCTCTCTGGTTACCTATATCAAATATACATATTATAAGAACAGCCCATAAAATTTCTCATTCTTCACTATTTTGGTTCTTTCTTGGCTCATCAAGTTTCCTGTATCAAATATACACATTATAAGAACAACTCATAAATTCTTTTTCTAAAATTATTACCTTATAAAATTTCTCATTCTTTCAAACCCCAGGACGTACAAAAACAAAGTAGTTAGAAAAAGTAAAGAAGTGGTGCGCACCAAATAAAGAATAGTAAAGAATGAATACACGACATGACCACATGGACATATAGTAAATGTACATTTAAGACATTCACCCTTTACCTCCCTTGCCAATAAAAAAATTTTTTTGTAAAATAATTTTTTAAAACACCTTTAAGAAATATATTATTGTTCGTTATAAAACAATTTGGCATAAGTTTTCATAAACCTTTTATATTTCACATTGACATTGCCAACCACAATTCCGTTCCTCTTCCGTTACCTCACCTTTTACCATGAGCCCATGTTCATATTTTATGAACACCTTAAATATAATTAAAGCTGGTATTTCACAGCACCTATATCTTTCCCCCGTACAACCCATCCTGTTATTTTATAAATAAAGTGACGTGTGTGCAGACCCTGGATACGTCTATCCATTCGTGCATACACGTTCACCAACTATGGTTTCCCACTAGTTAATGAATGCATAGTTTCTCCTTACCTTGGACAAATTAGTTTTTTATCAACCCTTTTCTTAACGAAAAACCTTTAGCAAAACCTCCTTCATTTGAAACTTAAACTTACTTAACTAACTTTACAAGCATTTAACTCAATATACCAAATCATTCATGTAATCTAAATAAAATGAACACAACCTCCAAATTAATCTAGAAGAAAAAAAAACACATTTTGACAAAATGACATAACATGCATGTTATCAAATCAGAATAAAATATCCTATTCTACCTATCACTATTGGACACTTTTACGGACCAATAGTTCTTGTCAACTCAAATACTATGAACACAATCACCCTACTCTAAACCAATTACTCAAACAATAACAATCATTTTTCAAGAAAACAAAATGAGGCATTACAATTTAGGCTCAATAAAACAACCAAACAACATCCCTCATTTTCTAGTAGTAACTCAAGCATAAAAACATTTCCTATATGACTCATAACTCATAAAACTTAGATTTCATAAACACCGTCCTCAATACAATTATAACTCTCTTAAAATTTCTACGTACATTGGCCTACCAGTATTAGGCTCTCATAAATGACGCATATCCAGTATTTATATGACCGAGAAGACTAAACATCCTATCTGTATATCTGTTAACTACAGATCAATTATGAACATATCTGTTCTATCTACACAAACAAATCAGTAATCCAGAATTATCTATTTATTATCTCTTAACAGCACATAGTATCCTGAATAAGCTCTTAAGTAAACACTGTAACCTATATCCAACATTAACTCAATGTAGCCATCCTCTACTTATCAACGTACTTGTGATCTGTCCTGTCTATTATTATTATAACTTGTTAACCCCTATCTTTAAACACGGCACTTCTAACATCAATAAAAAAAAATATATTCACCCATTGTACTAATATCTCAAGACCACTTTTTCCTCCGTTTCGTATACTTCTTCAAACATCACTTACAATTTTAAATCTTGCTATCTGCAGTTTATTTATTTACCTCTTACGTTTCCACTTCCTCAACAACTCTAAGTTTCTCTGAATAAGTGCTAACTCTATATCAACATCTTCTTCTTCTTCGTACAATCTACTAGCCTCCTCCATACTACTACTTGACTCTGACTTTTCATCCATTTCTTCTTCTTCGTCTGTATGTCTCTCTTTAGCTGCCGCTAATTTCTTCCGTTCAACATCCCACCTAATTTGTCGATCACTCTTTCTTAAGGATCTTTCTAGTATAGGTATATCTTCTCCGCTTGTTGAATCATCTCTAATTCTTCTCTGCCTTTTTACTTCTTTATCTCTTTGACTGTCCATTCTTCTTTTTGTTGCTTGCCTAGTATTTTTAAATGGAGCACCTGTGTCTTCTTCCATACTATCATAATGAGTTTCATTTGTCCCTTCTTCTTCCATTCTTTTCGGAATTGTCTGTTCTTGTTCTTCGTAACTTGGATTTGCTAACAACTGATTTTGTTCTGGTTCTTTTCTAAGATCTGGGGTTACTGTAGCTCTTCCAAGATCTGGGGTTACTGTAGCTCTTCTAAGATCTGGAGTTATTGTAACAACCTGTTCATCCAAAAATTTTGCATCCGAATAACAATTATTATTATAATTATTATTTTCTATCTCATTTTCATCTCTTCTTAAGTGTTCAACATGTGCCCTTGCTATGTGTGCTGTGACCTGGTTCTTTATAACATACGATACATTACCCAGTTTTTCCAAAACGTAATAACCTGGAATCCAACGAGAATCAAACTTAGAGTTTCTTCTATGCTTTTTGTAATAAACTCTATCACCTACTTTAAACTCCTGTAATTTTGTATTTACATTTTTGTACTTTTTCTGTCTTTCCCTAGCTTTTATTATATTATTTCTTAATCTCATATGTGCTTTATGCATTTCTTGTATTATGACCTCTTGAAAATCTTCACCCATATATTTCCGTCTAGGTTTTAATAAATTATCTATAGGTAATATTGGTTCTCTCCCGTGTATTAAATAAAATGGCGAAAAACCCGTGCTCTCATTTTGATTTGTACGAATAGCGCTAAGAGCAGGTCCCAACAATAGATCCCAATCTTTTTCATGTTCATCAATAATCTTTGCCACAATGTTGTATAACGTCTGATGTTGACGCTCGTTTTTTGCATTTGAAGAAGGTCTATAAAATGAGGTTTTTATATGTCTTATGTTTAAATCTTTTAATAACTTTTCGAATTTTTTATTTACAAATTCTCTACCATTATCTGTAAGTATACTTTGTGGGCAACTAAACCTTGGTATGAACTCCTGTAAAAAAATATTAATGACAGTATCCGCGCTCTTATCTGGAATTGCATAAACCTCTGGCCAAAGACTGTAGATGTCTACTATATGAATTAAATATACATTTCCTGACAATGTTCTGGGGTGTGGACCTGATATGTCTAAACTAATCTTTTGCATTGGGAAGTGAGGAATATCTGTGTCCTGTAATGGAGACTTTATCGTTTTCATGTTTCTTAATCTGCACTTTTCACACGTATCTACATATTTGCATGCAGATTTAAATAAGTTTGGCCAATAATATTTACTTGTAAGTGCTTTCACTAGTTTGTCTCTACCGAGATGTCCATTTTCATCGTGATATGCTTTTAAAAGTTCATTTTCCAAATGCTTTGGAATATATTTCCTTAGTTGTTCGTTCTTTTCACACATATAATATAACTGTCCATCCTCTTGTAAGAGCAAATAATTCCTTTTATATTTGTTATCTTCTGTTTCTCGTAACTTTTCCTTTATTTGTATGATTCTAGGGTCCAAATCCTGCTCTTCTTTCATATTGAATTGTGCTAACTGTAGATCTTCTTCTCTATGTTCAGACTCTTGATCTGATGGTAAGCTATCAAATTCTCCCCCTATTTATTATAGCAGAATCCAGAATATTTACCTGCCAATTCCTGTCGTCTATCTCTGGTTCGGCTGCCTCCTCTTCTGTATCCTCTGATGACTGTGTATATGGAATTCTAGACAAAAGATCAGCGCATGTGTTTATCTTACCCGGTATGTACTCAATTTTCGCGTCGTACCCCTGTAGATTCAATGCCCATGTCTGTATTTTCCTGTTCTGCACTGGAGCTTCTAAAAAAGACTTTAAAGGCATGTGGTCAGTTCTAATAACAAAACTTGCGTTATGTAAATAGTAATTAAGTTTTTGAAGAGCGTAATGAATCGCGTAAGCCTCCTTCTCGATAGTACTCCATTTTTTTTGTGATTTACTAAGCTTATGAGACAAGAAGTAGATAGGTCTTTCATTTTTAACCCCTGGTATTCCAGATTCTTTTCCTTCATATGGTTGTACTAAACATGCTCCTACTGCACTGTCTGAAGCATCTGTGTATAGTATTAACTGTTTGTTTAAGTCTGGATGCGTCAATAGTGGTACCAGTGTTAAGCTGTTTTTTAAATAGTCGAAGGCTTTTTGACACTCATCATCCCACTTAAACCTGGCGTACTTGGCTGTTAAATTTGTAATTGGTTCAGCTATTCTTGAAAATGCCGGAATAAACCGTCTATAATACGCACATGTTCCTATAAAAGCACGTACTTCCTTAACGTTTGTTGGTGCAGGTAATTCTTTAATAATCTTTATTTTGTTCTGGTCTGGTTTAATACCCTCTCTATTTATAATATACCCTAAATATTTTGTTTCTGTTTTTAAAAATTGGCACTTACTAAGCTTCAACTTCACATCATGCTTTCTTAACCTGTCAAACACTAGTCTAACATGTTTCAAATGATCTTCTACATCTCCTTTGGTATAGACCAATATATCATCAATATAAGCAAGAGCGAACCTTTGCATACCCTCTAGAACTTCATTTATTAAGAGCATATAGTGTGAGGGCGCCGTCTTGACTCCAAAAGGCATTCGTAAGAATTCGTACGAGCCCATGTGGGTACAAAAGGCACTTTTCCGTTGCGCGTCCTCTGACATCGGAATACACCAAAATCCTGACCTTGCGTCTAACGTTGTGAAATATGTAGAGCCATTAAGTAGCCCCAAAATATCATCAATTACTGGCAGTGGGTATGCTACATTCTTGGTGATTTTGTTCAACGCCCTGTAGTCACAACAGAAACGACTCGAACCATCAGGCTTGGCCACTATGACGACCGGAGATGACCATTCTGACTTCGACCTTTTTATTATTCCTGCTTTCAGCATCTCTTCTATTGCCTTTTCCATTATTTCTCTGTTTCTTAATGGAGTTCTGTATGGTTTTAGACTTATTGGTGGATGATCTCCCGTGTCTATCTCCATCGTAACTGTCCGCGTCTTACCCAATTCCAAATCATTAACCGCAAACACATCTTGATTTTGCTTTATAAACTGTTCTAACACTTCCTTATTTTCCGGCGAAGCTTTTAACTGTGACAGCAATTCTTGTTCCCTTGTTATTTTGTCTAGTGAATGTATATGGACTTTATTTTCTCCGAATGGATGGATCAATTCATTCATTCCGATTTTCCCTCTTCTTCCGCATCCGCGTCTGTCACTTCTCCTTTCACTAGAAGTTTCCACATAACTTGTTCCCGACACTTCTGTTCTATTCGTTGCCAATATTTCACTAATGTTATGATCTAACTTTGCTATCACACATCCTCTGTATAACTTGATTTCTCTCCCTGTGTTGTTGATAACCATTACTGGAAAGGTTAAGTGTTTATCCAACTCCATTACTCCATCTGGAACCTCCAAACCAGGCTCATCAATTATTTCTTCTTGTAACTCAGTGATTCTGACTGTGTTTCCTTCCACATAATATGGGTTTCTCTTCAGCTTCGCTTGTATCAAATTAACCGACTGTGGTTTTAATGTCGTTGTCATTTTGACCCTAACTAGTGCTGCTATATGCATATCCTCTTCCATATCTATATATACGTCTCTGAATTTTAACTTATGTAAATCATAAAAAAGTCTTATCCCATTCTTTATCAAAAAATCTCTTCCTATCAGCATATTTCTATTTAAACCCCTCACTACATGAAAAAGGTGTCTTATGTTTATCCCGCCCAACTTAAAATTGATCATTGTTTGTCCAACTACTTGTAAATTCTGTCCAGTAACAGAGTGTAAATTATTACTACACTTAAATATTCTACAATTTCTTACTATTTTGTATAAAAAACTTTCTTTTACTACACTAACTTGAGCTCCCGAATCTATTAACGTACGAACTCTATACTTTCCTATTTCTAATATACACGAGCTATAATCTGTTTTTTCTTCTATAAATTTCTTGACTTCATCCATTTGAAAATATTCTCTGTTCGATCTATTATACTTGTTATTAACATACTCTCTAACACTTGGGACCCTATTATTTACCCTCCTATCATCGGTCCTGTCTAATAGGTTGGGCGCCAGTTTTCCTGTGTTCTTGTACCTGTAAAGTTCCTGTGTCGATCAACAACATTCCTACTCACCCTATTATTATCATGTCTACCCTGTGTATTTGACTGTATACGCCTGTTATTACAAAAACGAGAAACATGTCCCCGTTGACCACAAACCCAACAGACAATGTTTGTGTTATTTGTGTTTCTTACTGCCTCACTTGTAGGGTATCTCATATTTCTTCTTTCAACATAATCGCTCCTATTTCTACCTTGTAAGGTTTGTATACCGCCTCTCCTATTCCATCCGAATCTTGTTTGTCCTATCTCCATGGGTTCCTCAATTCTGTCGTCTCTATTACTTCCCACTTCTCGTCCTGTTCTTAATCTAAACCTTCGTCTCAAATTTTCCTCTTGCACCGCAATATCCACCGCTTGTGATAACCTCTCAGGGTTATCCCTCATCAGCTTAAGTTTCAAACCATCAGATTTGATGCCATCCACAAAAATCCCTACCAACATCCTTTCCACCTCCTCCCCTCGCACATTCTGTCCTAAGAATGCCTCTTCAGCCAGGTTAATCAACCTATCGCTAAACAACTGTACCGTTTCTCCGTTATTTTGTTTAGCCTGCCTCAATACCGAAAATGCATGTTGCGGATCCGTTATCTCTGCGTATTTCCTGGCGAGATCTTCTTTGAATTGTTCCCATGTCTCATCTACTCTAGCCTCTAACTTCCTCCTTATATGATCTGAGACCGGTTCTGTTGCCGTCTGATAAGCTAGTCTCATTTTCTCTTCTTCCGTTGCTGAAATTAGGTATGCATACTTTTCAATAGAAGTAACCCATTTCTTAAAGTCTTTGGCCTGACCACTAAACTTCAAAATTTCTGTTGCCATTCCCTGTTGGTTGATTACCAAATTCAATTTACCTACCGCTGTTCCTACCCCTGTCAGCACCTGTGCAAGGTTGTCTGGTTCCGTCATGCTGAAAATACTGCAAGAAAGCAAGCAAAGAACAAAAAAAAACACACAATTTCAAATTATTTGCTTCTAAAATCTGGTTAATTAATTACCTTATTTATGAATCACCTAAATTTACTAATTTACAACACATAATTCCCCAGTTCATAAACTGTTCCATTAGTTATTTAATTCCAGAATCGCACAAATTTCCCTTGGTTAATCCCTAAAGAGCAGAAGTTGTAATCAGCATCAATATTCTGTCAGCGTAGAGGGAGGAAAAACCCTGTCTTCAATAAGTCCTGTTTGAAACCAAAAAGTTCGCTATAAATCCTCATACCTGTTTCTAATAATATAATAATGTTTTAGACTCTGCTCTAACCAAGAATTTATGGCACATCACCGGAGTTACACAGTTACCTTCTTTTATTAGCTGACGGATCTAGTTCCACTAACCAGAGTTCGCATCAAGTGAAACCTAGTCTCGAGTTTAAGTGGCGGAGTCCAGAAGCTCAGGTGGCGGAGTTCTCTTCCCTCAGGTAAATTTTGTAGCTGCCAGATACTCTTCCTGGTTGGGTCACGTCTCATGGGATGCCTGGATAGATTTCAACCCCTGGTTGGGTCACGTCTCATGGGATGCCTGGATAGATTTCAACCCCTGGTTGGGTCCCTTCCTTGATTCTCAGGTGGGTACTTCGACGTCGTATGGAATGGGTCATAGGATTAACAAGGCCCAAGGATGGATCAGGTTTGTTTGGGTCATAGGAATGACAAGGCCCAAGGATGGATCAGGTGCGTTTGGGTCATAGGAATGACAAGGCCCAAGGATGGATCAGGATCTGCTAACGGCCAGTGACGACTTGACCTTGAACGAGCTCTGACTTCTGATTAAATCTTGAAAGTGGCAAGGTTCAGGCAACGGCCAGGTTAGGCCCCTTGTAAATGATTCAGTTCAGCCACGGCTCCTGATTCTTGAGTACTTCGCGTGATAGGCCATGATTTATTATCTTCATAATATTTCTTACAGCATGCCGTCAGTGGATAGTTTTTTTGTTGTTTGTTGTTGGCCGGCCTAGATCAACCTCAGATCCTCGGTCGAGGGCACCATTAATTACTCCCTATAACAGTGACAAAGGAAGTAACTAGAGTCGAGTTGGTACAAAGTTTTATATTTTATTCTCAAGACGACAGGCCGCGTCTTCTCAGCTGGGCTATCGGATGTTTACTGCCTATAACAACATAATACGTCACGATTGAGCATCTCCCACGCCTTTCAGTCTCAATGCTCAATCGTGCTGTATCGGAGTTTTCCAATAGACCCCAATTATACCTACACTGTTACATTTTCCTACTTGAGCAAGGTTTTTTTTTTTCACTTTGGTTAACAAAGTTTCCTAGTTTTCATAAGTTTGAGCGATGTATTTCGTTACTTGGTCATTATTTTTTCCTCTTTGAGTAACACATGTCCCTAGTTGGTCAATATATTTCCCGTTTGGTTATCAATTTTCCTGAGATATTTCTGTATTTGGCCTAACTTTTTCCCATTTGGCAAATAGTTCTCCTACTTTTTATAAGTCTGGCCGAGATATTCCTCTCTTTGGGTGATATTTTTTTTACATTTGGCTATCAAATTTTCCTACTTGGGCAATATTTTTACTATTTGGCTAACAAATTTTTCCTAATTTTAATAAGTGCGGACGAGGTATTTCTGTATTTGGCCGACATTTTTTACATTTGGCTAACAGATTTTCCTACTTGACCTAGGTTTTTATTCTCGTTGGCTAACAAAGTTTCCTAGTTTTCATAAGTTTGGTTGAGATGTTACTATATTTGGTCTAACTTTTTCTCATTTGGTTGAGAATTTTCCTTCTTTTTATAAGTTTGGATGAGATATTTCTCTCTTTGGCTGATATTTTTTCACCTTTGGCTATCACATTTTCTTACTTGGTTAATACTTTTCCTATCTGGCTAACAACCTTTCCTTGTTTGCATACGTGTGGCCGAACTATTTCTGCATTTGGCCGACATTTTTCACATTTGGTTAACAGATTTTTCCTACTTGACCAAGGTTTCTTCCATTTGGCTAACAAAGTTTCGTAGTTTTCATAAGTTTGAGCGATGTATTTCGTTACTTGGTCATTATTTTTCCTCTTTGAGTAACACATTTCCCTAGTTGGTCAATATATTTCCCGTTTGGTTATCAATTTTCCTATTTTTTATATGTTTGGTTGAAATATTTCTGTATTTGGCCTAACTTTTTCCCATTTGGCACATAGTTCTCCTACTTTTTATAAGTCTGGCCGAGATATTCCTCTCTTTGGGTGATATTTTTTTTACATTTGGCTATCAAATTTTCCTACTTGGGCAATATTTTTACTATTTGACTAACAAATTTTTCCTAATTTTAATAAGTGCGGACGAGGTATTTCTGTATTTGGCCGACATTTTTTACCTTTGGCTAACAGATTTTCCTACTTGACCTAGGTTTTTTCGCTTTGGCTAACAAAGTTTCCTACTTTTCATAAGTTTGGTTGAGATGTTACTATACTTGGTCTAACTTTTTTCTCATTTGGTTGAGAATTTTCCTTCTTTTTATAAGTTGGAACGAGATATTCCTCTCTTTGGATTATATTTTTTCACTTATGGCTCTCAAATTTCCCTACTTGGGCAATATTTTATCCTGTTCGACTAACAAATTTTCCTAGTTTGCATACGTGTGGACGAACTATTTCTGTATTTGGCCGACATTTTTCACTTTTGGGTAACAGATTTTCCTACTTGACCTAGGTTTTTCCCCTCCTTTGGTTAACAAAGTTTCCCTACTTTTCATTAGTTTGAGTTAGATATATGTTTGTATTTGGCCTAACTTTTCCCCATTTGGTTGACATATTTTCCTACTTTTTATAAGTTGGGACTAGCTATTCCTCTCTTGCTATTTGTTTTAGATTTGGGTATCACATTTTCCTACTTTCACATTTTGGTTAACAAAGTTTAGCTTTTCTTTAGGTGCCTTGTTTAGTGTTTGTGTCAGCTTCTAGTGTTCGTGTCAGCGATTTTTCATTGGTTATTTCAGTTTTCATTGTGTGTGTGTGTGTGTGTGTGTGTGTGTGTGTGTGTGTGTGTGTGTGTGTGTGTGTGTGTGTGTGTGTTTGTGTGTTATTTTGTCGTGTCATTTTTATTATTTTTTTAGTCACTGTTGTATCTGTCTTTGTATGTGTTATATTTTGACGCTTATGTCATTTTTCCCCCTTGTTTTTGTCCGTTTTCCTTGTTTGGGTCGGTGCCTTATTATCCTATATGTTTATTTGAGTGAGCATATTGTGAAGTTAGTGAGCGCCTATTTGTTGACCGTGATGGAATGGACAACCGATGACCTCATAAGTTTTGTATGTTACACTATACTCGATACCATTTGCCTTGTAGTTACCTTTTAAGTGTCGTCTCGTTGTTTGCTCGTAATGGGCATGCACCCCGGATGCTGTCGCTTTGAGAAATGATCGATATCTCACAATGAGCCTTTTTCGCGGCACTGAAGACACTATCAATAAGATGATAGAGTGGTGGATTATGGCGTCATCACCTCTTAGAACTTCACAATACAGATATTTCAGTAACACCTTACATGGCATACAACACAAACTATCTTTATACTACATACGATATACAAATACTTAGTGAAACAACAAGCACCCTCGCTATTCTACTACTCCTACTATTACCACCACCACCACCATCACCACCACCACCACCACCACCACCACCACCACCACCGCCGCTACTACTACTACTACTACTACTACTACTACTACTACTACTACTACTACTACTACTACTACTACTACTACTACTACTACTACCAATATTATTACTATTTGTATCCATGGTGTTGGAGATCATAGTTTATGGCGTGCCATACTGACCAATGTCAGGCGATAAGTCTCTTGCTGATGTTGGTGACTATTACTACTGGTGCTATTGGTACTATGAGTACCACCATTACATGAAGGTAATGCCGTTAATTGGGGATTTCTGTAGTGTGAGTCAACCCCGGACTTGTTCAATGGTGTTGGAGATCGCAATGTGTAGGTAATACGTCCGTTGGTAAGACACGTGATGATGATGATAATTAGTACTATTGTTGGTATTGCTACTACTACTACTACTACTACTACTACTACTACTACTACTACTACTACTACTACTACTACTACTACTACTACTACTACTACTACTACTACTACTACTACTACTACTACTACTACTACTACTATCATTACAAATAACACCTAACATGACCCTTGATGATGATGACTAATATTACTACGAAACAACTCTACTATTATTACTATACAACCACGCCAATTGTAGACAATAGCGATAAACGTATTAGAACCTACTCGCCCTGATCAGCGCCATCCTTCCCACAGCAGACAGTTTGATACTTCATGACTGAGACACCCCAACCTCTAGATCTAACAACTTGACCACCTCTTGATCATCACCATGTCACTACACCTACTTTCCCAGCCCATTTATGTGGTCACTCGACCACTTGACCACCACTTGACCACCACTTGACCACTACTTGACCACATCTTGATCATCATCGTGTCACTACACTTACTCTCCCCATCAATTTAAGGGGTAACTTGACCACTTGACCACCCCTTGACCACTACTTGACCACTACTTGACCACCTTTTGATCATCACTGCATCACAAGACACACTCTCCTCTACAACTTTAGGGTTATTTGACCACTTGACCACCGCTTGACCACCACTTGACCACTACTTGACCATCTCTTGATCATCACCGTGTCACTACACGTACTCTCCCCAACAATTTAAGGGGTCATTTAACCACTTGACCACCCCTTGACCACCGCTTGACCACCTCTTGACCACTAATTTACCACCCTTTAATCATCACCATATCATTACAACTACTTTCCCCGACAATTTAAGTGGTCACTCGACCACTTGACCACTGCTTGACCACTGCTTGACCACTAATTTACCACCCTTTAATCATCACCATATCATTACAACTACTTTCCACTAAAATTTTCCTCACTTGACCACCACTTGACCACTGCTTGACCACTGCTTGACCACTAATTTACCACCCTTTAATCATCACCATATCACTACACCTACTTTCCCCGACAATTTAAGTGGTCACTCGTCCACTTGACCACATCTTGACCACCACTTGACCACACCCTGACCACCTCTTGATCATCACCATATCATTACAACTACTTTCCACTAAAATTTTCCTCACTTGACCACCACTTGACCACTGCTTGACCACTGCTTGACCACGTCATCACACACCCTTAACTATAAGCGGTCACTTACTATGTTTTTTTTTTCTTCTTTTTTTTTTTTCTTCTTCTTTTCTATATATGTTTTATTAAAACTTATTATATACCTTACTTGAGTCGTTTGTTTTCTTTATTGATGTTTTATGTTGTATTTTTTAATGTCGTACCTATAATTACTTGACCACGCCCACTCTGATGAGTCACTTCACAACGCCATCTCTGACCACCTACTAAAAAAAAAACCTGAAGAGTTATCGCCCTTTGTGGAGGAAAATCGATGAGAGCTAAAAATAGATTGCAGATTGCGCCACAAAATCGATAAATGGTTGATTTATATAAGGAATGTGCGCCACCTCCACCTCCACAAAAGCACTGGATGGAGCCCCACTTACACTACTCACGTCGCAAGTCTTTTGCAGGACGAGACTTTCATCACTACCCGCTGAAAAGATTCTCTAGTTACGATAATCTAGTCCAGAGGTCGGCAACAAGTAATATTGCAAGGGCACTCAGCGTTCTATCCTATGTCCATCACAATTTAATTCACATTCGTTTGTCCAAAAATAATGAAACGAATGTATACTAATGTTTTGTCTATTTTTATGTGTGTGTGTGTGTGCGTGTGTGTGTGTGTGTGTGTGTGTGTGTGTGTGTGTGTGTGTGTGTGTGTGTGTGTGTGGCAACATTCGTATTAACGACACCGTATTACTTAATAGGACCAAATCCCATAAGAATCAAATGAAAATCGTTAAGTGATTAGAGAAATTAGACGTAGCCAGTCAAAATTTTCGGTTACGTTATGAAAAGAAATAAATTTGGTGACAACTGGCAAGATTGAGGGGAAAATAACAAGAGGAAGGCAAAGAAGTAAATGCCTGGATGACTTAACCACATGACACGGTGGAGACATGAACACAGAACCGATCCACGACTCTGGTGATCGAGTGAGATAGCGAGACATGACCATCCACGCTTGCTGACATGGCACATGATGATGCTGATTACTCAATAACAACACCAGCCTTTGTGCTGTGGTTAACGGACTGTGCTGGCAGGATTATACGACTGCCGATAGAATTACAGAGTTGGTTTTGGAGGTGGTCGGGAGAGAGTGGACTGATAGGACAGAAATAGAACTTCGTCAAACCCAGTCATTGTTGCCCCACACTCATTCGGTTAGTTTGCATCAAATCACATTATAATGTAATCTCCAACTTTCTTTTCGAAGGGACGTAGAAATACTAATACATTTCAACGAATTATATTCTTATTCTCAACGAATAGTATTTAAAAGATTATATACTGTTTTCTAATTCACTAAGCATGTCGTGTGTTGGTTTTTATAAAATGGTATGTGTACCGGTCAATTAGAAATCAATGGCAAACTACTGAACGTAAAATTGCACAGAAATAATAACAGCGACGTTCTGTAAAGGATATGCTATTAACTTTAATTGTAACAGTATGCCATTAAACATTGGTCCACGTACTACATTTGGCAAACGTGTCTTGGGTTACCGGCTAGCCAGTCTATTGTTTTGTTACAGAATGGGACGGCTACAAATGGTCGAGACACCATGATCATCACTGGCAACCCTCGCATGGAAAACAAGAAACAGAAGGAAGAAAACCGTGTTCAAGAACCGAAACAAACATCACATGGCAGCATAACGTCGAATTCTAACCCTGCCATGTCACAGGTGCGTATTTGTTTAGCATATTATATATTTACGATTTCACACCACATCATAACTTTATTTTAGCAGTATCAACATCATCAACCGCAACAGCAACAATAGCAGCAGCAATAATAGCAACAGCAAAAACAACAGAAACCAAAGTTGTTTGTTTTTTCTTTCTCTTCATATTGAGCATAAATGTTTAACAATTCAGACATTTACACAATGCCTAGAAGACAATTCTTCTTCTTCTTCTTCGTTCATCCGGAGTTTTTTTTCGGACGTGATTGCGTTGTGCCTGTTTACAGCAGAGCTGCGTTCTTGCGCCGTTAGGCCGACACATCCGACTTCTGCGGGCATTTGTTGACCGGGTTAACCTTCCCGGGGGTTTCTTAGGACGTTAGACTCTCACTGTTGTGGTGTTATCTCCCATCCCAGCTGGCCCATATAGAACAGCCAAAGGCATCCTGGTCGGCCCTCAAGGGAAGGCAGGGGCAGACCATGGGCATTCCCCGCCATCCAAGGAGGCTTCCATAATTGCAGAGCCATCACACAGCGCTCTGGTACTGGGCTCACCCAAGGAATCGTCACGTCCTGCACATGGCTGCTTAGCCTCACTTCCGTATATTGGGCCTTCCGTTCACCATAGGCTGTTCTTCCAGAAGCCAGAAGAATGCAGTTTACAGATGACATCCACACAGTGAGCTTTCGATTCGGACTTTCCACGTAATGGATTTGCTATCCAAGCAATATTCCATTTCATGCCTCTGGGGAGGCTTGTGTAACCGACATGCCTGTGGTATGAAGTGTGGCAGTCTAAATACTTCTTCATGTACATTTAAATGTCAACCTGAATACAGTTAAAGTAAGCTGCAGTCGACTTGAGCTTGTTGATATCTCCATAGAGCTTGTCCTCAAATGAAGCAGGTGTAGGCCAAAATATCTTTCTCTGTTCTGCATATATTGGGCACTCTTGCAGCAAATGTTTAGCTGTCATTTTACCAGTTCCACAATTACATTCATCTGTATCTCCTATCTTTAGTTTGTTGAACAAGTGGTATTTCAACCTGTTGTGTCCTGTGCGGAGTCTGAAGATTGCTACTTGTTCTCTTCGGTCAAGTTTGTAATATGCATCATCCTTTTGATGGCCTGGATGCTCTGATTCCCATTTGGTTCTATAAGTGCTTTTTATCAACCTCTTTGCCTCATTATAGGTTATGTCTATGTCAGGCTGTGGTAGTCGTCCGCCCTCTTTTGCCAGTCTGTCAGCCTCTTCATTTCCAGGTATACTGCAATGTGATGGGATCCACTGTATTACAACTGTTTTGGATTTCTGGCATAGACCATGGAGTGCTGCTCTTAGGTCAGCTATTTCTGTGCTGTTATTGCTCTTCAGTATTGAGACAGCTGACTTTGCATCTGTAAAGATAGCTATTTGCGTCTCTTTATTTTCCTCCATTAAGAGCATTTCTGCTGCAGTTTTCAGAGCCTCTACCTCCGCTTTGAAGTTACTTGAAAACTTTCCAGTTGCCACTGAATGTGTTTTTTTCACTCCATTTTTTAAATTTAGGAGAATCCCTCCTCCTCCATTCTCTACTGAATTTTTGGCTGATCCATCTGTATATGCATGGGTCCAATTGCTGCTTGGGTAATGTTCTTTTATGTAGTTTAGGGTTATTTCTCTTCTTTCGGTTTCATGCTGAGTGTTCTTTTTCTCAATACCAGGAATGTTTTCTATCATCTCAGGCAGTTGCTGCTGTCTCCAAGCTGGGAACTTGTCTGCATTGTAAATGGGGTTGACTGTTGATATGTTAAGTATGGGATCTGCCCTAATCTTTCGTTTTGCAGTTTCTACAAAGTTGCTACGCTTCAGTCTTCCCTTTCCAAAACCACTAAACCTTTTATACATAGGGTGGTCTGTCAATCTTCTAAATTTTTCAGCTTGTTGCTGGGCTCTGCTATCTCTTCTATCCTGCATTGGTTGTAAACAAGTGATCTTTTCTAATTCATTAATAGGCGTTGTCTTCAGGCTTCCAGTTATGATTCGCATTCCTTGATTTTGGACTCTACTTATTTTGTTAAAGTTTGACTTAGCTGCTGTTGCCCAAGCTGCAATGCCATATTCCAGTACTGGCCTCACCCGTCCAGTATATAACTTCTTGAGAACTTTCTCATCTGCTCCCCACGTTGTACCAGCAAGCTTTTTCATGATTGCCATTCTTTGCCTTGCTCTTGTTCGATTTCTCTCAACCTGTGTCTTCCATGTCAGGCGACGATCAAAGGTGACTCCTAGATAGTTTGGATTTTCTTCATGGCGCAATATTTTTCCATTCAATACCAGCTTAGGTTGCTGAGTTTTAGTTGAGAGGGAGAACACTGTGCATGTTGTTTTCTCCTCACTTATCTTCACTAGCCATGATTTTGACCAGTCCTCTAGCGCTAATAGGGCTTGCTGTATTCTGCTGTTAGCTGTACTAATATATTCTTCAGATGTCCATATGGCTAGGTCATCTGCAAAAGATGATGTGTGTACTCTGGCTGGAAAATTTTCCGTGATGTCGTTTATATATGCTAGGAATAATGTTGGTGAAAGAACTCCTCCTTGGGGGACACCTTGCTCCAACAGCATCATTTTGCTGGTTTGTCCTTGTACTTTTGTCCTGGCAGTTCTGTTCTCAAGGTAGTGGCTGATCCATTTGTACATTTTCCCACAAACATGCATTTTTTGCAGTTTTACTTTCAGTCCTTCCTTCCATACTTTATCAAATGCTTTTTCTAAATCTACCCAGACCGCTAGTGTGTGCTTTTTCTCTTGGAAGGCATCCTCTATTTCCTGGGCTATGTAGGTTATTTGATCTTCAGTGGATCTGTACTTTCTGAATCCTGCTTGGTGAGGTGTTAAGAGTTGGTTTTCTTCCAGATGCCATGTTAGCCTGCCATTGATAATGCGTTCCATTAATTTTCCTACACAGCTAAGAAGACTGATAGGTCGATAGCCATTTGGTTCTTCCAGGTCTTTTCCTTTCTTTGGGACTGGTATTAGTATAGCTTCCTTCCATGCCTGTGGGACTATTCCCCTCTTCCAGCTGTAATTTAGGACTGCTAGTAGTTTCTTTTTTGCCTTAGTGCCTAGTCCTATTAGCATTTCATTTGTGATTCCATCCTTTCCTGGAGATGTCTTCTTTTTTAGGGTATTCATTGCCTGTTCCATTTCTTCCATTGTTAGATTTGCCATCATATATTCTGCTGCTGTCTCTGTATATCTATGATGTATCTGTTTATCTTTGATTGCTTTCTTCTGTTCGGCTGTAATATCAATGTGGTTTGCACTGGCATAGTGTTCCATTAGTGCATTTGCAGCCTTTTTTCCTGTAAGCAAGGCATTTCCTTGTTTAATTGTTATTTGTTTGTTTCTGGGTACTTCATTGTTCATGGCTTTCACTAGTTTCCATAGTTTGTTTCCATCCCTGTCAAAATTCAGGTTTTCTGTTTTTTTCCTCCAACAATCTCTAGTTGTTTGATTTACTGTTCTTTTATATTTTGCTGAGATGGCTTTGAGAGAGATTTTCGCTTCAGTTGTTTGTTCTCTCTCTGCGGTCTTCCTAGCATCTTCAACTTTGTCCTCCAAAATTTGTAGTTCCTCAGTCCAGTATGGTTTGTAATTTTTCCTCGCTCCTCTTGGAATAGACTCAGTGGCCGCCTGTATTATTGCTCTGTTTAGACTTTCCAACATTTCTTCATGTTGCCATTTTGTGTATTTATGTTTTCACAATATTTGTCTGTTAGTATGGCAAATCTGTCCCAATCTGCTCGTTTGTAATTCCAGCGGGGCAAAGGCTTTTGCTCCTGTGGAACATACTCCATATTTATTACAAGCTTGATTGGTCTGTGGTCACTACCTGCTAATTGGTCAAGCACATGGCGATCGATTTTGTGGAGGATGTCTCCTGTGCAGAAAGCTAAGTCTGGAGTAGAAGTGGTAAGCCATCTTCTGGAGTAGAAGCTCGGTGTGTCATCCGCTTTGTTGAGTAGGTGGAGATTTGAGTCTATTTCCCAGTCCTCCACTTCATCTCCTCTTTTGTCAGTATCTGGGTATCCCCATCTTTCTGAACGGCTATTAAAGTCTCCGACAACAATGCAATTTGTGTCAGTTATTTTCATGTTTGAGAGTGTAAGATCCTTATCTGCCGGGCTATACAGATTGTAAATTCTTGTTTTTACGTCCTTTATCATTATATCAACACCTATAATTTCCGTTTGGTTGTCAGAGATCACAGATACTTCGCTGCAAGGTATTGTATTTCTTGTAAGTATTAGAACTCCTCCTTTGTGTCCTTCGCGGTCGAAACGTGTGGCCTGATATCCCTCGACTGAAAATGTGCGATTGGCGTTTAGGTGTGTCTCTTGAATGCATGCCACATCTATTCTATCTTTATGAAGACGCTGTGTTAGGGAGGCTTTCTTCTTATAAACTCCTTCTGCATTCCATTGTAGTATGTTGAGTGTCCGGGGTGTTTGGTCAATAGCACTTAACCTACTCCTCTGTGCCTTGACTCCACAGCACAGGGGAAGGTGACCACCAGTAGTCATGGGTGGACCCCCTCGAGGCAGGGGGCCCGGCACTATCACCGCCTGATGGGACTTCACGGGATTAGCACCATAACGATTAATTTTCATCTGTGGCATCATGAAATGATAAAGTTACGTTGCACTTCTTTGTCAAGCCTGTGGCTCAGTACATCCGATTTCGACAAGCATTTGTTCGGGATGCTTTCCCTAGCCTTTGACTGTCCCCAGTCTACCTACAAGGCAGCAGGTTTGTGCGTCACTTCGTCTGGTCCCTCTCCCTTGACCTGTCCGACATGGGTGACCCTACCAGTAGCTGTGCTACCGTCGGCATAGCTCTTGGGGTCATTGGAACGCTCAAGCCCCTCTACCTCGTCAAGGTGGACGCACGGCAGAGGGGAGAAGACAATTGAGATGTGGCTTTTTAAAAGGATATAGTGAATGTTATCTAAATAAAATTGCTTGTCCTTTGCTTTCTGAAAGGTATAGTTACCAACCAGGATTCAAAACTGTCCCATCTTTATAACGACGGCGCCTCGCTGTCGGAATAAGTGTACTCGATCGATCACCAACTAGACACCATGCACCCACCATATCCACACCACCAGAGTTACAAACACTACTGATACTCTACCCCTCGACCATCTTACAGTCACACAACCCGACAATAACCGCTATCTTTAATTGTTGACTTTATTAAGGTTTTCATTTGAAGATTTGTAACTCGTATGATGCTATTGTTTAAGCCCCGCCCGCTACAAACAGTAATAACCGCCATCTTTAATATTCAATGTTTTTTATGTTTAAGACCGGCCTAGTTAAGACAAACCGACAGGAGTTATCTGCCCTTAGCAACAAGAGTAATCTCCCCTTGCGGCTTCGGTACTCTAAATTTCACTTGTGACGTCACATAAGGCTAGAAAGACAATGCAATCTGGCTGGAAGCCTCATTTCCTAATTCAAGACAACCTGCTGTACTACTACTGTTGGTCCTGAGTTCGAATCCCGATCGATGCCAGGATAGTGGTTACATTGAACTAGGTTCCCACAATCGATTTGTACTAGTCCTGGCTCAGGCGGACACTCAGGGGACTACGTAGCTGAGATAAGTTAGACTCTCTTTGACTTTCCACCGCAAACGGTCTCATGACAGCCACTCCTCCCAACTTGGCCACCACGTCGCCTTAACAATTAACAATCGGATGCGATTTTGCGCTTTTATTTCCCACCTCAAACGTCATAGCAACGCCTCCCAACAAGTAACAATAATAACCGCCATCTTTAATGTTCAATATTTTAAAAAAATTGTAACATTTTTAAGACCTACAGTAGTTAAGAAAACCGGAAGCACTTATCTGACATTTGCCTGCGAGTTTTGACAAATGGGGCTTCTGCCTATGCAATTTTCTGTCATTGTCGTCGTGACGTCAATAAACGCAAAGCGGGGAAAAATGTGGCTTGAAGCCACAATTCTGGAGGAAAAACATCTTCTCTTGACAGACGATAGTTTGTTATATTGTGCTTAAAAAAAAGAAAGAAAGAACGAAAGAAAAGGCATAATAACCTCTTCCATAGCACACAGCCTGGGTTGAATTGTAGAAACCATGTTTTTCCCACGCAGCATGAACCCTCCCTCGGTCTGTCTTGTTTACTCCAAAGAAAAGTTAATACCAGTACATCTGGAACAAGACAAGCTGCAGAGGCGGCCGGATCGGCAAATCAATGCTCTAACTGTCCGCCTGTCGGACTAGTTGCCGACCAAGGCCTGGCCTGGCCTGCCATTACATTAAGTCTTTAGGTTGCATTTCCTCGCATTTCCCTCCCAATTTCGCTCCTCCATCCAAAGCTGTTGTCGGGTTTGGTGAGCACCACCCAACATTCGGCGCTTACATGAAGAAGGTAGTACCGTCTACTATCATACGGTAGCTCAGCCACATCTAAGACCTGACTTTTCTGAACAAGAAGTCAATATTTAAGTCCGAATGACCGACGTATAGCACGAATGTACTACGCCACCGTCAGAAGACAGCGCAGATAACACACGCTGGGGTGTTGACAGCCACCAGGCTTAGTAAATCACAAGGAAAAGACAAATGAAATATCAATGGCGTATCAACAAAAAAGGTGAAAGGAAGAACTATGCTTCATGGGGGAATGCACTAAACAAAAGAAGCAAAGTCAGAGAAAGTTGTATGTTGAAAGCTTAACTAATTAAGTAAATTCCTTGCCAGCCTATCAGCCTGTTCATTCCCCACGCCAGGGCAAAAAAAAATATCCATACAATACTCACAATCTGTGACCTCTGCAGGGAAGATAACCATTCCACACGAAATATTCTTTTCTCCACTTCACTAAGCATGCTTCGTGAGTCCGTAATGAATGTTTGATCGAAACCTACTGTTTGTTTGGCACCGAATCTCTTAAACACCTGGACAAAAAATAATATTGTAGGAGGAGCATCAATTTCATTCAAATGTAGATGACGGAGAGTATTAGTCAGTCGTGATAATCAGCGTCTACTTCAGACCAAAACACCAGAACTAGTAACTTCTTCTTCTGCGTTCATCCGGAGTGTTTTTTCAGATGTAATTGCGGTGTGTTGTTATGCACCCTTGGGCCTGAACCCTTAGGCCAACTCATCCGACGTTTGCGTGCGTTTTTTTTACCAGGTTAGCATTCCTGGGGGACTCTCACTTTAGTGGTGCCGTCCACATCCCAGCTGGTCAAGTTGGAAGATTTCACGGTCAGTCCTCAAGGGAAGGCGGGGACAGTCCATCGTCATTATCCGCCATCCAGGGAGGCTTCCATATTGCAGAGCCAACACATAGTGCTCTGGTACTGGGCTCACTCTGGGAATCGCCACGTTCTTCTCATGGCTGCTTTAATTTCTTCACTTCAATGTATTGGGCATTTCGTTCGCCATGGGCCGCTCCCCGCACAAAACAGGTCGGTCTGCAGATGGTATCCACTCAGTGAGCTTTCTATTCGGACACGCGCTAGTCGTTGTGTCCGGAATACAATTTAGTCAGAGCTGTTCCGGGCACAACGGACATTCAAAAAACTAGCTAGTCAGAGCTGTTCCGGTCACAAGGACATTCGGAAAACTAGACAGTCAGGGCTGTTTCGGGCGCGTGGGACCTTTCACTCGGACGTTTCTGCCTTGTGCCAGTTTTAATTTGCCACCCTTAGGCCTGCACACCCAATTTCGGCGGCCGTTTTTGATCAGGTTAACCGTCCTGGAGGTTTCGAGGAACATTTTGTTGTGGTGTCGCCCACATCTCAGCTGGTCAAGTTAGAGCGGCCACAGACATCACGGTCAACCCTCACGAGAAGGCAGGGGCAGACCATGGGCATTCCCCGCTACCCAAAGAGGCTTCCATATTTGCAGAGCCGGCACATTGCTCTCTGGTGTTGGGCTCACCCAAGGCATCGCCACGTCCTGCTCATGGCTGATTTTATTCCCCACTTCTATGTATTGGACATTTCGTTCGCCACTAGCCACTCCCCACGCAAACCAGGAACGGTCAGTCTGCGGGCGACATCCACTCAGCACGCTTTTCCTTCGAACTTCCACATAATGGATTCGCTAGCCAGGCGTTCCATTTCGTGTTAATGAGACGTTTTTCACCTTAATTTGCAGGTGACATCCATTCTGCAAGCTTTCACTTCGGACTGTCACGTAATGGATTCGCTAGCCAAGCTTTCCATTTCGTGTTAATGAGACGGTCTTCCACATTTGACTACGCTCACTCGGTGAGCTCTGATGCAGATTTGCATCGTAACCACTGCGTGTGGTTGTGACACTTTTCCATCTTAAGCAACGTTCACGAGGTAGACTACATGTGCTGCCGGCTCAGCACCTTACCGCCAAACGGCTGAGAGCGAATAACGGCCAGGCTATCTCATCCGGGGATCCCTCTTATCCCTCTGATGAGAGCCTTCGAACAAGTATCTGTACCAAGCATGTAGCGGCTTAGCATCTCATCTCCATTTTGCAGTGGGTGAGTATCGGCCCGGCTCTCACATCCTTGGGATGTTGACTTAGAGGCGTTCAGTCATATCCCTCAGCGGAGAGTCTTAGAGTCCGGACCAAGAAAATTAGTGGCATCGTGCGCCTGATTCGGTCTTTGACTGTCTATCCTCAGTCTACCTGCAGAGCAGCAGGTTGTGTCTCTCTTGATCTGGTTCCTATCTCAAGGCCTGTCTGACATGTAGTTGTGCTTCCATCAGCAGAACTCTTGAGGTCAATGGGACACGTGAGCCCCTCTACCACGTCAAGGTAGAGACACTTCAGAGGGGGAACTAGTAATTATAGTTGCAAATTTAGTCATCATGTCGCAGGTTCTTTGCAGAACGTCGCTCTCAGTTACGACCCACTGAGAAGTTTCGCGATCCCTTGCCAGTTTCAGTGCCTCATCCACCCGCATGCCTAAGGTCTCTGCAATGTTCTGTGTCTAAGAGGCTAGGAGGCAGTACGAGACGACCACACGACTTACAAAAAGCGACAGGGCGCAATTGGAAGGGCAACTAAAGGACCTGAGATCAAAGTTCAACAGCATTGAGAAAAAAAGAGACAAGACACAAGAGATACATATAACAGCCGTTCAGCGAATCCTGGACGAACTGAAGCAAGTGCAGCAGAAGATTGAGCAGGATGTCGCTCGAATGCTGGCAATAAAGGCTGAGACATAAGAACCTCTTAAAAAGATTCAAAAAGATAGAACAGCTCAAATCAAAGACTGAAACATCGGAAGTAGAAGATACAAAGTCCCAGACGAAGAAGAAGCAACAGAAGAAGAAGTAGAAGAGGGGGGGGGGGGAAACCCCAGACCGACAGTGACCAAGACCAAGATTGGATGGTGACTAGAAGAAGAAATTACTCTCCGCGAAGATCATCAAGCTATCAACCCGCCCACGACACAAGGTATCAGCGATGACTAAGACGATACGAAGATAGGCCAAGACGGGGAAATAGGTGGAACCCCAGGAGAAACGATAACTGGTAAAGCTCCCTGAAGGAAACAACACCATGAGACAGGGTTGGAACACAATTACATCAGGCCTTATCAGGTGTGCGACTCTGTTCAGACATGTAAAACCACAACAAGAAAATAACTAACACAATCAACCAATCAGAAGCCAGGAAGCTGAAACAAGCAGCCTTATCTATGACAGATGAAATACAAGATACACCATAAAGGCCTCAACTATAAAACAAATCGATATGTAGAAGATTTGTCTCAAGAATTGAAATTGAAGTGACTACAAAATGGTCCATTACTCATATCCGTATATTGCCACAGGAAAAATATGTATGTGTTCTAAAATATTTGACGTGAATTTGTGTGCTGGTTTTGTGCTATATGTTCTTACAGCTGTTTGCTTGACAAAATCTGCTCTTAATCTCAGGGACAGAGTGACAAGTTACACGGTTCTACCAATTAAAAGGCGAGAAACAATTCGATTTAATTACATTTTTAATTAGACAAGGCAAATACCGGGACAAACGAGCGTCCCAAAAGCATGATGGGGTTTGTGTGTGTGTGGGGGAGGAGGGGGGTATGCAGTGAATTATTTCACAAAACAATGGGACGCCTGGCAATCCTAGCAATGCTGTAACATAACCTAGTTACATCTTAATATGCCTCTGCAGATGTGGAGTGTTATTACCCATACTGCACATCCCCCCTGGTTTCTGAGCTTCGAGAGAAGACGAGTTTTGTTACAAATCGCTGTGTAGATGGTGCCTCTATACTATGGGAGAAAAGTCTCCTCGCCAGTCTCACTCTGATAGACGCAAGCACGTTTCAAGGCTCAAATTCCTGGGCGTCATCGCTGGAGCTACGGAATTCATGCTCTGTGCGACACTTTCGGTAAGTCGCCCTGTGGAAAGAGATTGAGCAATATGTGATGAAAATAGACATCAACTACCGTATGGATGGAAAGTTATTCAATCTCAGAAGGCTGAAAGCCAAAACCAAAATTAACAGCGGCACCGTCAGAGCGCTCCTGTTTGCTGATGATTGCGCTCTATACGCCAACTCAGAGGCGGACATGCAACATAATGTTTCAGCTTTCTCACATGCCTGTGCCAACTTTGGGCTCAATATAAACTTGGAGAAGACTGTAGTTATGTACCAGCCAGCTCCAGGGAATAATCACACTGTGCCGAATATCAAAGTGAATGATCATAGACTAAGTGTTGTGGACAAATTCACCTATCTTGGTAGCACTTTGTCACAAGCTGTCACAATTGATGACGAAGTGAATGCATGAGTCTCCAAGGCCAGTGTGGCCTTTGGCAGACTGTACAAGAATGTATGAGACAGAACTGGAATAAGCCTGCAAACAAAGCTAAAAGTCTACAAAGCAGTTGTATTATCCACACTGCTATATGCTTGTGAAACCTGGACTGTTTATCAGCGACACGCTAGGAAATTAAACCACTTCCACACAGTCTGCCTAAGGAAGCTACTGAAGATTAAATGGCAAGACAAGATCCCAGACATTGAAGTCCTAGAAAGAGCGTCCATGCCCAGTATCCACACTCTACTGATGAAGAATCAGATTCGTTGGGCTGGTCACTTGACTCGCATGCCAGATCACAGGCTCCCTAAACGAATTTTTTTTACAGTGAACTGCGTTGTTGTAAACGCTCCCAAGGTGGCCAGAGGAAACGCTTTAATGACACTCTAAACATCTCTCTGAATGCTTTTGGAATTCATCATGACACCTGGGAGACTGCAGTCAGAGACCGAAATTCGTGGCGTGCATCATTACACAAGGGTGCAGTCATGTGTGAGGCAACCAGGACTGCAATAGCTGTAAATAAAAGGCAGGACAGAAAAACCACTGCAGGAAATCCTCCTCCAGAAACGTCAAGCATTCTTTGTCCACATTGTCAAAGAACATTTCGAGCCAAAATAGGCCTTATCAGCCATCTTAGAACCCACGGCTCCATACTTTCAACCCCACTGGATGAAATGAATGGTCATCATCATTCTTGATGGACAAACAACAAGATGAAATCCGATGCAATGAAATAGATCCTTGCGTCTTTTAAACCCTCATTTTAACAACTTGAACGCCAGTGCATCGTTATAGTATCCACAACCAACCAACCAACCAACCAACCAACCAACCAACCAACCAACCAACCCACATTTCGCCTCTCTTAATTAATATGCGGACCATTTCATATAGATCTTCCTCTTAGGTCATTTCCACTGTACCTGTGACTGTTATCATCTTAATGTACACGTGACTGCTATCAACTCATTATACACGTGACACAAAATGGTCATCTTTTGGTCTGTCGCGTGACATATGTGGCCATCGTGTGATTTTTCGTGAGACAAATGCTAACTAGTGTGTGATTGTTTTTCATCGTTGCATGGTGAGACCCATTGAATGTTATAATTTTACCACTTTCCTTAGAAATATCTGCGAATTGCTAGCGCAGTTGTTCTAAAAACATAGTTTTCTATCTTTATCAATACATATTTTAACATACATTGATTTTCCAGAACAATGTATGCCCTTAATGAATTTAAACACAGAAGCCAGAAACAATATGTTGCACGATTTATTGCCTGTCGTATTTCGCCGCATCTCGTCAAGTGCATTCTGCAGAGTTGTATATCATATGAAGTGAATACACGAATAATACACTAAAACAAATACAAACACATAGTGACAGGTATAGTTCAAATATGGAACATCTATTATCGCCACGGTAATTTCAAATTTAAAACTAACTCTTTCTGTTTTATACAAAGCCGTCTGGAACCACCTCATTCTGGCGGTTCCAGTCGGTTTTAAGAAAGAGTTAGTTGGACTGGGTTCGCCTGATGGCGAGGGACATTGGTAATAGGAACAGCTAATCCACACGCAGAAATCAGTCCAGTGCACTAGAAGTAATAGCATGTGTACAGACTACGCTTGAGTTCAAAAGCCGGGCATCGATGATGCATCGAAGGGAGTCCGGACGCGCGTGCACGAACTCCGTTGAACGGTCCGAATTCCTTTTCACCTAGCCACTCACACTTATAAGACATATACAAATAGGAAAATGCACGTTTCATCCTAACGGACGAAAAAAGTGTCCCGTCTGCTTGTTCTGTTACCTTTCATCTTTCAATGGAGCATAGGCCATCAACAATCTCACGAAGTCAGTTGTTGACATGCTCAATATTGGTTGGATTTTGTAGCTGTAATTTTCTATGGATTGAATTAGTCAATCTCATGCCAACCCTCTTTAGTCGCCTTTTACGATATGCATGGTAGGTTACAGTGTTTATTGTTCTTTGCATCACTTACAGGCTCTGGTAACACAAGGGGGCGGCCACCTTTACATTCCAGGGAATTCCCTGGTTCACATTTAAGGCTGAGTTCGGCTCCGTGAGATTTACGGACGCAGTTCGTAATCGGCATACTGCGTTCGAAACACAACTGCGTTGGTTTTTTATGAAATGGTATTGATGCCGGTTGTTCAGAAAGCAGAGGCAAACTACAGAACGTAAACTTGCCCAGGAATTACAAACAGCCAAAACAATCATGGGGTTGACTGCTACGTCCGTAAAGGATATGCAATTAACTAACCCTGGGAAGCCAGGTCGATTGGGGGCGGGGGACAGGGGGGGGGGGGAATCCCCACCTCGAAGGGGACTCGAATATATGACCACCGAACGGCATAAAAGCGTGTTAGTCACTGCTCTAACAACACTGCTATGGTCCATGCACCAATAATTATTCTGTCACCTGGTGAACATTTTCTGTCTTGTCACGGTGACTGGTTTGGACGTAATCTTTGATCCATGAAACCAACAATCAACAGCACACACATTCATTGTTTAAATAGCCGAGCCCATTTATCCAGTTCATCTTTGAGTCGTCTGCCTTAAAGATGTTTGACAATGCGATTTTATCGAATTTACCGTGAATGAAGCGGTTAAAAGGGGTAGGTTGTATAACTGATTATTTACGGAGTTTTATAGAATGTTAAAGCCATCATAAAGACGGCGGATGTCCTTTGTTTGACGTGGATCTCCCTGTTTCTTCACTGGCACTGACATTTCGCGCGAAAAATTAACCGACTGCCCGAACGAAGGATCAGATCAGAACCATAGTCTCTGACCGTCGTCCACGAGGTGAAAGCGTAGAATCACAGAGCTCAGGGGGCCGGAGCGTTATTTGTTATGAAGCTGTAGAGTTTATATTCAAGACTGTGACTCAGAATGTATAAAAAAGGTATGTTTGAACTTAATAATTATTAATTTGTAACCTGGGCAGTGGTCCGATCATTGATCTTGACATTGACTGATCGGTGGGGCGTGTGTTCTCTATTTTGAGTCTGTTGTTACTCTGACTGCTCTGTTAGTCGCTGTAACTGTATCACTGGATCAGTGTATCCCTATAAACTGGGGTAAATCGGAAATTGGCAGTAGTAATTGTAATCGTAGTCAGTTCAGTATCCGTGGTTTATCAAGTAATCTCTAAAAAAAACCTGAGGCTTTAGTCTGTGTGATTGTAGTTAGCATATTTAGCATGAACCATCAGATTTTTAAATTTGAGTATTTTCTCATGGGACCACCACCAAAAGATAGGCCTTGAGAAACCGAATCTAATGGTACCAAGATGATGCATGTATGTCAATTAGAAGCGAAGATATGCAACTTTGAGTGTCGAGATCATTTACGCAGAAATTGACACAAAAGATCTCTTCTGCACATCTTTTTTTCGTGTCCGAACCAAGGTCATAGCAGAAGTTATCAAAACTAGAGTAGTTTGTTTATTTTTAAACGAACATCCTAGCAACCATACACGAACATCCTAGCAACCATACATCATTGCGATCGGTGTAGCGAAGCCTAACCGCTCATGTCATCTATTTTTACATATGATGTAACATTATCTAATTAGCATATAAAAATGGCCACCAATTAGTTATAAAATTAATTAATTACCAAGTGCATTCTTTATATTATGTTTAAACCCTGTCACGTAATATATTGTATTATGCGGAATGATGCTACCCACATAATGGGTTAATTCCTGTTTAGATAGTATGCAACGTTATCTAATTAGCATATAAAAATGGCCGCCAATTAGTTATTATATTAATTAATTACCAAGTGCATTCTTTATATTATGTTAAAACCCTGGCACGTAATATATTGTATTATGCGGAATGATGCTACCCACATAATGGGTTAATTCCTGTTTAGATAGTATGCAACGTTATCTAATTAGCATATAAAAATGGCCGCCAATTAGTTATTATATTAATTAATTACCAAGTGCATTCTTTATATTATGTTTAAACCCTGGCACGTAATATATTGTATTATGCGGAATGATGCTACGCACATAATGGGTTAATTCCTGTTTAGATAGTATGCAACGTTATCTAATTAGCATATAAAAATGGCCACCAATTAGTTATTATATTAATTAATTACCAAGTGCATTCTTTATATTATGTTTAAACCCTGGCACGTAATATATTGTATTATGCGGAATGATGCTACCCACATAATGGGTTAATTCCTGTTTAGATAGTATGCAACGTTATCTAATTAGCATATAAAAATGGCCGCCAATTAGTTATTATATTAATTAATTACCAAGTGCATTCTTTATATTATGTTTAAACCCTGGCACGTAATATATTGTATTATGCGGAATGATGCTACGCACATAATGGGTTAATTACTGTTTAGATAGTATGCAACGTTATCTAATTAGCATATAAAAATGGCCACCAATTAGTTATTATATTAATTAATTACCAAGTGCATTCTTTATATTATGTTTAAACCCTGGCACGTAATATATTGTATTATGCGGAATGATGCTACGCACATAATGGGTTAATTCCTGTTTAGATAGTATGCAACGTTATCTAATTAGCATATAAAAATGGCCGCGAGAAGAAGAAGAAGAAGAAGAAGAAGAAGAAGACTGGCCACGATATGAAAAAGATTTGCAGAAAGAAATACAGAAAGACAGCATGATCGACCACAGTTGTACTCACAGTTTCTTGCTGCACCTCTTATACTCTTGAAGCCAAGCGTAGCAATTGGAGCTCTCTGCATTAAGGCATCCGAGCAGCCGAGCTATGTACCCTTTCAGAATAGGGTATCCTTCTTCGAACACAGACAGATGGGATCTTAGATCATCAGCAGTCCTTGCCATGATTCACTAGTGCAATTCTAAATATGAAATAAACTTACATAAAAAGTACAATTATTAGTAACATAAATTCATGAGATAATATATCTTTATTTATATGAGACATTTGTATAAAAATGGATGTCTCCTGTGAGCATTTAAACATTTCTAAAAACAAATAACATATAATATATGTAAATAAATATAATAAAAAATTTAATCCGATTGATATGCATGGTGTAGCGCCGCCATTGATGTCGATAAATACCAAAAGGACTGAATATCGTACCTCACAAGTAAGCGATGAAGTCCCTGAAGCTGAAGGGATACGTTCCATTCCAGATGAAAAAGAGAAAGACTATTGTGTGCAGTGACAGAAAAATTCCTGGAGGGCGGAAGCGGGCCCAGTCAATGTACAACAAATGTCAAAAGGGACTTCATGATTGTTTCTTTTCTAAACATAAGTGTTCAAAGTTCTTCTAAAGTGGTGTAGGAATTCAGTGAGGAAATGTTAGGTGAGTATCATTTTTTTTTAAATGTATTTTATTACAAAATATTAAATTAAAATATTTTATTTTTCACAAAATGCAAATGAGGTCACCAAATTTGCATAAACATGAACAAAATAACTTCAGTCATACACAGAAATAAACTTTAGTTTATCCTCTTAACATCTTACAACTAATTTATCTATTTTAAAATGAATTTTGTAGGTATGTGCGAGATTGACTCAAACGCCGCCATTGTTTCCCAATGGCAAAAAGTCGGCACAACACATGTCCCCAATCTTTTTCTTTTCTTTTCAAATTCAAAGGATTTAAGAGATAGAACTCTCTGAATATATATATACAATTGAATGCAGAATCAGAAAATGCAAACAAAAACATCTAACAACTAATTTATCTATTTTAAAATGAATTTTGTAGGTATGTGTGAGATTGAGTCAAACGCCGCCATTGTTTCCCAATGGCAAAAGTCGGCACAACACATGTCCCCAATCTTTTTCTTTTCTTTTCAAATTCAAAGGATTTAAGAGATAGAACTCTCTGAATATATATATACAATTGAATGCAGAATCAGAAAATGCAAACAAAAACATCTAACAACTAATTTATCTATTTTAAAATGAATTTTGTAGGTATGTGTGAGATTGAGTCAAACGCCGCCATTGTTTCCCAATGGCAAAAGTCGGCACAACACATGTCCCCAATCTTTTTCTTTTCTTTTCAAATTCAAAGGATTTAAGAGATAGAACTCTCTGAATATATATATACAATTGAATGCAGAATCAGAAAATGCAAACAAAAACATCTAACAACTAATTTATCTATTTTAAAATGAATTTTGTAGGTATGTGTGAGATTGAGTCAAACGCCGCCATTGTTTCCCAATGGCAAAAGTCGGCACAACACATGTCCCCAATCTTTTTCTTTTCTTTTCAAATTCAAAGGATTTAAGAGATAGAACTCTCTGAATATATATATACAATTGAATGCAGAATCAGAAAATGCAAACAAAAACATCTAACAACTAATTTATCTATTTTAAAATGAATTTTGTAGGTATGTGTGAGATTGAGTCAAACGCCGCCATTGTTTCCCAATGGCAAAAGTCGGCACAACACATGTCCCCAATCTTTTTCTTTTCTTTTCAAATTCAAAGGATTTAAGAGATAGAACTCTCTGAATATATATATACAATTGAATTCAGAATCCGAAAATGCAAACAAAAACATCTAACAACTAATTTATCGATTTTAAAATGAATTTTGTAGGTATGTGCGAGATTGACTCAAACGCCGCCATTGTTTCCCAATGGCAAAAAGTCGGCACAACACATGTCCACAGTTTTATTATTCTTTTCACATTCAAAGCTATATAAGAGATGAAACTCTACAAATATATGTAAAATTGCATGCAGAATCCAAAAATCTATATAAAAACATTAAACTATTAATGAATCAAGCTTAAAATAGACAATTACTAACTATATCACAAGAAATTCAATTTTCAAAGACCTGAAGGAAAGTTACCCACACTCTGCGATTTCAAAATGGCAGACTGACCTTTGGTCATGAAGCCAAGATGGCGCACGTGGTTGTTATGCGTTATTTGAAGGTATCCAATCAGAAACAACAGAACCACCTATAATCGACAACGACTCGTTGACACGGCGAAACCCTTCTGCGCAAACGCGAAAAAAATGGCTTCCGGTTAAAGTATGCTTCAGTACTGATGGATCACGCTAGCATATTTAATTACAAGTTACCTCATTTAATTATATATATAATGATTATTTGATCTCATTCACGTGAACCCGTCGTCGTTACTTTAGTAAAAGAGTCCTGTTACTGTTAGTTATGCACCTTATTAAAGGTGCATTGAGTTTTTTGTGCTTGACCCATATTTTTTACAGACCAACAATTGGATTGGCACTTGGTGGATTATTGATTATGCAGTCAGTATAAAGACTGCTGCTATTTCCAAGAGATTTATTTCCTAACTACAAATATACTACCCATTTTTAAAATGAGGCTTGGTCAACCAGGCAGCCCCTGTCAATGGTCAATTTACATCCACCCCAATGCAGATTTATTATGATTTAATCCCATGACCACCAGGCCAAAAGGCAAGAGTCTAAAACACCACCGCACCTCCCATATATTTAGTCATAGTTGTTAAGTTTTATATTAATGTAAATAATTTATGTGATTTTAATGAAATTTTGTAAAAATAAATAATTCTGAGATAAACCATCACAGCTGGTTTGGATAGTGTTTTTTTTTTTTTATTTGGGACGCTCGCTGGCTTTCAAACTCAAGCGTAGTCCATACACACTACCTCTAGTAGTGCTGGACTAAATTGTGCATGTGGATTAGCTTCCCCTATTAACAGTGTCTATCACCATTAGACGAAACCACATCCGACTTCAGAGGTACTTGTACATGATAGGTGATTTAAAAGACCCTCAGGGCTGAACAATTTGATAATTGCTTCCCCTAGCTTTTGGTATTTGGTTACAGATAACTTTCATCATTGCACATGTGCATCGCCATAAGGGGTCCAGTCTCCCATAGAACATAGGAAGCTCAGCACAGTGCATGAACTCTGTTGTGTTGGTAGGATCTGGATGTGTATAATAGAATCATATATGTAGGTCAGCATGGCCGAATGGATAAGGTGTATTCTTAAACATCCGGTGTGCTGATGCCGAGGTATGGGGTTCAACCCCTACAGTGGACAGTTGGACTAAACTGTTGACTTATCGTTCTTGACTTTTGGACGTTAATTACAAGTACCTCTGAAGTTGGAGTGGGTTCGCCTGATGGCCAGGGAGACTGGTAATAGGGAGAGCTAATCCACACACAAAATTCAAACACTACTAGAAGCAGTGTGTTTGGACTGTGCTTGAGTTCAAAGCGAGTGAGTGCAAAAATAAAATAAAATATAATGTAAAGTAAAGGGCCTTAGGGTGTTCTCGGCCGATGAGCGGTTAAAGGGTGATGTGGTCAGTACCACACTGGTCACTTTACTTCACAGGCTATTTCCTGGTACCCATTCTTAGACTGAATCAATCTGGGAGTCCAGTTATAACAATTTGCCTCGGTGGGGATTGAGGTGAGTGTGCTAGCTAGCATGTCACTGCAAGCTCCCAGAATCACACTTGCTATATAAATATTCTTTTTATAGGCAGGTTTCTTGCTTTTGAAATGAGTCAGGGCAGGGGTTTATTCAATCCAAGCCTGACTGTATGAAAGCAGATTTTGCCCATCTGGTAGCTGCCAGTCCAATTTGGGAGTCCCTGTTATTAGCTGCATCACTGCAGATGTATATTTTCACCATGTGGCTGGGGCACTCCTCAGCATAACTCCAGGTTGTCAGGACAACAACCCCCTTTAGTGTTGCATGGTGGGGACACGGAATAGAGTGTAAAGTAATTATACTTTTTAGAAAGTGCAGACTAATTTACTGTGTTATCGCAAAAGGTAACTGGGGTAGCTCAGGTTTCACATCATCTTATAAATCAGTGGCAGGTTACCTGATCTGAAAAGTGAATTCTGAAGTGTATTGCTGTCTTCGTTTATTTGATAATGTCTGCCTGTGAACTGAGTTGTATATTTTGAACAGATAAAACCAGATGTAGATCCTTATGTCATGACGCAAACAGGATTTATATAATTGTTGCTTTAGAAAGAAGTGACATGGCAGATCCTAGAACCGTGGATCCTGTTTAACCATACATGCACTCATGTATCTTATTGAGAATAGTATAACTAGAATAGCCTACATCTGGAACTCACAGGGCAAAAGAAAAAGAGGAAGACATAAAAGAAAAGTATAAATATAAATGAACAATACGGGAAGGATTTTTTTTTTTTTTAAACGCTCGCTCGCTTTGAACTCAAGCACAGTCCATACACACTATTTATAGTAGTGTTGGACTGTATTTTGCATGTGGATTAGCTTTCCCTATTGAGTGTCCCTCGCCAACAGGCGAACCCACTCCGACTTCAGAGGTACTTGTAATTTACGTCCCCAAGTCAAGAACGTCAAGTCAACATTGTAGTCCAGCTGTCCAGTGTAGGGGTTGAAGCCACTTTCCAGTAATTCACATATGATGCTCTGCTTCTAGAATTACCCATGGAATTGTCACACATAGCATCTTAGCATCACTTCCATTTGATGGGCTTCTCAGTCGTCGCAGTCTGTGCCTTCAGAGACCAGCAGGATATAGTTGGTTGACTTGTTGGGACTTTGATTGATGACTTCCCCACAAGGTGCAGTTTGATACCTTGGTATAGTACTAACTGCTCACATGGTGTAATGTGCCATTTTCAGCTTCAGGGTCTTGCTTAGAGGCATCAGCATTGCTGTTTCATGAGGAGTAGGGTGTTTTAGGCAGAGCACCAACACTGGAAGGCTGGTCTTTTGACCTTTTACCTCCCATTGAAGTATAGGCCCTCAATCAACTTAAGCGAAGCCACCCTATCTTTTCCTATTTCCTGCAGCTCCCTCCAAGCCCTTTCCATATTCACCTCTGCCTCTAACCTTTGATCTTGGCTGCTTGAGTTATTCTGAAATATCAATCGGGGAACCCTTGTGAGGCCACTAAGACAGTTCATAAATAAACATGCATGTATTGTTTGGCTGTCATAGAAGTAGAGGAAAGAAGCAAGGATTAGAGGATGCACTAGACAATATAAACATTGAAAGCTATAGTTACATAGAAGTAGAGGAAAGAAGCAAGGATTAGAGGATATACTAGACAACATAAACATTGAAAGCTATACTTGCCTAGAAGTAGAGGAAATACGCAGGGATTAGAGGATGCACTAGACAATATAAACATTGAAAGCTATAGTTACATAGAAGTAGAGGAAAGAAGCAAGGATTAGAGGATGCACTAGACAACATAAACATTGAAAGCTATAGTTACATAGAAGTAGAGGAAAGAAGCAAGGATTAGAGGATGCACTAGACAACATAAACATTGAAATCTATAGCTACATAGAAGTAGAGGAAATACGCAGGGATTAGAGGATGCACTAGACAACATAAACATTTAAAGCTATAGTTACATAGAAGTATAGGAAAGAAGCAAGGATTAGAGGATGCACTAGACAACATAAACATTGAAAGCTATTCTTGCATAGAAGTAGAGGAGAGAAGCAAGGATTAGAGGATGCACTAGACAATATAAACATTGAAAGCTATAGTTACATAGAAGTAGAGGAAAGAAGCAAGGATTAGAGGATGCACTAGACAACATAAACATTGAAAGCTATTCTTGCATAGAAGTAGAGGAAAGAAGCAAGGATTAGAGGATGCACTAGACAATATAAACATTGAAAGCTATAGTTACATAGAAGTAGAGGAAAGAAGCAAGGATTAGAGGATGCACTAGACAATATAAACATTGAAAGCTATAGTTACATAGAAGTAGAGGAAAGAAGCAAGGATTAGAGGATGCACTGGACAACATAAACATTGAAAGCTCTAGTTACATAGAAGTAGAGGAAGGAAGCAAGGATTAGAGGATGCACTGGACAACATAAACATTGAAAGCTCTAGTTACATAGAAGTAGAGGAAAGAAGCAAGGTTTAGAGGATGCACTAGACAACATAAACATTGAAAGCTATAGTTACATAGAAGTAGAGAAAAGAAGAAAGGATTAGAGGATGCACTAGACAACATAAACATTGAAAGCTATAGTTACATAGAAGTAGAGGAAAGAAGCAAGGATTAGAGGATGCACTAGACAACATAAACATTGAAAGCTATAGTTACATAGAAGTAGAGGAAAGAAGCAAGGATTAGAGGATGCACTAGACAACATAAATATTGAAAGCTATAGTTACATAGAAGTAGAGGAAAAAAGCAAGGATTAGAGGATGCACTAGACAATATAAACATTGAAAGCTATAGTTACATAGAAGTAGAGGAAAGAAGCAGGGATTAGAGGATGCACTAGACAATATAAACATTGAAAACTATAGTTACATAGAAGTAGAGGAAAGAAGCAAGGATTAGAGGATGCACTAGACAACATAAACATTGGAAGCTATAGTTACATAGAAGTAGAGGAAAGAAGCAAGGATTAGAGGATGCACTAGACAACATAAACATTGAAAGCTATAGTTACATAGAAGTAGAGGAAAGAAGCAAGGATTAGAGGATGCACTAGACAACATAAACATTGGAAGCTATAGTTACATAGAAGTAGAGGAAAGAAGCAAGGATTAGAGGATGCACTAGACAACATAAACATTGGAAGCTATTCTTGCATAGAAGTAGAGGAAAGAAGCAAGGATTAGAGGATGCACTAGACAACATAAACATTGGAAGCTATTCTTGCATAGAAGTAGAGGAAAGAAGCAAGGATTAGAGGATGCACTAGACAACATAAACATTGAAAGCTATAGTTACATAGAAGTAGAGGAAAGAAGCAAGGATTAGAGGATGCACTAGACAACATAAACATTGGAAGCTATTCTTGCATAGAAGTAGAGGAAAGGAGCAAGGATTAGAGGATGCACTAGATAACATAAACATTGAAAGCTATAGTTACATAGAAGTAGAGGAAAGAAGCAAGGATTAGAGGATGCACTAGACAACATAAACATTGAAAGCTATAGTTACATAGAAGTAGAGGAAAGGAGCAAGGATTAGAGGATGCACTAGACAACATAAACATTGAAAGCTATTCTTGCATAGAAGTAGAGGAAAGAAGCAAGGATTAGAGGATGCACTAGACAACATAAACATTGAAAGCTATTCTTGCATAGAAGTAGAGGAAAAAAGCAAGGATTAGAGGATGCACTAGACAACATAAACATTGAAAGCTATAGTTACATAGAAGTAGAGGAAAGAAGCAAGGATTAGAGGATGCACTAGACAACATAAACATTGGAAGCTATTCTTGCATAGAAGTAGAGGAAAGGAGCAAGGATTAGAGGATGCACTAGACAACATAAACATTGGAAGCTATAGTTACATAGAAGTAGAGGAAAGAAGCAAGGATTAGAGGATGCACTAGGCAACATAAACATTGGAAGCTATTCTTGCATAGAAGTAGAGGAAAGAAGCAAGGATTAGAGGATGCACTAGACAACATAAACATTGGAAGCTATAGTTACATAGAAGTAGAGGAAAGAAGCAAGGATTAGAGGATGCACTAGACAACATAAACATTGAAAGCTATAGTTACATAGAAGTAGAGGAAAGAAGCAAGGATTAGAGGATGCACTAGACAACATAAACATTGGAAGCTATTCTTGCATAGAAGTAGAGGAAAGAAGCAAGGAATAGAGGATGCACTAGACAACATAAACATTGAAAGCTATTCTTGCATAGAAGTAGAGGAAAGAAGCAAGGATTAGAGGATGCACTAGACAACATAAACATTGAAAGCTATTCTTGCATAGAAGTAGAGGAAAAAAGCAAGGATTAGAGGATGCACTAGACAACATAAACATTGAAAGCTATAGTTACATAGAAGTAGAGGAAAGAAGCAAGGATTAGAGGATGCACTAGACAACATAAACATTGGAAGCTATTCTTGCATAGAAGTAGAGGAAAGAAGCAAGGATTAGAGGATGCACTAGACAACATAAACATTGAAAGCTATAGTTACATAGAAGTAGAGGAAAGAAGCAAGGATTAGAGGATGCACTAGACAACATAAACATTGGAAGCTATTCTTGCATAGAAGTAGAGGAAAGGAGCAAGGATTAGAGGATGCACTAGACAACATAAACATTGGAAGCTATAGTTACATAGAAGTAGAGGAAAGAAGCAAGGATTAGAGGATGCACTAGACAACATAAACATTGAAAGCTATAGTTACATAGAAGTAGAGGAAAGAAGCAAGGAGTAGAGGATGCACTAGACAACATAAACATTGGAAGCTATTCTTGCACATAAGTAGAGGAAAGAAGCAAGGATTAGAGGATGCACTAGACAACATAAACATTGAAAGCTATTCTTGCATAGAAGTAGAGGAAAGAAGCAAGGATTAGAGGATGCACTAGATAACATAAACATTGAAAGCTATAGTTACATAGAAGTAGAGGAAAGGAGCAAGGATTAGAGGATGCACTAGATAACATAAACATTGAAAGCTATTCTTGCATAGAAGTAGAGGAAAGAAGCAAGGATTAGAGGATGCACTAGACAACATAAACATTGAAAGCTATTCTTGCATAGAAGTAGAGGAAAAAAGCAAGGATTAGAGGATGCACTAGACAACATAAACATTGAAAGCTATTCTTGCATAGAAGTAGAGGAAAGAAGCAAGGATTAGAGGATGCACTAGACAACATAAACATTGAAAGCTATTCTTGCATAGAAGTAGAGGAAAAAAGCAAGGATTAGAGGATGCACTAGACAACATAAACATTGAAAGCTATAGTTACATAGAAGTAGAGGAAAGAAGCAAGGATTAGAGGATGCACTAGACAACATAAACATTGAAAGCTATAGTTACATAGAAGTAGAGGAAAGAAGCAAGGATTAGAGGATGCACTAGACAACATAAACATTGAAAGCTATAGTTACATAGAAGTAGAGGAAAGAAGCAAGGATTAGAGGATGCACTAGACAACATAAACATTGAAAGCTGTAGTTACATAGAAGTAGAGGAAAGGAGCAAGGATTAGAGGATGCACTAGACAATATAAACATTGAAAGCTGTAGTTACATAGAAGTAGAGAAGAGGAGCAAGGATTAGAGGATGCAATAGACAACATAAACATTGAAAGCTATAGTTACATAGAAGTAGAGGAAAAAAGCAAGGATTAGAGGATGCACTAGACAACATAAACATTGGAAGCTATTCTTGCATAGAAGTAGAGGAAAGAAGCAAGGATTAGAGGATGCACTAGACAACATAAACATTGAAAGCTCTAGTTACATAGAAGTAGAGGAAAGAAGCAAGGATTAGAGGATATACTAGACAACATAAACATTGAAAGCTATACTTGTCTAGAAGTAGAGGAAAGAAGCAAGGATTAGAGGATGCACTAGACAACATAAACATTGAAAGGTTTAGTCGTTAACTATAGCCTAAAATTGTTATGTTGTCTAGTGCATCCTCTAATCCCTGCTTCTTTCCTCTACTTCTATGAGTGCCAAACAATACATGTGTGTTTTTCTATGAACTGTTTTGAGTTAATTTTGCTTTCTTATCTTTAGACTTGTTCCTGGTTGGTTGGATTGTACAGCTAAAGTTGTCTATGGGATGGGGAAGCCAGCCCCACGCAACCTTTCTTGTCACCTCTTACGACATGCATGGTAGCTTACAGTGTTAATCCTTGCTTCCTTTAAGGGCCCTTTTGAAACATGAGTTACTAAAGGGGACGGGCAGGCTGGAAAGGAACACATTTATTACAGGCACAACCACACCTAACCCGCTTATAAAGTCCTGATTGACAGGTTTCGCATGTGATAAATCGTCTGACAGAAGGTGTCTACCTGTAGCATTCTTAGTTGTACTGTCTCCTGAGTGATGATTGTTGCTGTAACCCATTTAATCATATGAACTTTCATGTAATAGAGTGTAGGGATATGTTACACAGGGACTCAAGCTTCACTTGTGGCAAGTATTTTGAAAAAGATTTTGCGATGTGTCTTTTACGGGATGTTGTCTAAGGAAGCTACTCATTGTAGCTCTTTTTATACTTAGTAACTGACCGTGGGAATTACGTCAGTATAGCGGTTTGTGCACTTGCTAGCCAGGGCAGTGGTTTGAGTTCAGTCCCCAGCAGAGAAGGGGTTATGTTTTTACTTCCAGTATGGCTCTGGAGTCCCTTTCAAAATGGGTACCGGACAATTTTCTGGGAAATGTCTAAGGAAAAAAATTATGAGGAAGGGAACTTGCCACACAACCTCATAGTAGGTCAGCATGGCTGAACGGGTAAGAAAGCATGTTCTTAAACATCTGTTGTGCTGATATCAAGGTAAGCAGTTCAACGCCTACACCAGACAGCTGGACTAAAATGTTGACCCATCGTCCTTGACTTAGGGATGTAAATTACAAGTACGTCTGAAGTTGGAGTTGGTTCGCCTGATGGCGAGGGACACTGTTATTAGGGAAAGCTAATCCACACACAAAATTCAGTCCATCACTACTATAAATAGTGTGTGTGGACCACGCTTGAGTTCAAAGCGAGCGAGCGCAGAAAAAACCTCTTAGTCAATGCCTAGAATAGATGATGGTTTAACACTTCGCACCCAACTGGCATTATCTATGGGACTACCATTTTAACTCATCTCATCTCATAATGTTCCTCTTGTGCCTTGCGGTGTCGAGGTGAAGTATAAACAGTGGGAGAGTGCCCACTTATGGGCTTCATGTATCGATATTCCCATGGACTCTGTTATTCCCTGCATCCACCGTTTACGTGGTCAGCCTCTTCCTCTGCTTCCATCTGGTCTGTACATCATTGCTTGTTGTGGTATAATGTTAGTTGGTAACCTACTTGCATGGCCAAACCATTTGACTTGCTGCCTTCTAATAAAATCTAGCGCTGCTATAACCCCCACTTTAGTCCTGATTTCTTCATTTCTGATCTTATCTCTTTTTGATACACTGAGTATTCTTTTCAAGAATCTCATTTCTGTTGTGATTGTTCTTTTCTCTTATTCTGTCATTGTCCGGGTTTGGCATTGGTAACATAGAGTTGGTAGGAAGATTGTGTTGTAAAGTGCTTTCTTAGTAGTTATTGATACATGTTTGTTCTTTAGTATTTGCGCCATTTGTCCAATGAGTTGGTTTGCCTTATTGCATCTATTTTCGATCTCGTCTTCTGATTTGCCATTTGATGGTATTATACTTCCTAGGTACTTGAAACTCTTTACTTGTTTCAAGGGATGTTCATTTAGGTGAATTGTTGTTTTTTCTTCTTTAGTTAAGTCATTACATCTGTTTTACTTGTGCTAATTTTCATGTTATGTTCTCTATACATTTTGTTTAGACTGTTCATGTAGTCTTGTAATTCATCTTCTGATTTTGCTATTAACTGGCGATACATTTATTCATCATTCCCTTTGCAATGTGGTTAGGCTGTCTGCCTTGCTTTCTGTAGGTAGAGGGAGCACAAATGCAATTTTTCAGGTAACTCCTGGGGGTAATCGCTGGAGCTATGAAGTTCATGCTTTGTGTGATATTTGCCTGTCATTCTTTTGAGAGACCCGAGCCATGCGGGATCAAACCCAGTGCAATAAACTTGACCGTCAGGAATTTAGTACTTGTTTAATGCTAGCTGGTGCACTCTGGTGGTATTCCTTTGTTAGGGAGTTAACTTTATTTAGGCAAATTCATAAGCTCACAAATATGCTTGTTAGAAGTGCTTTTTAATGATTAACCACCTCATCTCAGTGACTGACCTTTCACCATAAATGCATTTTTTACGATCTGTTAATTAGTTAACAAACATGCTTGCAAATCATCTCATCTTGAGACGAAGCATCAACAGCGGGAGAATGCCCATTTATGGGCTTCATATATTGTGATTCCCATGGATTCTGTTATTCCCTGTGCCCATTGTTTATATGGTCAGCCTCTTCTTCTGTACATCTTTTGTTTGGTCTGTACATCATTACACGTTGTGGTATACTGTTAGTTGGTTGCCTTGTTATATGGCCAAACCATTTAAACTTGCTGTTTTCTGATGAAATCTAGCACTGCTGTAACCTCCACTTTAGTCCTGATATCTTAATGTCTGATTTTCTGTCTTCTTGATACATTGAGTATTCTTCTCAGGAATCTCATTTCCATTGTTGTAATTTTTCTTTTCTCATTTTCTGTCATTGTCCAGGTTTGGCAATGGTAGCATAGAGATAGAATGAAGATTGTGTTGTAAAGTGCTTTTTTAATATCTATTGATACATGTTTGTTCTTTTGTATTGGTGCCATTTGTCCAATGAGTTGGTTTGCCTTATTGCATCCATTTTCGATCTCGTCTTCTGATTTGTCATTTGATGATATAATTCCTATATACTTTATTTGTTTCAGGTGGTGTTCTTGTAGATAAATCTTTGCTTGCTAATAATACTGCTTAATGGTGACCTATTTTCAATTCAGTTATGCACAATCGTGTTTGCTAATAATACTTCTCAGTGTACATTTTCACCTCAGCATATTAAAAAAAATGATTCTGTGTATTAAGATCATCATCTGACACTTGCTGTAAACTGTTGTGGGGAAAAATAGTTGATGTTCCAGCGCCTGATGGGTGGCACTGAATGGTGTCATTCCATGTGATTGTACAATGTCCTTGATGTTGTCAATCCATTTTACACTCGGGCGTCTTCTTGCTCTGAAATCATATCTTCTTTAATATAACGCCAGTGCTGGTTGTTGATGGTGTTGCATTCTAATGAGATGGCCGCACCTTTTGCCTTTCAGTATATTAGGCACAAGGTGTTAATCCCACCCTCTGTCTGATAACATCATTTCTTACTCGGTCTTGAATAGTTAAGTTGGCAGCTTTCCTCAAGCATCTTACCTTGCAGGTGTTGATTTTATGTGTCTATAGTTTCTGATTAATTATAATTGTCGGCATCTGTGATAAAAGGGTAGTCAATGTAGTTTCACTAAACCAACATACTGGGTTCGAGGTCAAATACTATTTAGGGTCAGATAACTTTGCTTTGATTTTCACATTGATATAAGCGTCGGACATTCAGAAAGAAAGCATTGCCTTGACAATAAAAGCAACAGAAGTCAGTTGAGGTCAGTATGCCCGAATGGATCAGAACACTTGCTCTTAAACTTCTGGTGTGCTGATGACGAGGTAGGGGGTTCACCTCCTACACAGATCAGACTAAAAATTTTGACTTCTTGGCTTTGATTGGGGGGGGGGGGGGGTAAATTGCAAGTACCTCAGAAGTCGGAGTGGGTTTGCCTGATGGCGAGAGGCACTGGAAATAAGGAAAGCTGGCCCACATGTAAAAATAAGTCCAGTGTCGACTACCCTTGAGTTCAAAGCGAGAAAACCTAATAAAACAATAACCAGTAAATGCTAGGGTTGATTGTGAAGTCCTAAGAATGACATGTAACTTTAAACATTTAACTACATATCTAATCATTCAATTATGACGTTTTTTCTCAGAAAAGTGATGCAGGACCTAGTAATAAAAAGACATCACAAAATATAGGACCCACAACGAAAGAAAAGGCAGCTTCATCCAAAACTGAGGAAGTGAAAGTTGAGTCCACTCGCAGTCAGGCATCAACAAGTAAAGACAGTGCAAGCAAGAACCATACAGACAACAAGAAAACCATGCCGCCTGTGAGTGGGGATGTCCAGTCAGAAGTGGAGCAGATGATTAAATCCCACAATGTTGTTGTTTTCAGTAAAACCACCTGCCCTTTCTGTGTTAAGGTAAGGACATTTAAATAAACACAATGTTGTTTTTAGTTAAACACTTGCCCTTTCTGTGTTAAGGTAGGGACATTTAAATCCCACAATGTCATTTTCAGTAAAACCACCTGCCTTTTTGTGTTTTTAAATAAGGACATTTTCTTTGGCATTTCCTGCAACACAGCATGATGTTAGGTTTTGTTTGTTTTTTAGTTTTTTTTTTTGCATATCCCTTACAGAACGATGCAGTCAACATCAGCATTTTTCAGCTGCTGTTGATGTACTAGGCAAGATTATGCTCAGTAGTTTGCCGTTGCTTTCTGAGTGACTGGCTCACATACCCCGTAAGTTACCAAAGCGGCGAGAACCGCTACCGATTCGCGTGCGGGTTATGCTACTCACGAGAATATATAGGATTGCGGAGAAAGACGTTAACTCCTTGGCCAGGGAGACCAGCATGATAGTTAAATAGTAGATATTGTAGGTGGGGTGTGGTATAATAGGCTTTCACATATTCTCAGCCACGTATGAGGTGGGTTGACTGGTTACCTTCTTTGCCACCTTCCTTTTGTAAAACTTTTTCCTTGCCTGAACCAGACCTACGCATGTTAATGTTTCTAATAAGGAATAGGAGTTAGTTTCAGGTTCATAACATTCATGTAGTTTTTAGGGTGATTAACTTGGGTGATGCCATACTCATTTACACTGTTGTAAGTTGAGCTGGACTGCAGTAGATAACTAACTAGCTGTCGTGGGAGTTATTGTTTCACCCCCACACATACAACACTACAGGAACGTCATAAACCTGAAACTAATTCTTATTTTTTCAGAAACGCTCAAGTCCTGTTATCCAGGATGCAATAATGATAGTTTATTTTAATAAATTTAGCAACAGCGAAACATCCTTAGCTTACAGTATATTTTAACACGCCTTGTTAGCCAAAGTTTATTGTTTCTTTAACTCCTGTGATACAAATACAGAGGGGTACAGGTCTTCTTCCTCTTCATAAAAGCTACCAAAAGGTAAGGGATATCATTGCCACACCATCATGGAATTATGTGAATATTGTGCTGGGCTTGTGTGTTTGTGGCCGGAAGGCGCTTACTGTTGTAAATATCCCACTTGCTGCATTAACTACAAGAAAATGTCTCTTGTGGTCATTGTACGAAGCATGACCCATCCACAAAAACTGGTTTTTGAATGATTTTGTGCTATTTACACGAGCTCTGGACCATTTATCCACTACACAAGTGGGTTAGCCACTATGGTTCTGTAGCCCCACAAAGGACCTTTTTATACACGACTTGAGATATATTGGGCTTGTGGTGCTAGATCCATGAGGTGTGTAGGTACTGCTCTGGTCCCCATACCTACAGTCAGTGCCAGCACGAGAAGAACGACTCGGACTTCAGGAAGCCTAACACCAACAGAAAGTGCGCCAACTGCCTCGGCAACCATGGTGCCAGGTACCTCGGATGCCCCTGCCACCAAGACAGCAAAGAAGCTATGAAGATAGCCATGAAGTCTAACTTGCCATATAAGGAGGCCAGGAGGCAGTACGAGACCACCAACTGACTCACCAAGAGTGATACAGCACAATTGGAAGGCAACCTGAAGGAGCTGAGAACACAGGTCAAAAACCTAGAAGACAAAAGTGACAAGACGCAAGAAACACAGATAACGGCTGTTCAGCGCATCCTGAAGCAAGTCCAGCAGAAGATAGAGCAGGATGTCGCTCGAATGGCTGCCATAAAAGCTGACACTGACGACACTCTATTGAAGATTCAAGAAGAGAGAGCAAAGACAGAAGAAACGCTGAGACAAGTCCAAGAAGAAAGAGAGAAGATAGAACTGCTGAAATCAAAGAAAGAACCAAGATTCAAGAACACAGACAGAAGAAGAAACAACAGAGGAAGCACGATATCGCTCATCACCAAGATCTAACTGGCGAACAGCTCACAATACATGACGCCCAAACGATCACAATTACTGGAGCGTAGAGAACGAGATGTAGAAGCTCCCTGAAGGAAACAGCACCATACGACGGGGTGGGAACACACTAACTCCAGGCCTCAGCAAGTGCGCGACTCTGTCCAGACATGTAAAACCCTGTCAAGACACGAACGAACAAAATTAACCAATCAGAAGCCAGGAAGCTGAAAACAAGCAACCAGATCTACGAAAGATTCAAAACAAGCTACACAATATAGGACCCAAATACAACTAAACTGCATTAGTCGACGGTTGAATGGGGCCATTCGTATCAGCAACAGGATAACAGGTTTTAGGTTTCTGGACTATTTACTTCTTTTTTTTTTGTTGGGTGGGGGGGTGTTATTTTTTTGTGTGGAATGGATAGCCCACCTGCCGTCAGGGCGGTTGGACTAGGGTTTCAACTAACTGGGTCTAAATTTCTTTTAATGTGGTTGAATCCCATTAAGAGGCATTGTTAAAATTGGCCAGGATTTCCTGGTCGACCCAACCTAAAATAGTTACCATGAAATGTAGTGGGAAGTAAATGCAGCAAACATGTTACCTCATCACCCATCCAGTCCTTTACTTACTTTACATTGTACAGGGGTCGGCCCAGCCTTATTAAATGGGTACGAAATGAGGGATAAAACAGCCATAGTGATATCAAGCATGTCATCCATTGAGTGCTGTTTGGTTAATGAAATGTAAGCATACCATTATATCCTCATATTCCAGGGTGCTATGAAAACGGCATTATATTGCACTGGAATTCAAAGAAATTAAAACTAGCTCCACATTTAGAATATGTGACTCTAGTTGAGTTGAGCTAAGAACCGACACCACTGCACTCAGGACATTCCCATATGTGCTCCGTCCCCTCGTTCAACAGCCAGCGAAGAGTCGCTGCTATCTGATTAATATGTGACTCTAATGTTAATGAGTTCTGCTGTATTGGATCAGAAACATGACGGACAGAAGTCAGCATGGCTGAATGGATAAGAGCACTTGCTCTTAAACAACTTCTGGTGTGCTGGTGCCGAGGTAGCGGGTCCAACTTCTGTAATGGTCAGTTAGACTGAAATTTTGACGTCTCATCCTTGACTTTGGGTTGTAAATTATAAGTACTTAAGAAGTCGGAGTGGGTTCATCTGATGGCGAGGGATACTAGTAATAGGGAAAGCTAATCCAATTGCAAGAATTAGTCGAGTTCAAATCAAGCAAGCGCAAAAAACAAAAATAAAGAACTAAAACAATTACCAATAGACTATAGGGTGTATTTTTAATCACTGCAGTTTTTTGAAAATATTGCCATTCCGAGTTTTGTATTTGCCCTCTGAGGAGTTAATACAACATAATAGGTAAATAAAAAATTTGGAACGACAATATTTTCAAAAATTGCAGTTATAAAAATACACCTCATACAAATACTCATTAACTGGTGTTTGTGCAGAACAGGAAGACTAAAAGTCATGGTATGACTTAAAGTCTGTATGACAGAATGACTATTGCAAGGCCTAGGGAAGCAACTATACAGATTCCGGTGAATCAAGAGATGAGGGACTGATGTTGTTTCTGAATAGGAAACATAATTGCTGAAGCTCTTTACTGGAACCCACTGGGCAAATGAAAATAAACTAAAAAACACAAGGAGACAAGAGCTGGAGGCAGAGATGAATAATATGGGATGGAATGGAGAGAGTTTCAGGAGGTAAAAAGAGAAATGATGGCTTGATATGTATTGGATGGGGGCCTGTACCACAATATGGTATAAAAGGGCTGATGAAAAAGACAGTAGTGCATAATATTTAGTTTTAATTATGGTGTGACTCCATAGTCCCAAATGTGGACCATTTAATCAGTGGAAGTAAGGTTGTATCCATCTCAATAAATCAATTTCTATAAGCACTTTATGGCTTAACTTCTAGTTGGGGAAGGTTACTTCAGCAGCTTAACACCCATAGTCCCGACAGCTGTCACCTGAGTATGTCACATGTGTAGACACTTGCTGCCCTACAGCCGGATCAGCTTACCTGGGGATTAGTTTTACCTGATCTTTAGTATTATGCCCGGTTTGTCTTTTTTTTTTTTTTTCCTTCACTCACTTTGAACTCAAGCGTAGTCCATACACTTGCTACTACTTCTGGTGCACTAGACTGATTTTTCCGTGTGGATTAAATTTACCTATTACCAGTGTCCCTCACCATCATGCGACTCCACTCTTGACTTCAAAGGTACTTGTAATTTTCATTCCCAAGTCTAGGACGGGAAGTCAACATTTTAGTCCAGCTGAATGGTGTAGGGGTTGAACCCGCTATCTCGGCATCAACGCACCTGAAACTTAAGAATGATCGCCCTTATTCATTTATCCAGGCTGACCTGCCATCATGCCTGGTTGAAACTGCAACTGAACAGTTAGCAGATGAGCTGTAAAACGTCGAACATGTATTCATTCCCCGAGTAACATGGGTCATTGGAGAACTCAGTAAAATACTTATTAGAGAACTAAGTAATGTGGGAGTTAGAGAACTAAGTAATATGGAAGATAGAGAACTAAGAAAGATTTAGATTAGAGAGCTAAGTAATGTGGGAGTTAGAGAACTAAGTAAGATTTATATTAGAGAACTAAGTAAGATTTAGATTAGAGAACTAAGTAATGTGGGAGTTAGAGAACTAAGTAAGATTTATATTAGAGAACTAAGTAATGTGGGAGTTAGAGAACTAAGTAAGATTTATATTAGAGAACTAGTTCTTGTGGGAGTTAGAGAACTAAGTAAGATTTATATTAGAGAACTAAGTAATGTGGGAGTTAGAGAACTAAGAAAGATTTATATTTGAGAACTAAGTAATGTGGGAGTTAGAGAACTAAAAAAAAGATTTAGATTAGAGAACTAAATAATGTGGAATTAGAGAACTAAGTAAGATTTATATTAGAGAACTAAAGAATATATGCTTTAGAGAATGAAGCAACATGAACAAATGAATGAACAAACTCGATTTTCAACGGGTTATAAATTGAGTGTGCCTTTAGAGAACTAAGTGCATTGACTGGCACCCTGCCATCTTGACCGACGCTAGTTTGTTACATTGTGCTATAAAAAAAGACATAACTAAAACCCATGGTGGTAGCACGGGTGGAGTTATACCTCTCCATAGCACAAAGCCTGGGTATATCTAAGTAACATGGACATTGGAGAATTGGGTAAAATGGAAGTTATAGAACTAATATGGGCATTAGAGAACTAAGTGTATTAACTGGCACCTTGCCATCTTGACAGACAATAAATAGTTTGTTACATTGTGCTACAAAAACCCATGATGGTACCAGGGATGGAGTTATACCTCTCCATAGTGCAGAGCCTGGGCTAAATTGAAGAGACCATGTTTTGCCCATGCAGCATTATCCTTTCTTAGTCTGCCTAGTTTACTCCAGAGGAAAGGTAACATCAGTAGATCTGGAACAAGACAAGCTGCAGAAACTGCCAGATCAGCAAAACAATGCTCTAACTGCCCTCCTGTCGGAGCTTTGATCCCAGAACAATTGCCAGCTAAGGCTTAGGGCCTGGCCTACCCTGTCATGACATTTAGTCTTTAGGTTGCATTTCTTTGCACCAGGATAAGGCTTCTACCTTTCTAATTGCGCTCCTCTGCCAGAAGCCATTGGCACAATGTTTGTGTCAGGTTTGGTCCCAACATTCAATGTTTACAGAAAGCAAGTAGTCTGTTGTCATACAGTAGCTGCCATATAAGGCGAAGACCTGACTAAAACTAAGTGCATTATAATACTAACTAATATGGCCGTTAGTAAACTAAACATATAAAACTAAGCAACATGAACATTGAAGAACTAAATGAGGTGTACTTGAGAGAGTAAGATGGGAGTTAGAGCACTAACATGGGGATTAGAGGCTTAGGCAACATGGGCATTGGAGAATAAGGTATCATGGGCATTGGAGAATTAGGTAATATTATTTTAAGTAATGTTGATTTGATGGCTGCAGAAATGTGGTTTCTGAGGAAAATGCAAAGAATACCATGGACAGACAGAAAAACCAATGACCAAGTACTACAGGAGACAAATGAACATCGTAAACTGATTAGAGAAATTAGACGTAGACAGTCAAAATTTTTTGGACATGTTATGAGAAGAAATGGATTGGGGAACTTGGTGACAACTGGCAAGATCGAAGGGAACAGACCAAGAGGAAGACCGAGAGGAAAATACCTGGATGGCTTGGCCACATGGCATGGACGAGACAGGAACACTGAGCTGATCCACGACACTGGTGATCGAGTGAAATGGCGAGTCATGACCGCCCACGCTTTCCGGCATGGCATATGATTGATTGATTGATAGAATAGAAATAATCAAGAATTTATCTTTTTTGTTCACATCTTTCCAGCTTCTTTTACGCAGCCCGAATAGACTTAAAGCCACATAGCAAACAAAATAGAGGGATAGTCAAAAATGCATGGAGAAGAAACTTTTGAGGCATAGATTAAGAATATGCGAACACGGCGGGAGCTAAGAGTGATATCTAAAGATAGGGTGGCTTGCAAATTGTCGGGGGGGGGGGGGGGGAGGGGGGGGGGCTGATCTCCAATGTGTGTTGAAGGGAGGCTGTAGGAGAAAAAGAGATCGACTCACATCCTGAATTATTTCTATGGATCCCGGACCTGTAACTCTTCAGATCATTGAGGTAGGTCAGCATGGCCGAATGGATAAGAACGTGTGCTTTTAAATATCCTATGTGCTGATAAACGGTCTTGCGTTGACAGACCGCCTTGCGTTGGTTTTTTTTTTTTTTTTTTTTACGAAATGGTGTGGGTGCGGTCGTTCAGAAAGCACTGGCAAAAAATGCTCATGTTGACTGGGACGTCCTGTAAAGGATGTGCAACTAACTGTAACTTTAATGTGCTGGTGCCGAGGTAAGAGGTTCAACCTCTACAGTTGGACTAGAATGTTAATATCTCGTCCTTGACTTGAGGACGTAAATTACAAGTACCTCTGAAATCGGATTGGGTTCGCCTGATGGCGAGGGACACTGGTAATAGGGAAAACTCGTCTACACGCAAAATTCAATCCAGTTGTACGCTTGAGTTCAAAGCGAGCGAGCGAAAAAAAAAAAGAATTTAGAATTCAATACATTCTCTCTCTTAAGAAGGTCCTGTTTTCCTGTATTTGTCGATACGGTATAAAGCTATCCATATTTATGGGCAGAACGACCCGCCGCTTTTACAGTGGAATTGTTATGCTCGATTTAACAATTACATGTTTTCTTAATTGGTATTCCCGGTAACTATTGACGTCACACGGAAGTTCGTGTAAAATGTCATTCAGCAGTTAAGTCTGTTTTGCAAAAAGTGCTGTGTCATGTTTGTACGTCTGTTGTTGCCGAGTGTAGCGGGTCAGTGCTTGGCTGGGTCGTGCATGTGGCAAGCAATAGTGCACACCAGGAAATGTTGAATATTTCAGGAACCTGAGACAGCCGGATTAAGAAGTTATAGGATACTGAGCTGCAGATACCATGAGTCAGTGTCCCATTCTCTCCCACAGCTGTAATGAATACGGTTAGAGGTCGTGAAACGTCATACATTCATGCCTACATAAAAACGCACACATGTATATACACATACATGCGCGCACACACACGCACACATTTACATAGCTCATAAATAAACACTCAAAGTACTGTTTGGCGCTCATAGAAGTAAGAAGGAAGTTTTACTGTGTATATACACTTACATACAACATTTAAAGTGCAGTCGTGGTTATTTACGTCGTATAGAGAATGTCAACTGCTTTGCCAATAGCCTCAAAGCTATTCCAACAATTGATATTTCTAATACATCATCTCCTATGTCCTCTAATCTCTACTTATTTATGTCTGCTGTTATATGAGTTACTTCGTGGGGTAGCCGTGGCTGAGAGGTTACGGTGGCCGCCTCAGGCTCAGAAAGTACGGGATTCATTGTCACTAAAGGGATTCGAATTTTTCCAAAAACTCAGTCTCTCTGATCTCCCTGAGTAGTGAGATCGGATACCTTCCTAACCTCGGATAAGGGCGAAAAACACGTTCCCGTGCTCAAATTTTGCTTGTTAAAAATCCTACAGCCCTACAAATTGCAAAGTGTAGGCCGTAAACCCACTGCTCTGGTAACATTATTCGGCAAGCAAACCTCATCGCGGGTTGATAGAGAACCTGTTACCTTAGATGGAATCTGCCTAGGAAAAACTTTCATAATTGGATACCGGAAGTCGGACACATTTACCTTGTAGGTGCATAACAAGGTGTGCCGTACTCTCCTCAAAGAGGGAAACCGCAGCAGAAGAACACGTAGTTTCTGACCGAGTCTGACATCCCGTGTGTAGGCATAGCGGAAAATCGAAACTCGTCCGCCATGCTGCGCTAGTCTGTTTTCTAGGTACGAATAGAATATTCAGTTGCAAGGCGGAAGAGCTTATGTAGATAGATATTTCTAGGCTTATCTCGGCTATGTAGATAGGCTTTTGGGTTTGCGTTGTGTTAGTTCTGGGGTCGTTGCGATGTATGGTGCATAGCCACTGGGGTGCTGTCACATGTACTTTTACCTGGGGTATGCATGTTAATGTCTGATTAGTTTCATTATGATAACTATCGCAATGTATCAAGGTGAGAAAAGGTGTTTAGAGCTTCCTGGGGCTAGTCCGAATACACGGAAGCGAATGATGGACAATTAATAGACTAGCGGGGAAGCTACGATGATGTGGTTGTATTGAAACATACGAACACCGTGGACAGATGTAAAAAAAAAGAAAAAAGAAGCGTAATAGAGATATCTTGGAAGAAGTTCACTTACAAAGAGAACTGGGTATTCGCATCTAAAGAAGACAGTCCACACTCTATGGACATGCCACGAGAAGGAGAAAGCTGGAGTGCATCGTCACAACGGAACAGTTGGAGGAGAGGGAACGAGGCTGTGGGAGGGAGGGGGAGACGGAACAGAAGATTCTAGAGAGTTACTTATTACAGAAGCTGTGACATTGTGGAAAGTGGAACAATTATCAGAAATGGTTGTCAGTGCACGAGACAGAAGGCTGTGGATAGAAATGATCTCTGCACGGCATGAACTACAAGAAGTAGATTATTACTATCAGTTGCCATCTTGGCATTGAAGATTGGTTGTATTGAGTCTCTAACACCCCCTACCACCATAGTTCATCTAACATCCTGTCCCGTGACACCAAGATGCCACCATACGCTCTTCTTCCAGTCCATCTGTTGATTATTCCCCCCACCCCACACACGCAACGTTTTCTTTCTCTTGCACGCTTCCTTTTCATTCTCTTGCACGCTTCCTTTTCATTCTCTTGCATACTCTTTAACCAGATGCTGTGTTTCAGAAATTCAAAACAGTGTATTGATTTAATGAATTTAAACAAAGGCAAAAACGGTAGCTTGCGCCATTAGTTGCCTGGTACATTTCACACACATGTAACAAGATGTGTGCAGACATGAAGACTGTGTAACGAATTTGCGATTATTGTAGGGGAGAAAAATAAAAGCTCCACATTCGCACAGGATCAGTGACTGTGTATGTTGAAGTATTTCAGGGAAGATATGATTCTATTCACTTTATATATGGTATATAACCCTGCAATATGCAGCCAAGTATGCCAGGCTACAAAGAAGCTTTGCTTCTTTATATGGTCGAATGAAATTTCCCCCCCCCCCCCCCCCTTTCCCCCAAACCAGAAGTAGAGGGTAAGCATTACTAGAACATGTAAGCATGTCTGAATGGATAAGAACGCATGTTCTTAAACAAGCTGTTACCGAGTTAGTGGGTTCAACCCCATCATCGATCAGTTAGACTAAAATGTTGACTTCTCGCCCTTGACTTCGGAACGTCAATTACAAGTACCCAAGAAGTCGGAGTGGGTTTGCATGATGGCGAGGGGCACTGATAATAAGGAAAGCTAGCTCACGCGCAAAAAATAGTCCTGCGTGGACTACGCTTGAGTTCAAAGTGGGGGAACGAAATGGCAAAAAAGATACACATAACAATAGGACGAATTATGTCTATGATGTGCATGACGGAACAGACGTACAGGAAAGCAGGTCATATTGTGTCGACCTGACACTTCACTGTACCTTACTCTCTTCCTGGGGTTTCAGTTTGGAGTCGGTAGAAGACGTAATATCTAATACCCGCATGGCAGCTATTGCCAACAGAGGCCTAATCCTGTATGCAGATGTGCTGAATCATTATCCGGTTACATCCATATAAGCCGCTCCGCATATTTGAAGTATCATTACCGAACTTGCCGGCTGTCAGGGGTTAGCAGCTTTCTCCGTTAACCCCGAATACTCTCGTGGTCGACGTGAGCGAACGAGAATTAGATGTGGTTCGAGTCGCGCCAGTGACTTATGAGAGTATGGAGCCGGTCGCTCAGAAAGCCGTGGCGTGCTGATTGAGCGTAATCTTGCCTAGGAATCAACATACAGCTGAAAGATGCTGGTGTTGACCGCAATATCCTGAAACAGGATGGAAACGCGGAAAAAAAAAATTACCGATCTTGCATATCTCGCTGGTTACCTGGGCTTGGAGTATTTCGGAACATGGTCCCCGTAAAAGTGATATTTCGGTACCTGGTCAGGAAGAAAAAGTCCCTACACCAACCTTACTCAGGCAGATGGTAGCCTTTTCACGGCCAAAACAACTTGAAAGCCAATACACCGGAAATTAAGAATTAACACTCAGTCTTCCTGGGGAGTCACTGAGCAACCCCCACACACTGGAAAGTTCTCTTCAGCCATATAAGCACAAGCCCAACGTACGTGCACCACGCATGAATGGTGGCGTTTCTTAGGCGCCCTCAAAACACTTACCAATTTTCTTTTATCTGGTTAAGCACGTGTCAGCGCAGACCCGAGAAAGAACATTATCGGGGAAAATTTTACTAAATGCGATTTTAAAAACCAACACCTGTGAGGTTAGATGCTTAAGGAGAGCTGCCAACTTAACTATCCGAGACCAAATAAGAAGTTGTTATCAGACAGTGGAATCAACACCATGTATGTACCACATTGGTTTAGCTATCCGGTTATATAATGCAACACCATGAACTACCAGCACTGGCCTTACATCAAAGAACATCTGCTACGAGAGCAAAGAAGACGCCCGAGAAGAAAATGGATTGACGACATCAAAGCAAAGACATTGTATAATCACACGGAGTGCCACCCATGGGGCACTGTGTCGCCAACTATTCCTCCCCACGACGCTCGAGGGCAGACGTGCAAGATGATGATGATTATGGTCAAACAATCATAGTGCTTCTACCTTAAATGATCAGTTTCGTCTTATTGCCTACCGCACGGCTTACCCTTCCTTGAAAGGTCATCTGCCTGTCATACCCGTCTGGCCCTTGTCGGGCGTGTTTCTACAGTCTTCTCTACAGCGTTGCATTGACCGGTTTTTGCGAATGTTATTTTCGAACACTTATGATAACAGGAGCAACAGAAACGTAACACAATCCTTACAGTGAATTAAGGTGCTTGCTTCCTAAAAGACACGTAACACCAGACTGTCCAAGCTACGGGATAAGAAGGTCTACACCATTTATTGTCTATACATTTCATTACTGCATTAAAAAAATATTGTATTGCGTTCGCTCGCTTTAAACTCAAGCGAGCTACTACTACTTGTAACTGCTACTACTGTACTCGGGAGCGGGCTGATTTTTCCTGGCGGATTAGCTTTACCTATTACTAGTGTCCCTCGCTATAAGGCTTAATTTACGCCCCTAAGTCAAGGACGAGAAGTTAACATTTTAGCCCAACTGACCGGCGTAGAGGTTGAACCCGCTATGTCAGCAACAGCACATCGGAAGTTTAAGAAGGAGCGGTCTTATCCATTCGGTCATGCTGGCCTCCACTGCATCCTATCATTACTGTTGTATGCCGGGAGAGGTTTTTGTTCCCCTGGATTCACGAACGCATTTTTCAGGAGACTCCTGGAAGTTGACGCTAGAGCTACGGAGTTCGTGCTTTGTGCGGCGCTTTCGGCGGGTCGCACTGCGGAAAGATACCGAGCCATATGAGAAAACCCGGGTCAGTGAAGTGAAGTGTTTCTGGTGACCGCCGATTCCATCGACGATGAACTGTAATTTTCGTGGAGGACTTTTGTGTTGGCATTCTGGCGGTGGCATTATGCACAGTGTACCTGTGCGGGCTGTTGGCTTGCTGAGACTCCTGTCTTTTCCACTTTTCACATTGGGCAGTGAGGAGCACTTTGTATAATATTCACTGGCACAGGAACGGAGCATAATGGGAACGACCCGTGTCGTGAAGTTGGAACCACGACTAACTAACTAACTAGCTTTGTTCCCCTGGATGAGATTTACATGCTAAAGGAAGAGTTGATCATGCTGTCAAGAGACACGGTGGGAAAAAAATTAATTTCACTTAAAAAAGCAAAAATAATCTCCGCGGACACCACACGCTAGACAAAAGTAAGTCACACAGGAAGAAATTGCATGCCATATTTCAATATCTTTGCTCCATAATCAACAACCATGGGGGTTGTCAACAGGAACTCAGGCGTAGATTGGCAACAGCAGTGCCGAGGTTAAACAGTATTTAGACCTATGGCACAACACCAGCAAACAAGTAGCACTAACATCTTTGAGAACGTGCCTATTGCCTGCGGGAACATACGGACGTGAGGCGTGGAACATTTCACAGTGACTACAGAAGATCAGGGCTTTTGAGCTTAAATGCTACAGAAAAGCTCTTAGAATATTGTGGACAACGGAAACGAAGAATTAGGACATTATGGACGATCTAAACATCAATGAACACTTTCATAAATGACGTAATGTCTCGGAAACTGAAATACATATTAAATGTCCACTGGTTTGGAAATATCCGTGATAGAAGATATGGTGCTTGGAAGAAGAAACAGGCGACGACTAGCACGAAGATCATTGATCATAGCATTGCAGACACCTTGGGGCATGGAAATGCATGAGGCAGGAGAAGTTAATGTAGTTTATCTTAGTCGACGGATCAACATCACGGCACACGGGTATAACCTATAAGTGCTCCCTTCTACTCCTAACTCAAGCCTGAATCCGGAGAATCTTAGCTCAGTGCACGAACTCCGTAGCACTGGCGAGGATCCTTAAATACTTTGGGTAGATTTTTAACTCGAAATTTTGCCCGGGCAGCGCCGTTAGTCTACTCTTTTTCGATTTCCAGCTGCCAAGGGATTTTGTACGTTCGCAACAATACACCCGAACGGGAAAATTTGTTACTAGAAGTCCATGTGAAAAAATCCCGGGGCTTGAACCCGGGACCTCCAGCACTCGAGGTAGGCACCATACCTCAAGACCAGACCAATCAGCCCCCTTCTTAGAATATCGTGGACAACGGAATCGAAAAATTAGTACATTATGGAAGATCTAAACATCGATGAACACTGTCTCATAAATGACGTAATGTCTCGGAAACTGAAATACATATTAAATGTCCACTGGTTTGGAAATATCCGTGATACAGGGTGTATTTTAATGACTGTGCAGTGTTTGAAAATAGTGCCTGTCCAAGTTTTATATTTACCTATTATGTTGCATGAATACAGAGGGTGAATACAAAACTTGGACCGGCAATATTTTCAAACAATGCACAGTCATTAAAAATACACTCTATAGAATATACGGTTATTGGAAGAAGTGTCAGGTGACGACTAGCGCGAAGATGACATTGCAGACATCTTGGGCATGAAGATGCACGAGGCAGGAGAATTTTATATAGAATCGAGAAAGCTTTTCAACGGGCCGTGTTGAGAGGGAAGTTCTGCTAAGGATCTGCTATAAGATGAAGATAATGACGACTAAGTTGATGTTTAATAGCAGCCAGCACATCCTAGGATGTTAAAAATTGGCTGAGGTTCGAATGCACATCCCACAGTGTGTGAGGCGGACACTCGACAACACGCTCCTCAATTTTCAAATAAAAAACGGAAGGGCTTAGTATGTGTAATATGACATAAATCTTTAGCCTTTCAATTAGAAAGGAAGATTTCACAAGATTGATTATTTGAGAGTGGAAAGATTTAACACGTGACAAACTCGGATGAAAAGAAATGTCGGGGGATTTAAGTGCTGAGTCATGGCCGTTCAACCCAGCAGCGGAGTGCACTTCTGCCAGCATTACGATTAGATTGCGTCACTGCGGATATATCTTTACTTGTTTTAACACAGTATGTATGCGTACATTAACTTTATGGGTGATTTGACCCCGCTATTCTTTACTTAGCCGGCTTCGTGGCTTAGAGGTTAGCGACTTCTCTGCGTAATCTCGTATACTCTCGTAGGTAACGTGATGATGGTGAGAATCAGCGGTGGTTCGAATCGCATCGGTAACTTACGTGGTATGTGAACCGACCGCACAGAAAGCAATGGCAAACTACTGAGCGTAATCTTGCCAAAAAATCAACATACAGCTGAAAGATGCTGGTGTTGAAAGCGATGTCCTGTAAAGGATATGCAGAAGAAAAAAAAATTCATTACTTGTGTGCATTCTTCCAGGCGCTCGAGAACCAACGGCTACTGCTATTATAGCCCTTGGGCTACTGCTACTACAAGCAACTACTGCCACAAATGTTCCGCTGTCACAATCTGTGTATATTGGAAGACGGTAGCACATTGGCCAATAGTCGTATTTTTAAATCTCTCTCTCTCTCTCTCTCTCTCTCTCTCTCTCTCTCTCTCTCTCTCTCTCTCTCTCTCTCTCTCTCTCTCTCTCTCTGTCTCTCTCTCTCTCTCTCTCCCTCCTCCTTTTTTTTCTAGGCAGATTTTAAAAAAAAAATCATTGACCTGGCTCCCAAGTCCACCCAGCCTAAAATGCGTATCCGGTATTGTCGTGAGAGATTCACGGTGTTATGTCCACTATTCTATAAAAATATGGGGCTAGAAACATGTATCCAAAACGCCTCATGGCGCCTAAAATGGTCCTTACATGTCATTGTTTCCTTACAGTCTAGATTACATGGCATTGTTTCCTTAAAGTCTAGATTACATGTCAGTGTTTCTTTACAGTCTAGATTACACTTCATTGTTTCTTTACATGTCATTGTTTCTTTACATGTCATTGTTTCTTTACAGTCTGGATTACATGTCATTGTTTCCTTACAGTCAAGATTACATGTCATTGGCTGTAGAAAAGATTATAAAAGGAGCAACGGCAACGTAACACAATCCATACAGTTTCTTAAGCTGCTTGTTTTCCAAGAGACACGTAGCTAGCACCAGCCTGTCCATGACTTTCAACCGAGGAACCATATGCGTGCTAATCATTAGACGTGAGTACAGCATGTAGCAGTGCAGCCGAGGCCAGTCATTAAGCCCAGACGAAAGCTAATAATAGAAAGTGTAAAGGGATTACACCCGGCTAGCAGTTTTAAACGGGGTTTTAATTTGCCGTGGGCAAAAGTGGAGACGTATTCATCTCGCGACGTGATTTGTCATGTGTGAAGTAAACTCTTGAAGTAAACATAATGGCCAAATTATGAAAAGACAAACACTTGAACGTTGTGACGGCTGGAAATATTTGTGGAGAGACAAGAAGACAGCGAGAGAAAATTCTTGACAGCCTTGTGTCATGGCACGGAAGGGTGTCAGCTCAGGAATGTTGGATATTGCAAGATGTGGAGAAGCTTGGTTGTACACGCCACTTGGCAACGCTCTTGATGATGAAGTAAACTATCGAGAAATCGCAAAGATGTAATGTCTCTACCCTGGCAAAATGGTACGGTAAGGAAAGCTACCCACGGGACTTCGAACGGAATCTGTCTGCCGCCGGAAGCAAATGTTAATTAAAAGCAAGCTCAAGTCGGATACACTGACACATGCGATGCACAACCGGGCATGACGCTTTCATAACGAAAGAGGGACAAAGAAGAATTAAAAGCTTGGCGTCTTATGATGTAGGGGATGATTAAAAAGGTTAAGAAGTCTTTTGCGTATTGACAGTGGCGGACAGACCCTGGTGCTTGTCTGATGATAAATGAATTATTTGGCATTTATTGACTGATTTACTAAGCAATTTTATTCAGTAGTTTTCCTTTGCTTTCTGAACGACAGACACCTCATGTCACCGAAACCAACGCAAAACGGACTGTTTCCAAATCGAACGCGGTTGGTAATAAACGGGGTATTAACCAGGACAAAACGAAACATCAAGTTCAGTTGAGCGATTGCAGTTGTCCTCCCTAAATACTGGCCCCTGGACTCTTCTTAAAGACTTAAGAGGGAGTATCCGTGGCGAAGTGGTCAAGCCGTCTGTCTGGGCGCCCCGAAAGCCGTGGGTTTGTTCTCGGACCACAAGCAAATGTTCTGGAGATGCCGTGGGTCATCGCTGGAGCTACCGAGTTGGTGCTTTTTTGCGATGATCTCGGCAGATGGCTTTCTGCGCAGAGGGACGGAGCCAGATGGGGAAGGGCATTTCAGTCGATCCTCTCACTTTATCGGTAAAAAATAAATAAGAACTGTGTTGAAATCACCGCCGTCTGCCTCTCTCCACCTCTTTGTCTGTTTGATTGATTGAATTGATTTAAGGACCCGACATCACAGCATTTGGAGCATTCCCATAAGCGCTCCGTCCCCATCCTCAGCAGCCAGCGAAGAGTTCCAACACTAATACTACTTAGGAGTATATCTGCGTCGGGTCCTTCCACATCTGACCCCGTCCCTCTGCGCAGAAAGCCATCTGCCGAGATCATCGCTAAAAAGCACCTACTCGGTAGCTCCAGGGATGACCCACGGCACTTTGTCTCTCTCTCTCTCTCTCTCTCTCTCTCTCTCTCTCTCTCTCTCTCTCTCTCTCTCTCTCTCTCTCTCTCTCTCTCTCTCTCTCTCTCTCTCTCTCTCTCTCTCTCTCTCTCTCAGAAACAAACATGCCATTATCCGCCTTCAATGTCCGGCGACCGATATGGAAGTTCGATATATTAAAGATAACACTATCAGATTTCTTGACACTCTTGTACAGTACAACCTAGTTATTGTTGGTGTTTAAAACGGCGTGGCGTGTCTTGAGAATGTATTGCGTCAATTCCACAGACAACACGAACAAACCAACTACGGACAACCTGGCTATTTCGGACTCCTATGTCGCAATGGTTAGCAGCATTTATAAAAGAGGCCAAATAACTGCCAGTGCTTATGGAATCGTTAGAGGAAGGTATCATGCTATCTCAGTAGTGAGAAATACATTTGCAGATATTCATTCGCACTCATAGAAGGCGCTAGAAAAGTTGCGGTCAACCCAAAAATGTGTTGGCTGTTTGTTGCTTGCTTGTGTTCGCTGGCTATGAACTCCAGCGCAAGGTCCTGTATGTCGGATGAAGGCATCCTGTTGTCCAACATCAGTGTGATGTCATACAGGACCTGAGGTTTGCGTGAGTATCCGTTGTCCCATGTCTGGCTTATTGGTTTGCAGACTGGTGGTTCCTCGCCGTGCAGGCAGATACTCTCCGACTTCGGAGGAATCAACGATCCTACTGACTTTAGCCAGGACCCCAAAGGGACCTGTTGCCGGGGACGCTCGGCGAGGACACGTCAATAGGTCTTGGCCAGTATAGAACCCAGCCCTGGTGACTTGGAAACACCTCTGCATCCCTTGGCTGTTTGTGATTTCTAGGTAGTTTTGCGTTCTGCAGTTTACCATTGTAGAAAGAAAGAAAAAGATACAGGGCTCTAGACAATAGAAACATTTAAATATATAGGCACGAAAGGTAGATGTAACTTACCGCCTGCAAGTAACGACAGTACTTGTAAGAAGGAACAATGCATGACAGCTCATAAACGTGAAGCTTCTAGATCATTCCGCGGGAGCTGTTTCCTCTGACCACGCCATTGAATGTTGGTCCATAATGTCGTGTTTAGTATCAGATTACGTTAGGTTGACAATCCTATGAACGTGGTCGGTTGAGGCTGGCTTCCATGTCTGCTCTCGACTTTGGCTGTTAGAGGGAAAGGCTGCCCACTTATTCCTCCGTGCACTCAGCCCTACACATTTTTGATAGTTCTTACGCTTATGTGATGGTTCTCAACAGGTTCTTGTTACAGGATTTGTTTGTTGATTAGCGTTAGATTAAGCGAGGCGCTTCATCTTTTACACCACTGTGAAATTATGTACTGTGGACTACATAAACGGTACGGCGCATCCTGGACGAATTGAAGCTTGTTCAGCAGAAAATCGAGCAAAATGTGGCTCGAATGGCTGCCGTCAAGGCGGAGACAAAGAAGAAAGAGAACGGTTCAAGAAACAGACAAAGAATGAAACATTTCAGACGACACCAAGAGCAAGTCCCAGACAGAACAGGAAAAAACAGAAGAGAAAGAAAGTGAAAACGAAATCGCCCAAGTACGCACGGTGCCCAGGAGAAGAGAATCCACCAAAATGTAGAGTTCAAGTCGTTCACGACACAATATTTAAAATAAGTGTTAGATCACGAAGTTATGACGATAGACCAAGACATGAGAAATAGATGGAGTCTCAAGCGGGATGACGACTGGTAAGCTACTCCATGAAAGAACACCAAGAGACTGGGGGGGGGGGGGAACACATAACAACACAGGCTTTACAAGTCAGCTACTCTGACAGACATGAGAAACCAATCGCAGAATCCAGGAAGTTACAGATGCAGCCCTATATCCGCGTGCAGAACAAGAAACACCATAAGTTCCCCAAGTATAACCAATCGAAAGTTCAACGGTTGAACGGGGCCGGAACATCCTTTCAAAAATCGGAAACGGAAAAAAAGCAAGGCGGTGTTACTAGATCAGAGGATCAGTAAGAAGGTTGAACCGATATTATGAACGCCCACCTTCTAGAACAGTTACATACATAAACACATGTAGTGTTGTTTGGCGCTCACAGAAGGGGAAGAAGGAAGTAGAGACTAGAGGACGCACTAGACAACATACAATTTGAAAGCTATAGTTATCGACCGGGAATCTTTCTTTTTCTTCTTCTTCTTCTTCTTCTTCTTCTTCTTCTTCTTCTTCTTCTTCTTCTTCTTCTTTTTCTTTTTCTTTTTCTTTTTCTTCTTCTTCTTCTTCTTCCTCTTCTTTCTTTCTTTCTTTCTTTCTTTCTTCTTCTTCTTCTTCTTCTTCTTCTTCTTCTTCTTCTTCTTCTGTGAGCGCAAAACAATACTACGTGTGTTTATTTATGTAACTGTTTCAGTGACCTCAGCTGGTTCCCAAATTGATTTCCTGTGTGTAAAACGTACACTTTCTAGACCAGGACTGTAAAGACTGCGTGTGCCAGCGCTAGTAGATAGAATACAAACATTCGGATTAAAGATCGGAATAGCTAGAAAAGCTAGCCGCCCGTCAAGCCGCCCAGGAGACTGGTCAATCACCGTCAGACTGTTGGTATAGTTGGTCGCTGTTCGTTGATGGATTTGTTATATAGGAAGTCGATGCACCTGAGATGGACATCACTGGAGAGCAGTGATGATAATAAGTACTGAACGAAGCTTAAGCTTTGCTTCTCATTCTTTATAACATTATTACGTTTCTTCTTCTCTCTCCATTTTTTCCCCATTTCTTCCTTCTGCCCCATTGTTCTTCGTCGTAGTCTTCCTTTTTTTTCTCCTTCTCTTCCTCCTTATTCGTCATCTTCTTCTTGTTTTTCTGTCCTAAAAATGACCTCGACTTCGCAATGTCCGTTTTTACCAGCGATATTTGCACTTTTGGGCCGCCACATCTAACATTCCATTTTGACATTTTCTTGGTGCTTGTCTCCCCTCTTTCACACAAACTAAATACTGGGCTGTCCGCTGTAAATTACGATCGCCCATGACTCAGCCATGTGCACATGTGGTTTGGCATCGCAGACAGCAGAGCACATACTCCAGGATTGCCCAAACTACAACATATCCAGGCGAACCTTCTGGCCTAGAGAGACAACAGTGGAAGATAAACTCTATGGACCGCTGAATGAACTAAAAAAGACTGTTAGATTCATACAAGAGACAACATTGCAGTTATAAACATATTTTAGGCGAACGAAAGAAGAATTACCCCATGTGGACAACAATCACCTTAGATTGATAGGATGTGAGGGTAAAAACATATTCAGCTGCTTTAGTGGCTGTTTTAGTCACAGGACTGATTCTGAGCCGGCGATGGACCCTACTATAACTTCTCCTTAGGGTTGAACGGGGATGGGGTAATGGTGAAATCGAATCGAATGTAATTAGATAATTGCAGGCTTCCGTACAGCAAAGATAAATACCGCAATGTCCGTTGTCATTTAGACAATTGCAGGATTCGGTACAATCTAGATAAATACCGCCGCTATCCGTTGTCAATTAGACGTTTGTAGGTTTCGGTACAGTCAACAGGGGTTAAAGTCTTTCTCCGTAATCCCGTATATTTTCGCGAGTAACGTAACCTGCGCGAGAATCGATAGCGGTACTCGCCGCGTTAGTAACTTACGGGGTATATGAGCCGGCCGCTCAGAAAGCAATGGCAAACTACTGAGCGTAATCTTGCCTGCAAATGTCTAATTGACCATCAACTGAAGCTGAAAAATGCTGATGTTGACTGCAACGTCCTGTAAGGGATATGCAAAAAAAAAAAAAAAAAAGATAAATACCTGTACCACGCTATCCGTTGTCAATTAGACATTTGCATGTTTCGCAAAATCAGACAAGCGGGCGCGGTAGTGTAATCGTATAAAGTTAGGCTGGTAATGTCATGGGCGCGGCCGGACGGGGGTTCCCGGTCTCCTCGTCTGCCAAGTGATGAAAACACTGGCCACCTACGTGCATTCAAGGCTACAAAATATGATGGTTCTACACATTATAGTCTCATGCCAGTTTCGGGACCATGTTTTAATGATCAGACACATCCCCGGAAATATAAACATTGACAGTTACAGGCGTTTAAGACCTCGAGAGTTGGGGGGGGGGGGGGGGGGGGGTGGGTGTAAAACGTCTTTTTTTCGCTCACTCGCTTTGAACTCAAGCGTAGTTATACACGCATCTTCTAGTAGTGCTTGACTGAATTTTGCGCGTGGATGGATTAGCTTTCCTTATTAACAGTGTCCCTCGCCATCAGGCTAACCCACTCCGACTTCAAAGGTACATGTAATTTACGTCCCCAAGTCAAGGACGATAGGTCAACATTTTAGTCCAACTGTCCGATGCAGGGGATGAACCCCTTACCTCGCATCAGCACACCGGATGTTTAAGAACATGCGTTCTTATCCATTCGGCCATACTGACCTTCAAACGTCTTATATATGACATCTGATAAGATAGGGTAATCCCCCGCATCTTTAAAAAGCTGTTGCGTAATGGATTTTGAACTGACAGCAAACCTAAAAGTGCACGATGTTTGTTGTAGAGTTTTCCTGGGGAAGTTGAAATAAACACTAAATCAATGGAATTGTTCATTGGGAGAGGGAGGGTCGCATACTAATATTCCTGTAGCTTGCAGCCTTTATATTGTTTAGGTTTAGGGCTGGGGCTGCGTGGTTTCGAGGTATGGTGTCCGCCTCGAGTGCTGGAGGTTCCGGGTTCAAGCCCCGGTGATGACCGGGATTTTTTTCTTGTGGACTAGTAATAAAATTGCCCCTGGTCTCCGAGTAGTGAGATCGGACGCCCGTGTGTACTGTTGCGCACGTAAAAAATCCCGTGGCAGTTTGAAATCGAAAAAGAGTAGCCTAACGGCGCTGCCCGGGCAAAATTTCGAGTTAAAAATCTACCCAAAGTATTTCAGGATCCTCGCCGGTGCTACGGAGTTCGTGCACTGAGCTGAGTTTCTCCAGGCTCAGGTTTGAGTTAGGAGGAGAACGGAGCACTTATCGGTTACACCCGTATGTCCGTGATGTTGATCCATCGACTAAATTGAACTAAACTATATTGTTTAGGTGCCCTGGACTCCGTTTATTTTCCCCACTATGCGTACCAGTTTTCTTCTAGATCCATTTGATAGTTGTATGGTTTGGGCGTTATTGCATTGTATGTTTACAACAAAGCGTTTTAGCCGACACATCCGAGTTTCGTTGACCGGGTCAGCCATTCTAGTTAGTTTCGTGGAATAAATCCACGGTTTCAGACCATGACATCACTTTCGCTCTTCATCTACAGGTTAGTGTCGATCAGAACGTGTCAATTGATTTCTAGTGCTATTTGAATGGCGGCAAGTCTCCATATCGCTTGTTATTTCTACATATTGATTTGATTTTTTTAAATTTCCGTCCCAGCTAAACCGACAGACTGGCTCCATTGATTGATGACGATAATTGTATTTTAGTTCTTCGTCACGTAGCACTGTTGATCCAGCGTGTATGTATTCTTGTTTGTGTGTATATTCAGTTTGTTACTGTTCCTTAACGTGGTGTCGCAATCAACCCGTACATTTATTGACTGCTTGTGATTTCCTACTCAGTTTTACTTTCAGTTGTTTGCTTTTACTGACTGAATAGCTGACACTTATACCACTGTAAAATTCAACGTAAAGACAACTGTTGTAAACTTGCTTGGGTTGACGTCAAACCCGGTATGTCGGTAGTGTGAAACTGCCGGTCACTCAGTACTTTTAAGCTACAGATGTGGTATTTAGACATTCACTCGGGCATGTTTCCTTAGTGACTTTATGGGTATGCTCGGGAAAATAGAGATGGGTTGGATCCGAAGACAGTGGTTGGTGTCTCTGGGGTGGTTACGGCTGGAAAATATGTTTAATTTTCGTGCCAGGGCATGCGGGTGTACAAGAAAATGAGCAGGCTTGCGGGTAACGCTACTATGGAGGGCGAGCCTTGGACTAGGCTGATATACTGAATGCTCTACACGAAGTAAGGCTTTTGCGAGAACAAAGTGTTGACTGTGAATCTAAAACCATGGGTAGACTGCCAGAACAGCAAGTTAAAAGGGGTGTGGCCAGACAAGAACACTATGCAGGAAGCCAAAGAAGATCAATAAACCAACACAGAACTGGTACACGCTGCGAGATTTACTGAGGAGGGGATCCGAGCATTATGGACTGAATGGTTCGATGTGCAATGGGGAAGATCTGTCGACTAACTAACTAACGCAATATTTATATAACACAACCCTAACGGTCGTTTGTTGTAGGGAGAACAGGGAGGAAAAGAGTGTAAATTGCTATATAGAACCATACTGTTGTGCGCGTGTGAAGCACGGATTTTAAGCAAACTGAGAAACGTTTAATGGCAACAGAAATGTGCTTTCTGTGTAAGATGCAATAATACTGTAGACGGACAGGAGCATAAGTGGGGCAGTTCATCAAGAAACAGATGCATATCGTAAATCCACATGTGATTACCAAGACAAGAACTCAGATATGATACGAGACTCTCGTGTGAGATGGATAATCATGTCCACCTCGCTTTCTGACATGGCACAGTATGATGAGGGAGACAGGATGCAAAATGCGTTTCTTAAATAAGATGATGAAACTTCTGAGGTACTTGTAATTTACGTCGCTAAATCAAGGACGATAAATCGATATGTTTGTCCAACTGGCCAGAGTAGGGATTAAACGCGTGTCCTTATCCAATAGGCCATGCTGGCCTCCCTTGGTGTCTGATGACAGCATACGTTCCCTTGGTCTCTTGAATTGTTGGATCGGATAACTAACCTTCTTGTATACGGGCGAAAAAACAGGCGGTCACGCCTGCAAGTTGTACAAGGCTAAACATCCCACTGCAGTTGGAAATGACGAAGAGCAATCTAGTCATGGTTTGGCTGTGAATACCCCGGCGTTTGTCGCTGTCCGCGACATTTTCAACATTTTGGTCTAAACCACACCTCCATTCCGCAGTTTCCCCGTCATGTATTGTTAAATAATTTATAATACATTTTATTATTAGTCATGCTTGCGTTGTTGTTGTTGTTAACAAAGGTTGTTTTAGCCAAAACGTTGGACATGTGTGACTGTTTTAACGTACGAGGGTGAGTTAATAAGTCAGTCACAAATCTTCTTCTTCTTCAGCGTTCCGAGCCATTTAGGTTCTTTGCTGCAGATACAATCCGTCTCCATTCGTCTCTCTGGTGGACCTTCTCTTGCCAGTCGTTGATTCAAAGTGCTTGTAGGTCTGTATATATATTATCTCTCCGCCGTCTTCTTGGTCTACCTCGGGGTCTACGGTCATTTATTTCCTGAGTGTAAGCGAGTTTTGTTTCCCTATTATCTTCTATTCTTTCTATATATTCTTTCTTTCTATATAGTCACAAATGGCTGTAGAAAAATAACTACACATGATAACAACTTGAAACCAGTTTAATTTTATACATGCATGATGGTGGAAATGACCACATGTTAACATGCACCCACTGTGAACGGACATTTACAGCGCAAATTGGCCTTATCAGTCACATGCGCTACCGCCATAGGTAAAAGTTATTATGCCTTTTTAAAGCACAAACTATCGTCTGTCAAGACGGCAAGGTGCCAATGTGTGTGTGTGTGTGAATTTCCACCAACATTGATGCACTTATCCCATCGTTTTATCGGTGCCGCGCCCCCCGCAACCGGTTGCACAGAACTACGTACTTTGTTTTCATTTACCGGACATCCCACAGAACTGTGTGACTTACATATTGACTCGCCCTCGTAACTTTTTCTATTCCGCTATGCACCGGTTTACGGGACAAACATTTGTCAGCAGAAACGCTGACAACCCACCTTGGCGGGAGACATTTCGCGAATGACGCTGAAGTTGAATGTGAAGTGAAAGTGTGGTTAAGAAAACAGAGCACGCAGTTCTATGCAGCCTGTTTGGGAGGACTGAGAAAACGATGGGATAAGTGCGTCAATGTTGGTGGAAATAATGTTGAGAAATCAAGGGACAATGTATGTATAAACATAAACTGGCTTCACGTTATCATATTTAGTTATTTTTCTACAGCCATTTGTGACTTACTTATTAACTTACCATCGTATTTATTGTTACTATTCTTACTAGTCATTATATTGCTTTTATTCACTTGTAAATACAAGCCACAAAAAATAGTTGCACCCTATTGTGCCTGACATATTTTAATGCATCTCGCCGGGTGCATACTCCACAGTTATATATCATATGCAGTGCGTAAATGAAAAATACTTTAGCTGAAACAATTAAAACACTTAGGGATATTGTTCGAATTTCCCACTGCGATTTTTGTTCCCGTGGCCCGAGTTCCTTGTAAGGTAGTCATGTGTGTGTTGTTTCTCAGTGGGATACCTTCTCGTGTCTGTTTACAATGATGTTTGTATTATTGTGCAATTATCCGTCCGCATGGTTCGAATCGATAAGCATATGCATGCAAAAGCTGGCGCACTGGAATGACACGGCGTCGTTGGGTTAACACAGATCTGGCCGTTCGTTAAACTAGCACGAGAATTGTAATGTCAACAAATATTCTAGCGCAGTGGTTCTCAACCGGTGAAGAATTTAGTTATTTCGTGATTTGTGGGTTTAAGATTGAGCACAACCCACTACTAGCAACACTGATAGTATTCCGGCACGAACCTGGGGCCTTATCCACGTCAGATTGGAAGCACTAGAAACATTCTTATAAAATCGTGGATCAAGAAGAAGAAACATATTGGCGTTATGCAAGATCTGAACATTGAAGAAAATATGGCCCATATCATGTCTCGGAAATGAAATGTATTGGGCCAATACTACTGGCCATGGCACAGAGACTTAACAGAACAATAACAGAAAACACGGTTCCCATATTCTGCTAAGCTGTATTTCTTTGTGTTATTTTATTTTGTTTACATCTCCACAGCTATACCGCATTATCACTAATTTTATTCATGCTTTATAACTTTCTTGGGGCGGGCTCCACTTTGGTCATAACTCGGGGTGTCTTTCTCCTGCGCTGCGTTCGCACTCTGCCTTCCAGCTTCCAGACGTTGCAACCGTTTTATGCTTATCTCACAAAGTTGTTGTGTGCCTGCCCACAGGCCATCCCATCCTTGGGGGAGGCGAACATCGGGTGCACCTGGTGCTTCGTAACTTGCCACAGTTCTGTAAAGCTGCATTATTTTGTGCTCTCTCTCTCTCTCTCTCTCTCTCTCTCTCTCTCTCTCTCTCTCTCTCTCTCTCTCTCTCTCTCTCTCTCATATATATATATATATATATATATATATATATATATATATATATATGCCGGCCCCGTGGCCGAGGAGTTAGCAGCTTTCTCCGCTAACCCCGAATACTCTCGTCACGTGACTGCGACGAGAATTAGCAGTGGTTAGAATCGCAAAAGTGACTTATGAGAGTATGGAGCCGGTCGCTCAGAAAGTCGTGGCGTGCTGATGAGCGTAATCTAGCCTATGAATCAACATACAGCTGAAAGATGCTGGTGTTGACCGCAATACCCTGAAACAGGATGGAAACGCGGGAAAAAAAAAAATATATATATATATATATATATACTGGATTTTGTGGGTCAGCTTTCTCTGTTAACAGTGTCCCTCGCTATCAGGCGAACCCACTCCTTCTTCAGAGTTAGTTGTAATTAACGTCCCCAAGTCAAGGACGACAGGTCAAAAATGTTCGTCCAGCTATCTGGTGTAGAGGTTGAACCGCTTAGCTCTGCATCAGCACACCGGATGTTTAAGAACACTCGTTCTTATCCATTCTGCGTTCTTTTATATTATTTACACAATTATGACAGCGCTTTTTCTTTAGCCGCAAGAATCCACCTTCCTTTCTTCTTCTCCCCCCACCCATCCCCGCCTTACCAGTTGCCCTGTCTCCGCCTCCACATCGACGTTCGCTATGCACCAGCAGACGTCCATGCCGCCATGTTGCCCTCTTGGCGCCCCGTTCACGGCTGAAGACGCCGCACTCCTTCACGCACCCAAAGGAAGTCAGCCCTTCCTTGGGGCTAATCGATTGTGGGCTTTCACTTTCGCTTCTTTCATAATATATCCAAAGCATGTGGCATTTGATACTTGCTCTACTAGTCTAACGCTATACTTATTAAACTCACCGCAAAATTGTAAATTTATGTTATACCCGCCAGTTCATCTACTTGCCCTGTTAAAATCGGACCCATTTGCGCCGCAGGTTTATTTCGCCTGACATCACATTACCGCCATTGTGTATTCCGGTGTCTACGCTGCACTTTTACCTTCGATTGATTTACTTAGCGCCGTCCCATCACGGTCCAGTTTTGTTCAAGATTTGATTACTCGTTTACATTGTGAAATGCATTAATATGGCGCTGTTTAAGTGTGGGACAAAGCACCCCACCGTGTGGTAATCGCGTAAATGAGGCGTTTAAATATCCCTGTAATTAATGGCGCTCTCCCCACACCCCGACTATACAGGATATTCCTCTATCGATTTTACAATGTATAGTTTATTACCTAGCAACTAATTTAACATTAGGCCGTCGAGAGAAGCATTATCAAGGTGAAAGTGGGACTTTAGTTTTAGCTGGTTTTAAGGTGAGAAGTCAGTTCATATGTATTGACTGTCACTCATAAAGGTAAAGGATGGAAGCAAAAATAAGAGACACTAGGCAATATAAGCATTGGAAGCTACAGTGGCCACGCCTTGATATTAAGTTGGCGTTCATTTATAATAAATATTTTAAAGGTGGTGGTTGGTCGCAGCCCTGCTCCTGGTTTTAAGGTTGCACTACCCAGCTCCAGAATATAATCACATGACCCTGCTTTAAAACACAAAAATTGCTTATGTGCATTGATAATTTGAAATTCTGATTCACACTTTTACAGAAAATTTTTGAAAATACCACCGCAAGCCAATATGATACAGAGTTCATTACAAATAAAAGAAGACAGTCAGTATTTTTGCCACACCACGCTGGAATAATATCCTCTTCGTTCCGCTTTGGGGAGGGGGGGGGGGATGCGTTACACCTAGCTATACACCTCCGAATTCGGCATGCATTTGTGTAAGATTTATTTCTTCTCCACATGATACATTCCGCTGGAGATGTGGGGAAGCATGATTGCTCACGCCAGTTGCCAGGACTGTGGTGACTACTTTTACATACATTAAATAGTACATTACCAAGGACGATAGTGTAGTATGTGTTTATGGGAGAGAGAAGAGAGAGAGAATCTTGCACAATTTTGCGAAAGGGAAGGAAAACTATAGGAGAGGAGGAAAAATGGAGCAAATGTGTTGTACATTTTATATTTAAAAACTGAAGTCTCATACAATAGGTTGCACATTTATTGTCTGGCATAGTTGGCTGCATCTCGTCAGGTGCTTATTGTCGTTATATATCGTGTGAAATTAATAGATGGATTATATATTGTGGCTGAAATACATAACACACATTGTATTTGATACTATTCGAATGTGGAGCATTTGTTATCCCCACGGCAATTGCAGTGTTTCTGCCTGGATAACCCATCTTTTAGACATAATTGCAGAGTCAGCGAAGAGTTCCAACACTAATAGTACCAGTAGCAATCTGATTATATGTCCGCCTCGCCTTTCCTCTGAGCGTCGAGCGTCGGCCAGATCCCCTCGTCACCTCTCGCTGTCTCATTCTTGCCAGACTATGGTGATCCATTTGCTCCTCCGAGGTGTACACGTGCTCCCACAAGGCCGCAACCATGTCTGCCTTATCATGCATCAATACTTCACCAGGTTTTGCAGAGCCAGCCAATCTGTCCGCCTGTATCCGTATCTAAAATCACATTAACTATTAACTGTCTTGTCCATTTATACTGTTACGTGTCATTTACTCTTACCCTATAATGTAGACTGTCACAAAATAAATGTTACAGAAAACTGTTTAGAATGCCGTGGATCAAGAATGAGAAAAACATAGCGACGTTCTACAAGATCTGAGCGTGGAAGATCACTGGATCAAAAAATCCATGTCGCCAACAGTGAAATACTTTGGACTTACTAACATCGGTGTGGGTTAGAAAGAACGATGAAGGTATGATCCTAGACGAAGATTCAGCGGTCGGTCAACACGAAATTAGACTCAGGACATTAGAGACACTGCACAAGGTGGGGACACTGGCGAAAGATGGAGTCTTTCAGGCGAGCAATGATTAAAGCGACGTTCTGCAAACGATTTGCTACATAATGATGACAATGATAACACTGCCGTACTTGTCTGCAACATAGCAATGGCGTTGTTTGATTTGGCATGTGTGTTTGGTTTTGTCAAGGGTCACTTCCATTGCCTGCGGACAAACCCACAAATGCTCCCGTCGCTTTACATAGTTTTCACAAGGAGCATCTGGCTTAAAGTTGAAGTTTGTGATCCATTTTGCCTGTAGTTTTAATTTGCTGTATCATGTTGTGTTCTCTACTAATGTCTCTCTTCCGCTATTGATCTCGCTCGCCCCATGGCTGCCAGTCGGCACTTGTCTTTTAATGCAAGAACTACGTAATTAAATATGCGTGGCACACGACATACATACTCATGTTACACACAAAGGCAGATTTACATACGTACACACACACACACACACACAACACACACGTGTAATTCTATTACGTATGCATGCCATACGTGATGCAAGTTTATGCTAGCGCAGTTGTTTCTCACCTTCACCCCTTACACAGTTATAATTTTTTTTTTTAAAGTTAGTTGCATATCCTTTACAGGACATTGCAGTCAATACCAGCATTTTTTTGCTGTTGTGATCTCATGGCAATTAATTTTACAAACGGCGCCCATATCATTTCTACCCATACCATTTTTTTCGTTAAAAAAACCCAACGCAAAGCGGTCTGCTGCCAAATCGCGCGCAGCTATGTTTCGAACGCGGATATACGGGATCACGAACCGCGCCCGTAACGCCTTCATCACGGAGCCGGCATAATTTGTAAATTAAAGTAAAAACTGCGGGCTGTAGATAACTGTATAATTGTACTTCTCTGAAACTGCTATTCCTCAAACTTTACCCACCGCAGCTATTGGCACGACTATTGTGTGTAAGTTTTCACTTCCGGGGCAAACAGTTGCTAGTTATTGAATCACAACAAGGTTGTAGTGACAATTATGTCTCGGACTTGTCTCTGTCGTGCAGTACGCGATTTGAGCAAAACCTTTCTGTCATCACCGCCTTCGCATCAAGCATCCTTAAAAGCTAGCTTTTCAACATTGTGTTATAGAGTTAGAAAGGTAGACAGTGCACAGATAACAATGTGTTTATATTAAAATAATTAAATATTTTGGCCTGCGAACTTCAATTCATTGACGAAACATTATAATTATTCATCATGTGTAGTGTATATTAAATATTATGAACTGTTGTTCACACAGTTACTAGTAAACTACAGCACTGTATACAAGAGCTGTAGATGGGATGGTAGTTAACTTGTTAGTAGATTAACATAGTCGTATGTAGTTTACTACAGAACTATCAGTTTCCTGTAACTTCTGAAATTGCGGAAATAACATTACACAGTTACATGACTTGGCGAACTTAGCACAACCGCTACCGCTATTATTACTTACTAATTAGACTAACAAGAGAGAGAGAGAGAGAGAGTGTACAACTTTGCCAAGAAAGTTTTCAGGCTAAATTGTGACCCTTTAGTAGTAGCAATTTCAGAATTATCGCCCTTTTTTTTAGCTCTTCACTTTTTTTGTGTAATTTTGCGAACTTTTTCCTGCGTCCTCGAACGATCACTTCCGGTTTGACATGGACTGCTAAAAGAACAAAAAAAAACGAAAGCAGTGTGGTACGATCACAGGGGAAGTTATTCTCATATATGTAGAAGTGGTTCGGCTAGCTAACCGCCAAGTTATTACACCATAAAACGATTTATCTGGATTATATATGGTTCTTTTCACGATTAGTAAGGTAATTTGTTTTATAACTCATGTAATTGAACATTCCCAGCATATTTTCTTCCATATTTGAATTCCCCGTTCAATTTTACATAAATATGAAGATTTTCAGCATTCCAGGTGTTTGCAGACGTTCAGGACAAAATATTTAGTGACATGGCCACGGCCGGCCGTCATACTCCGATTGCGGCGCCGATACAATAAACTATATAGCGGACCTGTATTTATTTACAATTAGAACTGGTAATTTAAGTACGGCCGGCTCCATGGCTGAGGGGTTAGCAGCTTTCTCCGCTAACCCCGAATACTCTCGTCACGTGACGCGACAAGAATTAGCAGTGGTTCGAATCGCAAAAGTGACTTATGTGAGTATGGAGCCGGTCGCTCAGAAAGTCGTGGCGTGCTGATGAGCGTAATCTAGCCTAGGAATCAACATACAGCTGAAAGATGCTGGTGTTGACCGCAATATCCTGAAACAGGATGGAAAAGCGAAAAAAAAAAAAAAATTTAAGTACTAACATTAAACAGAATACAAATGTCATGTGTAGCAGTAATGTATCTGTGTACTTGCATAATAATTAATATTTCAGCATTTTACATGTCTGAAAATAATTTTCAAAGCCAGTTTTCAGACCCGCCTGTAAACTTGTAAGGTGTTAAGTAAGGAGTACTTTTTTTCTTGCAGCACTTAATTATTTAATTTTAAATACAGTACTGTAAAATAAGTTATATGTTTTAAATAAGTTAGTATTTAATTTTTAATTGCTGACTATTAATTAATTATTAGATACAGAACAGTGTGCTGTAATTGTAGAGCAGAAGGTAGAAATCAATTTTTAGTGAACAGTTAATTATTTTAATATTTAATATTTTAATTTTTTTATTATTTAATATCTTAATAATTAATTAACTGCTGCTTAATTTGTGCAGCAGTCACAAACTTAGTTACTTACATTAATGTTTATAATATTTAGTCAACAAAAGAAAGCTGTCGCAATGCAGTTAGTACATTAAGACAATATGATACATTTTCATGAATTGTTCTTTCACTAATGACGAACATTTCACATGACATTTAATTAATATAATAAATATGCAGCTATTTTTAACTAGCAATTAGGTCACAGCACATCATAAGAAAAAGTCTTATAAGTCAAGTGCATCTTTGTCAGAGACTCTGAGACTCTTGTGCTTTGTACGATGCTTTCGCCAGGCCGCTGTGTGGAAAGAAACTGAGCAAACCTGGTGCAATGAAGTTGATCCTCTCATTCCTCTCGACACTCTATCGAAAGAGGAATATTACCTTTACTTTCCTGTTACCAAATCATAAGTAGAAACCCCATTTTAAAATATTTTCTGTATATGCAAATACTAATAATAATCATCATCAAGTGCCGGCTGGCGTAGGCGTTCATGGCTTTCCACAAATCTCAGTCTTTGGTGTTCTGGATCCTAATACTAAATTATATTATACACCTGCGTTATACACCTGAGAGAAGTGATGAGTCTCGTTCATGCCAACGAACCAGGCATGCTAATACAGGAAAGTACTCTTACTAATAATTTAATATATTAAAATAATTAGTTGTGAAACATAAAAAGCAATTAACCAAAGAATGGCCATCACTTGTGACACTCTTTCTTCTTCTTCTTCTTCTTCTTCTTCTTCTTCTTCTTCTTCTTCTTCTTCTTTCGTTCGCCTAAATTATGTTTATAACTGCAATGTTGTCTCTTGTATGAATCTAACAGTCTTTTTTAGTTCATTCAGCGGTCCATAGAGTTTATCTTCCACTGTTGTCTCTCTAGGCCAGAAGGTTCGCCTGGATATGTTGTAGTTTGGGCAATCCTGGAGTATGTGCTCTGCTGTCTGCGACGCCAAACCACATGTGCACATGACTGAGTCACCAATCTTGAATTTTGCATACATGTGGTTGCGTAACCTATTGTGTCCTGTTCTGAGGCGCAGAAGAATGACCTGTTCTGGTCTGTCCATAACGTGGTAGTCGTCTTGAGTAAGGTTTGGTGGCCTTCTGACTGATTTGATCATTCTTTTCTTTTGGTGGTATGTAATAGGCACATCTGGTTGTTCTTCTTGTGCTCCTTCCTTAGCCAATCGATCAGCTCTGTCGTTCCCGGGTACTCCACAGTGGGATGGTATCCACTGTATGGTGATCTTACGATGACTGCTAAGTTCAGAAAGTAGTGTCCTCAGAACTGGCAATTTCCCAGACAGAAGCGCCTCTATTACGGATTTTGCATCTGTCAATATCACCACAATTTTTAAACCCAATTTTTAAATATTGACCAAAATAGCTACAGTTAGTTAGTTGACAGATCATCCTCATTGCACTATGTAACATAGCCACTATGTAATTAACCTCCCTATCCTAAACATTAACGCTGATTGGCGCAGCAGCCTTTTTACCAGCACAAGGCCAAAGTTTTTGGTACTCATGTTTACTACAACTTATTACTCATAAGGAGAATGTGTCTCTCTTCTAGTCCTCAGTCACTTGTTAACTATTTTCTGAACGAAGGGTTTTAAATAAAGCCCCGTCTTATTACTCTTTATTCTAAACAAAACAATAACTGTGAACAAAAATTTTTTAACAATTTTCAACTTATTTGTAAACAAGGGTAAATACTATTCAATACACAAGACAATTCAACTAAAATCATAATTCATGAGCCAACCAAAACGAAGTCAAAACAGGATATCATACCCCCCAACGTTTTGAAGACAAATTTTCTTTCCCCTCATATCAAATAAAGGTAATCAACCAATTTAAAGAAAGACATTATTCAAAATAATATGACATACATGATGAAACAAAAGAAATCATTTTTACATATATCCTATCCATTGTTAGTCACTTTTATGGACTAACAATAAATTATTTATCTATTAAGAAAACTCAACAAGTCAAATCTCAAAATCAAATGGTAATAAAAAATACATCTTCAAGACCACACGAGAATTTACATCCATATTACCTAACTTATTACCAAAATACAGGTTGTGTACCCTGGCTGGTATTTTGTAAACACTCTTTCTTGAACCATTTCCTGTGACATTCAAGATTCTGCCTGTCACACCTTTGCCACAGCCTGTGTCAATTTGATAAAACAATTCAGATGGACACCTTCCTGTGGTGATTTTCTATATATTTGAATAACGAAGACACAAACAATAGATTGCACGATTTATTGCCTGGCATATTTCGCTGCATCTCGTCAGGTACATACTGCAGAAATCTGAAAATATAAAAAATATAAAATTACACAGAGTAATGAAGCTTAAATAAAAGAATAACAAAAAACAAATGCCTACACAAAATACAATAAATAATCACGGAGAAGACCCTCCAGTGACTACACTGTTAATTAGGTCAGGGCACATCCTAAAAAAAAAAAAATAATACGTCAAGTTAGGCCTCGCCGCCCCGGACGCAATGATATATGGCGCAACATTGTCCGTTTACAAATAACAAGGGCGGCCATTTTAAATTATTAATTAGGTCACGGCAAATCCTATCGAAAAAAAGAAAAATACGTCAAGGTAGGCTTCGCAGCCCCGGACGCAATGATATATGGCGCAACATTGTCCGTTTACAAATAACAAGGGCGGCCATTTTAAATTATTAATTAGGTCACAGCAAATCCTATCGAAAAATAAAACATACGTCAAGGTAGGCCTCGCAGCCCCGGACGCAATGATATATGGCACAACGTTGTCCGTTTAAAAATAATCAAGCCATGGTAATAGGCAAATAATAAACAGTTGGCGGCCATTTTAAATTGTTAATTAGGTCAAGGCACATCCTATAAAAAAAAATAAATAATACGTCAAGTTAGGCCTCGCCGCCCCGGACGCAATGATATATGGCACAATGTTGTCCGTTTAAAAATAAACAAGCCACGTTAATAGAAGGCAAATAATAAACAGTTGGCGGCCATTTTAAATTGTTAATTATGTCAAGGCACATCCTATAAAAAAAAATAAATAATACGTCAAGTTAGGCCTCGCCGCCCCGGACGCAATGATATATGGCACAATGTTGTCCGTTTAAAAATAAACAAGCCACGTTAATAGAAGGCAAATAATAAACAGTTGGCGGCCATTTTAAATTGTTAATTAGGTCAAGGCACATCCTATAAAAAAAAAAAATAATACGTCAAGTTAGGCCTTGCCGCCCCGGACGCAATGATATATGGCACAATGTTGTCCGTTTAAAAATAAACAAGCCACGTTAATAGAAGGCAAATAATAAACAGTTGGCGGCCATTTTAAATTGTTAATTAGGTCAAGGCACATCCTATAAAAAAAAATAAATAATACGTCAAGTTAGGCCTCGCCGCCCCGGACGCAATGATATATGGCACAATGTTGTCCGTTTAAAAATAAACAAGCCACGTTAATAGAAGGCAAATAATAAACAGTTGGCGGCCATTTTAAATTGTTAATTAGGTCAGGGCACATCCTATAAAAAAAAAAAAATAATACGTCAAGTTAGGCCTCGCCGCCCCGGACGCAATGATATATGGCACAACGTTGTCCGTTTACAAATAAACAAGCCACAGTAATGGAAGGCAGAATTTCTCAAGTTTCCAATCTTAGGGCCGCGATAAATCCTGACTTATCAGTTAATTCTTCATTGGACTTCCTGGTATTAAATTACGTCACCATATAATTCATAACTCCGCTTAAAATCAACGTACAGTCTTCGTTGAGATACCGTTGGATTCGTCTCGTCAGGCTCTATGTAACTGGTATGATTTCATAAGTAAAAACCCAATTTTTAAATATTGACCAAAATTGCTATTAGTAGGAGTGAGTAGGCGCCAAGTGTAACTCTTTTTAGCAGAGCATAGTTTTAACACTAATATAATCAATTATAATTAATCTTATTTTTTACTCCCTGTAACCCAGGGACGGTCTCCCTGGTGAAGGTGTTAACGACTTTCTCCATAATTCCCATATATTCATGTGGGTAACGCAGCTGCGTGAAATTCGGTAGCGGATTGCATCGTGTTGGTTACTTACGAGGGTATGTGAGCCGGGAGCTCAGAAAGCAATGGCGTAATCTTGCCAAGACATCAACAGCAGCTGAAAAATGCTGGTGTTGACTGCAATGTCCTGTAAAGGATATGTGATAAAAAATATATAACCTAGGCATTATCAGATTGATTTTTATGTCTTTTAATATTCTTATCACACACAGTTATTTTGGTCATTACAATTAAAATAAAAAAAATCGATGTGTGGCATTTGTGTTGTCTGTTTACATAGGAGCTACAATATTTGCTCCTCTTGTCCGACACTTCTGACTTATTACATTTATCTAAACCTGATGGATTTTAGTTTCTTATTTTAAAATAGTGGTTGCCTGGGGTAGAAAAACTTAAAATAGATACCTAACTGTTTGCCTTGCTAGTAAAGTGGTTTTCCGAAACACAGCTGCGTGGGATTTGGCAGCAGATTGCATCGTGCTGGTTTCTTATGGAAGGGTATGTGAGCCGGTCGTTCAGAAAGCAATGGCAAACTACTGAACATACAAACTTGCCAAGACATCAACAGCAGCTGAAAAATGCTGGTGTTGACTGCAATATCCTGTAAAAAGGATATGCAAAGAATAGAAAAAAAGTATAATGGTTAGTGTCATTCCTTAGTAACAGTGTGTGTGTGTGTGTGTCACATATGTGTATATATACATACAGGGCCTACCTACAGGCCTTGAGCACACTAGGCATGTGGTGCTACACCATATCTGTACAGAACAGTCGGCTCTCAGTGGCTGTGGTGGTCATTATCACGCCGGCCACCTTTACTCCTTAAGACATTTTCTGGTGTCCATTTTAAGTTTGGTTGACATGTGAGCCCATGTCGGTTTTTAAAATCCATTTCTTAAGATTGGCCCGGGATCTATCCCCCAATTGTGGAATGATTTATTTGTCAACCTCAGTCTGTGTGCATAATGAATCGTTTTCTTATTTTATAAAACTACAGTCCAGAATGTGATTTAGACCAGTGGTTCTCAACCTTTTTTGGCCCGTGCCCCCCTTCACCATATTTTCAGAACATCATTTCCCCCCCCCCCCCCCCCCTCGTATTTCCTACCTAAAAATTCCCCCCTCCCGCCCCTACACAGTATACGTAATAATGGAAGCACATACTAAAACAAGTCTAGACATCTACATAAAACGTGATTTGTGGGTCTACTTACTTTATAAAATGAATTTTAGAAGGGTGAGATGTACAGAACCGTAAAGTATGAAGGGAAATACAAGATCAAGTAGTCGGTTCTTGTATTAACGCGATCTTGAAATAATTTTCATTTCTCTTTCCCCCCCCCCCCCCCCCCCCCCCGAACCTGGAAACCCCAAAATCCCCCACTAGTTGAGAACCACCAATTTAGACGGTCCAGAGCTGGACGTCGTGACCACTAAACCATACCCCCTCCACTATTGTTGAATTACTTGTGGTTGTTTTAATTGCATATATTTCTTTTCCTATCTTGTTTTGATAAGAGATTGTTGTTCTTTCTATTTGCAGGCAAAAGATTTGCTTAAAAGTCTAAGTGTGAAGTTTGAATCAGTTGAACTTGATAAAATTGGTAAGTTGTTTCCCCATTTTATTAGTTTTGTGTAGTTATTGATGGTTCTTCTTCTTATTCATTCCTCTTTTGAAGGAGCGTGTACACCTACTTTTACATCTCTGTGACCAACCTCAACATGCATGTGTACAAGACTTTACTTCCTCTAGACAGATTCCTTCCAAGATAACAGAATTTATCCACCCTGGTGAGGTGTTTTCTTTCTTCTAACAATTTTACCAACAGCATGCTTGTGGCCTTCTGTTTGCTGTTTCCAACTGTTAAACGAAAGCAAATTGCAGATGGTAGCTTATCAGGTTTTTCTCAGTGTAATCCTATCCAGCGCCAGTATTTTTATTTTTCATCTCTTAATTGACTGGTGTTTCTCTAGATAGAATATCTTTAAATGCACTTAGATTATCCGTCTATTCTGACAAACTTTTTATTTTTGTAGGGATTAGGGTGATTAACAATTTAGTTACTTGTTGTTTAGACTATATTTAATCTTGTCAGTCAATCAGTTAGGTGCCATCTCCACAATGAAGGTTGGCTGTAATGGATCCCCAACAATGCCTGTCTCTCGCCTCAATTGTACATTCAGTCAGACTGCTGTTTGTCTACCTCTTCATGTTATCTTCCCATTTGTATCATCGTCGACCTCTTGCTTGCATGCCTTCGGCCTTACCATCCAGTATAGTTTTTATAAGAGTTGTCTTCTGACATGACTGAAATATTTCACTTGCCACCTTTTTATTTCTTTAGTCAACTCTCTTTTCATTCCCAGTTTGTCTAGAACCTATGTATTTGATTTGTTTTTTTTTTTGTTTTTTTTTGTTTACTTAAAATATCACACATCCCTCTGTATATCCACATCTCCAGGGACTCTATTCAACTTTCTAATTGCTTTTTCATTGTCCAGGTTTTCATGCCATATATTAGTGTTGAATACACATAACATTTGGCAATTCTAATTTTTAATGTGTTGTTAATCTCTCTACATTTTATTACTGATTTCATGATGTTTGTAACATTTTGGGGGCATTCCTATTCTGTTTTTTATTTTTGTTTAACTTCTACCATGATCTGTTATTACATATCAAAGTCTTATTATCTTCCCCATTTACTGTGATGTTCATTGATGGCCTCTCTTTTCCACTGATAATTATCAGTTTTCATTTTTTGGATATTAATATCCAAGTCACATTCTGCACTATGTTTTACTGTTACACATGAACAAGAAAGAGAAACAAATAAGAATAGTGCAGAAATTGTAAAAACTGGATTTTTCTCTCTATGCACTTTCCCCATTATTCCCCACTTTAGTGCTGGATTTGTTAAGTATCTGTATAGTGCTGGATTTAAGTATTTGTAGCGCTGAATTTATTAAGAGGTGTTTGTATAGTGCTGAGTTAAAGTATTTGATAATAATTATTTGTATAGTGCAGGATTTGTTGAGAGGTGTTTGTATAATGCCAGATTTGTTAAAAGGTGTTTGTATAGTGCTGGATTTGTTCAGAAGTATTTGTTTAGTGCAGGATTTTTGTTAAAAGTATTGTTTCTATATGTAATTAAAGAGATTGATAAACTTAAAATTATGTAATGAATATATCAGTTTTATGGCATTTAATTTTATAACATGTATAGATTTGAAAAGTCAACACATGTGAATAATGTGAATAAATCACTTAACCCTTTACAGGGCAGAAGCTTGTCCGTTGTTTTAGCCCAGAATGGGCAAGATTTTTTTCAGGTTCGGTAAAATTTCGGGTCGCGTTAGTAAAAACATCACAAATAAAGTGTTAGTCAACCAATTTTAGTTAAATAAACAACACAATGAAGGGAAAAGCATGCAGAATATGTTACTCACGTTATTGTTGTCAGTAATCCATATATGAACACAAATATTTATGAAATACAGCATGTTGTTTGTGATTTTCCGTCATCTATACGGCAATTTACAAACATTTTCAGAATCATAATCACTTTCTTTAAAGTCCGACTTACGACTACTAATGCAAAGTAACGCTTTGCACTGATATCTAGCTCCGATTAATAGTCAACTTCGTGCCCTTTAATGTCACTTAAATTGAACCTAACGAAATCTCGGCTATCACTTGAAGAATCGCCAAAATCCGTTTTGAAAAACAGCGTAAAACCCCCGAAAACTATAAAAAAAAACGTCGTAAAAGTCCGTTCAAATTCATAGTAGGCGCTTACAAATGGCGGCCACGTTGTCAAGCTATTGGCAAAGGCGAAAGTAGCCGTCGGAAATGTTGGAAAGCCGAGAGATCGCGTTTTTACAATGCATAATAGTATCGGGCGTTTTGGGACGTTTCGCCTGTTTACGGTATCGGACATAAATGGCCGTTCCACCCTGTAAAGGGTTAACAGGAATATTACAACTCCCTGATTACAGGCGTGATTGTGAAAAATTTAAATAGCATGACCAGTCCTTGAAAATTACATGCCTCATGTTAATGGCACCAGTATTATTTTTTTTTATAAGTGTACATATATAATTTTACAATAATTGAGTTCAGTAGTACTCTGTGTGTTCTATTCTTTTATTACAGCAGCATACCGTTGATTTGAAGTAATCTGTAAGTGTCCCAGTTTATCCTAATACATTGTTGACAGGAGTGATTTTCACATGTTCAACATGTTATGTTAATTTTTCAAACGTTGCTTTTGGGGAAATTTTGTTTTAAAACTGAATGTTTATATTTGTTAATATATGCTTGTATTGTTTTCTACCACAGCTTCTTGATCATGATGATAGTCTTCTAGTTTTACTCTTTCTATCTTGGACGTGGTTATTACAAATGCTAGTTCTGTGGGAGTTACAGTAATATCTGTACGAGACAGAGAGATTGCCTATTAATTTCTATAAGTTTCACCCCTTCGTTGATTAAAAACAAACAGATAACAGAATGCTGCTGACGTCACCGTGTTTATTTGCACTGTGATGTCACATGCTTAACACTCTTGACATCCTTAATAACAATGTTGACCGGTTACAAGACAATGGCATGGTTATTGTAATTTCTATCACACTTTTAAGGTTTTTATTTGAAGCCCCCTCATTTATTAATTATGGGGCTAAGCCTTTTAAAATATTGAGATAAAACACTCAATGTCAGTTTTAATAGTTTTGTAAATTAAGCATATCTGTTTAAACTAATATAAATGTGACTTCAGCGGATGCCAAAAAAAGCATATCTGGTTGAAAAAATATAAATTATTCTCATCTTTAAATTGTTGACTGGTAAATGAAGTATGTTTTTTTTTGACATAGAAACATTATACTTAACATTTCAGTTTCAATTAGTAAATGAAGCATATTTTCATGATAACAGGTACATTATATTTTTATGTTAGATTCAGCAGCCATTTAAAAAAACTTATAATTTATGACAGTAATATTAAATTGTGCTTACATGATAGCCTAGTTTCAACAGCTTAATAGGCTAAATATCAAATTAAAATTGCCGGGTAGATTAATCCGGTCAACAAATGCCCGCAGAAGTCGGATGTGTTGGCCTAACGGCGCAAGAACGCAGCTCTGCTGTAAACAGGCACAACGCAATCACATCCGAAAAAATTCTCCGGATGAACGCAGAAGAAGAAGAAGAAGAAATTAAATTTGAGACCGGTTGCTCTTGTCTGTTTAGCCAAAGGAAAACTTTATTAATGTAGTTGTTAATGGCAATAATATAAGTTTAAAGCAAAGGACTGCTTCATTGCAGCAGGTTTTATCCCATCTATCTTTAGAAACCCCCATTTCAAGGCAGTCTCATGACAAGTGCTATTATGGAGATGTGAGGTAGTAGGCTTTCACATATGCTGGGTCCTAGCATAATGAGGTTGGATAACCAACACCTTCATTGCTTTTCATTCCCACAAAACTATCTTACTCAAATTATTTGGCTGAATACTGATTGGAAACAAATGGAATTCCAGTGCTGGGTAGATAAATTGAAATTCAGCTTACTAGTTGGAAACTATTGGAATCTCATCATTGGGTAGGTAAGACTGAATTTAAGGCTATTGTATTGGTAAACCAGTGCACTAACCATTATGTTGCCACGACTATTTCAGATCAGTGTTTGTAGGACGGTAAATTATGCACATCTCGCTTGCAATGTTTTGATAAGCTATTTTTTAATGTGATTCTTACAAGTCCATTATACTAATGTGTTTCCGCACTGAAACCAACCAAACCGTTATCTATTTTCAGAAAAAGGTCCTCAGTACCAAACAGTTTTGCACGGGCTGACAGGACAAAAGACAGTTCCTAGTATATTTATACGTGGCATTCATTTAGGTGAGTCCTTTGTCAGTTCTGTTGTTTGCTACCACTGTCCACTGTTGACAGATGTCTCAGATTTATGCAAGGTTTCTCAGTATTTTAGATTCAGCAAATAACACACACACACACATACAGGGGGGCTGCGGTAACACAGTGGCTAGCACACTTGTCTGCGGCCCATTGGCCAGTGGCTCACATTCACACCAAGGCAGAATCTTAAAATTTACCTGGACTACCATTTTGACCACGCAAATAATTGCTACCAGGAACTGTTGATAAGTGAAGACGGTTGGGGTGATATTGACCATATTATCGCATGAATGCTGATTGGTTTCTTTTTTAAAAAAAATAATAGAGCTCGCACCCCATGGCCAGTACACATCCCAGTGTTTTGTTTTTTTTAATTTTTAAATCCTTTTTTTTTTTTTTTAAACCCCACACACATGCACCATACAGTGGGATTGACTGTTGAGGACATCCTGTATTCTTGGGACCTTGCATTGCCTGGTGTTTTCTTGTTCCATCACCTCAGATCAGGGTAGCCCAAGGATTCTGAGGCTATGATCACCTATGTGACAATGCATCAGACATGAGAGATTTCAAAGATTGGGTACCTGTAATATTTCCAGTTGTTCAGATATGAGAGATTTCAAAGATCTATTTAAAACAAACTGTGGTGTAAATGATTATTCTTAATTAGTTGTATGCAGTCGCAATGTATTACCCAGGGTCCTTGTTAGAAGCAAAGAACAGTAACATGGTTCCGTCGTCCTGATACTGAGTGAGTGCGTGGCGCGACACTGTGAAATTTGTGTGGAATGCTTTTACATCTGTCCGCTGTTGTTTGTACTGTAAACTGCATGTTCAGAACAATGGTGACTGGTTTGCCTTTTCGGTTCATTAGTGCATTTTTCAGGAGACTCCTGGGAGTCATCATTGGAACTACGGAGTTCGTGCTTTGTGCGGCACTTTCAACAGGTTGCCCTGAGGAAAGAGACTGAGCCATGTGGGATAAAACCCGGGTCAATGAAGTCATTCTGGTGACTGCCGATTCCATCGACGATAAACTGTATTTTTGTTGGAGGACTTTTGTGTTGGCATTCTGGCGGCGGCATTATGCACAGTGTACCTGTGTGGGCTGTTGGCTTGCCGAGATTCCTGTCTGTTCCACTTTTCACATAGGGCAATGAGGAGCATTTTGTGTGATATTCGCTGGCACAGGAACGGAGCATAATGGGGGCGACCCATTGCAGTGAAGTTTGAACCGCGACCAACTAAAGAATAGTAACACTAATTTTGTATCCATGTTGCAACAGGCAACTAAGGAAGATTGGCATGGAGACGGCTACGCCACCTGTAGAAAACTTTAGCTGTAAAATCAACTAACTTAGAAGTCTAAAGATAAAGGGAAATGAATAATACAGGAGGCTTTTCTAGATGAAGTGTGACGCAATTTAGAGATAGTTGTATGAAGTCTTGATCATGAACTCACTTCCTTTTACCTAAGCAAATCTCAGGAATTGGCATCTATAATGGCAGAATAGGAAAGACAACACAGGTGATAGAAAAAAAATGAAATTCTGTAAGCTTCCCATGTTGGGATTATTCATAACCATATGAAACAAATCAGGCAAAAGCTTCTAAGTACAGGTGAAACTGCTGTTCTCAGGCCATGCAAACCAAATTAAGGAAACCCTTAAAATACAGGGAGATGAAAATTATAAACGGATGGAATGGTATGGGGAATGAATGACATGGAGCGAGCTGTAAAAGATACGACGGCTTGGTAGGAGTTGGTCGAGGACCTTAGCTCCAATAGGAATAAAGGGCAGAAGAAAGATTTTTATCCAATGAACAATTTTCAAGAATGTTGTGCAGCTGCAGCTTGATTGTTTGATTGAAGAAAATATGTTGTGTGTTAGCTCTGAAATGATTGCTGTGTGTTTGTTGTCTGTCCTAGGTGGCTGTGATGATTTATTGAATGCACATTGTCAGAACACACTTATGGATAAAGTTGAAGGGAAAGGGCCGACCTACGAGTATGACTTAGCTGTTATAGGCGGGGGATCTGGTGGGCTTGCTGCTGCAAAGGTAACTGTTGTTTCCTTTTGTTGTCTTGTTTCTTCATGATTTATATCTTTATAGGCAACTCTTGGGTGTAGAAGCAGCTAAGTTCTTGGATTTCTTTCTCTGTAAGGAACTTTGCTGGTCTTAGTTTGTTGACTGTAGTAGGCACAGAGAGAGATTATGCCAAAATCAGACAAGGCATGAAGGATAATTCAGGGTTGGAAGGGAAAAACTATCACAGTTTATAATTATTTTTTTCCCTGTGTTTCCATCCTGTTTCAGGATATTGCGGTCAACATCAGCATCTTTCAGTTGTATGTTGATTCCTAGGCTAGATTACGCTCATCAGCACGCCACGACTTTCTGAGCGACCGGCTCCATACTCTCATAAGTCACTGGTGTGGCTTGAACCGCTTCCAATTTTCGTGCACTCACGTCAACCACGAGAGTATTCGGGATTCCGGAGAAAGCTGCTAACTCCTCGCCCAGGGAGCCGGCACAGTTTATAATTATTACTTTTTGTTGGAGGAAGGAGACAGATGCATATTATAACTTAAACCTTTTTGGGAATGGACATAAATGGATGTTTTCAAAACTTTTGTGTAGTTTATATATTATAAACTGTACACATAATTAGCCTTCCCCCTGTTTCACACTTTAATTTATTATCTCAGTCAGTGTGTTTACAGTTACTCTCTCTTACCATATCTCCTTCTGTATATTTCTCTACCTCTCTTCCTCCCCCCTTCTCTCTTTCTCTCTCTCATACATACATACATACACAAACACAACACAACATATACATACTGACAGACGGATACAATGCACACTCATTGTATCATAAACACTTGCTTAACTGTTGTTCTTTCATCAAACGCGTTAAGCGCTTAAGACATATTCAGCCAATCAGGATTCAGATATGTAGCCTTTGTGTTTTCATGTAGTGTTTTGTGTGTCTGTTTGTGTTTGTTCTGTGCTGACGAAGGCTTTAGCCACAATGTCCATTTTGTTTCTTGTAATCGTGTTCTGGTAAAGTTCACAATCTGCTTCTCGTGTTTTGGTGATTCAATAATTGTTCTCTTTTTAAACAGGAGGCAGCCAACTTGGGTAAAAAAGTTGCCTTGTTTGACTATGTACAGCCATCACCTATAGGAACATGCTGGGGTAAGTATTGTCACTCTGCTGGTTGGGTTGTCCATGTTGGGGAGCCTGGTATAAATGGATGTTGATAAATCACATGGTAAAAGTTAACTCCATAGCAAACATTGTGAGAGTGTGAAATCTCTCTCTCTCTCTCTCTCTCTCTCTCTCTCTCTCTCTCTCTCTCTCTCTCTCTCTCTCTCCCTCTCCCTCTCCCCTCTCTCTCTCTCTCTCTCTCTCTCTCTCTTCTCTCTCTCTCTCTCTCTCTCTCTCTCTCTGTGGGTGGGTGTGGAAAATTGTGAGGGTGCAGGATGTATGTGTGGATAGGTGTGGGTTGACGAGGGTTTGTGATGTGTGTTTTGCTGGGTGGTTGCGGGTGTGTGGTGGAGAATATATGGGTGGGTGTGTGCGTGTCGGTTATGGGATGGGTGGGGAAATGTGTGTGTGTGTGGGGGATCAGTGGGTGGGTGGCGGCATGCATGTTTGCCTGAGTCTTGTGTGAGTGCATGGAGGTATGTGTGGGTGTCTGAGGAATGTGAGGTTGGATGGGGGATATGTTTCACAACATTGCAATATGCACTGTTTTCTTTTCCCCATGTGAATGTACCATGCGTAATATGCATTGTTTATGCTTACAAAATCCATCTGAAACACACACACAGAGAGAGAGAGAGAGAGAGAGATTCCTCAATCTTATCCCACCTGAATAAATATACTGCAACCTAGAATATGTGAAGCCTAATACTTCACACTGCAATGGCAGTCTGCTATGCAGCTTGGTTTTTGGTTAAAGATCACTTTCATTGCACACAGAGTATCACTATAAGTGATCAGGAGGTCCCATAGATTGCACAGGTATAATCTCAGAACAGTGCACAAACTCTGTAGCACCATTGTAGCACCATCAAGGATGGAATTACTTTTACTTATATGATATATCCAGTGTTACTATTATGTTGGAGAAACATTCTGTGCAATTGAATATTGTTTTTTTTATTTATTTATTTAATAGGTTTGGGAGGAACTTGTGTAAATGTTGGCTGCATTCCCAAAAAGTTGATGCATAGGGCATCCATTTTAGGTGAGTATTTCAACTTAAAGGACGGTAGTAAATTCAGAAATAATACAACATAGACAGACATCATGTAAGCATTAGCAACGGCAGTGGATATATTTGAAGCATCTAACAAACATGCGTGGCCTATTAACACGTGCCTCAACTCATCTCTTGTTCCTCTTGTATCTTGCGGTGTCGAGATGAAGCATTAACTTGCAGGGGAGTGTCCGCTTAAGGGCTTCATATATCGAGACTCTCATGGTCGGCCTCTTCTTCTGATTCTATTTGGTCTGTACATCATTGCTTGTTGTGGTATACTGTCAGTTGGTAGCCTAGTCATGTGGCCGAACTATTTCGCTTGCTGCTTTCTAACGAAATCTAGCTCTGCTATAACACACATTTTAATCCTGATTTCATTGTTTCTGATTCGATCTCTTCTCAATACATTGGGTATTCTAACACATGCCTGCTAGGTATATTTTGCACAAGCTAAATACATTTTTTTTTTTTTGGCTTGATAAAATATAATTGAAAACTATCGCATGTCTCAGTGTTGTGGGATAATAACAGAAGTAGTCACTTCAATCCCAGAAACCAATGGGTGTGCAAGACCAGTACTGTAACTTCATATCTGCAGAGACATTAGAATGTGACCAGGTCATGATTCAGCTTGACATATTTGGACTGGCTGGCATTAACCCTAGATTGGCCATGTTGTCTCCACAGGTATTATTTCATTGTCAACACACCACTTTCCAGTGAGCAGGGGGACCTGTTTAAACACACACACAAAAACTCATCTACTGCCTATGGTACCTTGCGATGTAGGTCAGGAGGGTCTTGAACCTGAGGAATTAACGCCGCCTGGCTAGTTTTTTTTTTCCTCTCGCATATTTTTTACAAGACATCACTGTCAACATCAGCATCTTTCAGCTGATTGTTGATTTCTTGGCAAGATTATGCTCAGTAGTTTGCCATTGCTTTCTGACCAGCTCACATACCCTGTAAGTTACCAACGTGGCAAGAACCGCTACAGATTCTCATGCAGGTTACGTTCCCCACTTGGGTGTATGGGATTATGGAGAAAGACGTTAACTCCTAGGCCAGGGAGACCCACATGGCTAGTGCAGAAAAAAAAAACCTATACCTTGCAGAGGATTTGAACCCGGGTCTTCCTAAGGAGAATGTGGTATTCTAGCCACTTCATCTGCTCCACAGAGGGAAGTGTTCATTGTAAAAGGTCATTGCATTTTTAACTAAACTACTGCCACATTAAAGTAGGTATGTCTACACAAATGCTTTGTATTGGATGTGTAGGTGTTCATGTGTGCACACATGTGCAGATAGATATTGTTTACATATCAGTACAAGTCAGACTGAAGTACAGAAAGTTATAACAGTGATTGGTAGAAAGTGGGAAAAAATTGGCCTGAAGGTGAATAGGAAGACTAAGTCATTGTAATATTAAAGAAACAGCATGATGTCTGCATGTACAATTAAAGTCAATGGTATTAAATTGGAGCAAGTATCTCTGCATATTGATAACATGAGATTAAAGTTGTATCACATAAAGAACAGAATGGAACAAGCAACAAAAAAACATGCATTTAATAAAATCATCTTTTGCAACAAATCCATGTAATTGGAGGTTCGAAGAAGAAAAAGGCCTCAGAAATACTGTTTTGCAGAAGAATGCTGAAAATTGCTTGGACAGGCAAAATAAGTAATCTAAATGTTTTGAAAGTTGCTAAGATACAAAGACATCTTATCACAAATATCAGTTCAATTATTTCTTGCACAATTGTGGTGTGATTCTGTGCCAATATTCTTTTGAAATAAAAAAAACTATAAACATGATTTTTCTCTTCAGGGGAAGATCTGCATGATGCAAAAGCATTTGGATGGAATATTCCAGAAAAAGGTAGGTGAGATTTGCCTGTTCTCAGAACATTTTGTCCTCTATAATTAATGCTGGTGCTACATTTATGTTATAGCTATTAGTGGAGTTGAGAATGAGGTCTCAATGCTGCTAAAATACTTCTAAGGCACAGCTATTTATCATCTTTCACAATAACTGTCAGTTCTTGGGGGACACCTGTTTAGACCAGTGGGTTTAGTCAGAAAGTTTCTTTTGCTTGAAAACTAGGCTGTTCTAGGTACATTCATGTGTATCCAGTAGGATACTTAGAGAAGAGATGGAAACACTTGGGCAAGCCTACTGCCCACTGAAATGCCTTTCCTTGTGAAGATCAAATTCTGGACTCCATGTTTACAAAATTGACAGGTTATTGCATTGCCGTATAAATTGCTGAAGATAGGGAACATTGGATGACCTTGACTATGAATGCATCCATTGTGGCATTTTGTTGGCCCACAAATGGGATAGAAGAAAAAAGAATATAAAGCATCTGACCAGAAAAGTAACAGTATTGGAAACATTAGCATTTTCAGTCATAGAATGTCATTGGTGCCTGCCTAATTGAGGAAATAACAATAAAATCACAAATGTATTACTTTCTAAAAGTACTGGAGAGTTTAAGACACGCTATCATGGTCTGATAATTAATCAAAGATCCTAACATCACCTCCATGTGGTAGACGAGGGAAAACACACCACAGGGTGAAAAATGTACTGAGTACAGAGTAACCATGGGGATGCTTGCTTGTATTCGCTGGCTGTGAAGTCCTGCATGTCGGGTGAATACATCCTGTTGTCCAACATCAGTGTGATGTCATACCGGACCTGAGGTTTGTGTGAGTATCCGTTTTCCCATGTCTGGCTTATTTGTGTGCAGACTGGTGGTTCCTCGCCATGCTGGTAGATACTCTCCGACTTCGGAGGAATCATTGATCCTACTGATGTTAGCCAGGTCCCTGTTGCCCAGGACTCACAACTAGGACGTGTTAGTAGATCTTGGTCAGTATAGATCCCAGCCCTGGTGCCTTGGAAACACCTCTGCGTCCCATCATGGGGATAAATGGACAACTCTGCAACTGAGCAGTGAAAACTACCACACCACCGTCCCAAGATTTCATGAAATCCTAAATATCATACTCAGAACGAATATCAACAAAGAATTGATCCAGAACACCAGACTGAAATTGTTGAGATAAGGAATGGAATAGCTAGGCCATTTTACAGAGCATGTGATGATGATTGCTATAACAGGTGCCAAGTATACATCCTTTGTTTTTTAAAAATGGAAGGTTTCTTTAGTATAAGCACACACACAAAACATAGAAACCTGCTATGGTTATGTGAAATGTTAGGATCATCACATTTTTGTAGGCCTGAGTATATGGGGGGGGGGGGGGGGGGGGGGGGGGAGTTTTCCCTCCCATAGTCAATGATGAGAGCTGGCATTTCTGGGGACTTGCAGGCTCTCCAATCCCTCCATAAGTTGAAAGCCCACGTATGCAAGACGTACTGGGATATCACATTTGCAGAAGGGCAAATTAGGATGAGCTGGGGAAAAATTAAACATACATTTGCTAGCCAAAGTATTTGGTGATTATGTTCTAAATGCAAATGAAGCGTGTATATTCACAGTGTGTGTCCTCTATGTTGCACAACATTCAGTACAAGAGAATAGACATATAGAGGATAGTAATGTACAGTTCTGTTTATTTGTGTGATATATGCTTGTGTATCATCATCACCAAGTAGCACATTGGTTCTCAACCGGTGGGGAATTTTAGGGTTTCCAGGGGGGAATGAAGATTATTTCAAGATCACGTTAATACAAGAACCGATTACTTGATATTGTTTTTCTCTTCATACTTTACGGTTCTGTACATCTCACCCCTTCTAAAATTCATTTTATAAAGTAAGTAGACCCACAAATCACGATTTATGTGGAAGTCTAGACTTGTTTTGGTGTTTGCTTCCATTATTACATATACTGTGTAGGGGCAGGAGGGGGGGAATGATTTTTAGGTAAGAAATATGAAAGGGGCAGGGGTGACGTTCTGAAAATATGGTGAAGGGGGGCATGGGCCAAAAAAGGTTGAGAACCACTGATGTAGCAGATCCTTTGTAGAATGTTCCTAAAATCGTGGCCCGCAGTTCTTGTGTATTTCATACCCAGTGGGTCTGTAATGTGCTGTCTCTTGCTGTTTGACCCCTTGCCTATTCTTCTGGGAAGCATTAGTGTGCTTTTCCCAGTTGAACGTGTTTGTTAGCATTTGCTAGCTGTTGATGGCAGGTACACAAATGCTGTTGTTAATGGTTTTGTTTTGTTTCCTTTCTTTGCAGTGGAGCATAACTGGCAACAAATGAAAGATGCAATTCAGGTAATTTATTTTTTGTCGTTTTATTTGGTCATTTTGTGTTCAGTCTCATTCATATTTTTTATGTACCTGGGGGTAAAATTATCGCAATTTGTGCAGTTATCTCAGTATGACCAGGTGGTCACCAGAGGTCATAATGCCATGGGTGTTGTCCAGTGTTGGTCTTAATACTTTAAATAAAATGTTAGTTTGTCTGTTACAAGATGTTGCAATCAACCCCAGCATTGATTTGCTATTTGTAATTTTCTTGACAATTTTATGTTCTGTAGTATGCCATTTCTTAGTGAACTGCTGACGTTCATACTAGTGTGAACATTAACGCAAAGTGATCTGCTTGACTGACACTTCAACCATATGGCAAATAACATAACATAATATAATGAATAATCTTCTAAAACTCAGACCAGACTCACGTAGCTATTTTACAGTTTAGTGTGTGGAAATTATGGTCTGGTCTTTGATGTCATTTTAAAACAAATATATTTAGTGTGTGGAAATTATGGTCAGATCTCCGACGTCGTTATTTTATATATACAGTGAAAATTTGATTAACCGTCACTTGTTTAACTCATAGTTTCTGTTATCTGTCGTCTTTAAAAAAAAAAAAGAAGAGATACAACATAAAGGACACTATTTTCAGTGTCATCACTGCCTGGTCTGACCTTAGTGTCTACCCTAAAGAATGGGTGGAATAAACTATTGCCTGAACCTATTGACGAAGCATCTGAGACTGTTAGTGTTGCCAAAGTTGTGCAACAGTGTAGGACTAAACAGTTATTACATTACGCCAGAAGTAGTAACAGATTGGTTGGAACGTGACAAAATGGATGGGGGATTTGAATTTTTGAACGATGATGAAATTGTTTCTAGTGTGGCTACCATTGAAGAAGAAGAAATTGATGGTGATGAAGATCAGTTCTTAACTAAAAACCTACAACTAGCCACTTAGAAGCAGAAACAATGTTATCAAAGTGCATCGACTGGTTTGAAATACAAGAGGAGGGAAATAAATACAACACAGATCCTACTTCTGCGTAAGAAATGGAACATCGGTGTACAGAAAGCTCGAGCCTCAAAGACACAGAAGGAGATGACCGATTATTTTAAAGAAATGAGGTTTATAGTATTACAATACATTTCTGTACATTACTACTCTTATATTGAAGTTTATATTGATCATTTTGTAAAATTATATACAATATGTATGTATTATTCACTTTTATAGGATTTTATTTTCATTTTCGTCACAAGCCCGCAGTGAAATCACATTACTGTACATATGTATTAAGAGATTTCTGTTATCTGTCACTGTCCTGGTCGTGATGGTTAATCAAAGTTTTACTATGTGTATATATATTGTGTGGAAATTATGGTCTATTCTCCGACTTGGTAATTTTTATATATATTTAGTGTGTGGAAATTATTTTCTGAACATGGTTATATATCTTTGTACATATTACAGGACCACATCGGATCATTGAACTGGGGCTACCGGGTACAGCTGCGTGACAAAAAGGTCAACTACATTAATGCCTACGCACAATTTGTGGACCCTCATACTATCAAGGTATACTGCTTGTGGAGTTGCGTTCATGAAGTTTGTTTCTGTGAGGAGGCTTATCCAAAACAATATAAAATTAAACGGGAGTCTCCGTGGCAAAGTGGTCAAGCCATGTATCTTGCGCTTCGTAGGTTGTGGGTTCGATTCCAGGCTACACCTTTCGGTTCACAAGTGCATTTTTCTCTGAGACTCCTGGAGGTTGTCACTGGAACTACTGTGTTCGTGCTTTGTGCAACGCTTTCGGCAGGCCGCCTTGCGGAAAGAGACCGAGCCATGTGTGATAAAACCTGGTGCAGTGAAGTTGATCCTGTCAACTTTTAAGACTTTTTAAATATAAAGTGAAACAAAAAGGTACAGTAGGATCATGAGGAGAAATAACAAGCACAGATTTGTTTCTTCATATGATCCTAACATACCCATGTGGTTCGTTTTGTATTGTCAAAATCTGTCACAGCTTTGTTATTTTTGTCTAAAACAAAGGCAAACTATATCGTTCTAAAGATGTTTCTGCTCAATACATGTGCAGACTTGTTTCTTCCATACTGTTTCTCCCTTCCATATCTCCATTTTGCAGCAGTAGTTTTTATTTTTAAGCAAACTTGCCAAAGGAGGCCTGTGGTGGCGCAGTGTACTAGCACTTTTTTCCTGCCAGTCTGTGTTTGCATCCCCATAAAGGTGAATCTTTACAAAAAATGAACCTAGCTTCCAGGTCAACAAATTTTAAAATCGGTACAAAAGACACGTCCTAGGAAGTATAGGTGGCCTGCGTAATATTGACCACATCACCGATCAGGTCCGTAAAAGTGGTCAATAAACAACATGAGGCTATTACCATATACCCACTACTCCTCAAGACATGTCAAGGAGTCCTTTACTTCCTCATACATACTTGTAGATTATCCACTGTATGGTAGACTTCCCTCCTTATTAATTCCCGGGCAGAGGACAACATAGTTCTGGCTAGTCGAGCGACGGCACCGATGTCAAGTTGCATTGGCTACTGCCTCTCCCTTAGTCAACATCGGTGGCGGAAACTTGCTACTGAGCAACAGATGATTCTCCGCATTGCATTTCCAAGGCTTGTGCCCTGGAGAGGTCACTTCAGCACCATAAACCAACGGGGGCACGACACGGGAAGACAGTCATCAGTGGCGCTTTCAGGTGCCTTCTCAGCGGCACAACTCTTATAGTCCTATAGGACTGAAAGAAGCCTACTACTACTACTAGATTATCCACTGAATGAACGAACGAACAGACTCTATTTTCAAAGGGTAGCGAATTGGGCACGCAGGCCCATCTTACATTCGGCCCTTCCAATCACTCATCTTTCGTTCATCGATACATAGTACATTTACATACGAAAAAAAAAAACATTGTCAAATGAATGTTGTAAACTGAGCATGTGTTTGTCTGATGTGCTGTGAAGTTCAGGTAGCAAATAACAAATCGGCTTGAAAATCCTTAAAATGTCACAATTACTCACATCAATCAGTATTCTGTATTATTTGCTTCCATGGTGTTTGTGCACCATCAGCTTTAACATTTAGGAGCTGCTCCTGTCACATATAGGCAGAAAGAGATTGTGCTTACTGTAAAGTCTTGTCGCATGTATTTGGGAAACAAGCAGCAGCTTTTACCTACTTTAATTTTAGCAATTGCGTGGTATCACATAAGCTTCATTTGTCTTGTATTTAGGACTCCGTCACTCGATTTGTGAGTGCAGTTTTTCTAGATACTTCTAAGGGTTGTCACTGGAACTACAGTGTTAGTGATCTGTGTGGTGCTTTATGCAGGGCGCTGTGCGGAAAAAGTCACATGGGAAACATCTCAGTGCAATGAAGTCAACCATCTCACCTTTAAAACCCCCTTTACACCATTAACAATTACATTGTTACATATTTCAATTTTATTTACTGTTGAAAGTTAACTTTCTGCTTGAAGAATGTTTGTGTTATCAATCTGCAGGCAGTAAAGAAGAATAAATCAGAACAGACTGATAACAGCAGAACACGTTATCCTGGCAACGGGTGAAAGACCTAGATACTTAGACATTCCTGGTGCTCATGAATATTGTATTACAAGGTGAGACTTTAGTTTATGTATTAGGTACATGTAATTATTTTTAGTCAGCCTTCTTTCTTTCTATCTATCTACCTTCATTTCTACCTTTTTATTCTTTTCTCCTTTATTTTTTATAATCTTTATTTCTTATATTGGTCTTTGTGTCTTCCATCCTCTCCCTCTACAGTTCTGTCTTCCTTCCTTCCTTTCTTTCTTTCTCTTTCTTTCTTTCTTTTTCTTTCTTTCTTTCTTTCTTTTCCTTTCTGTCTGTCTTTCTTTTCCTTTCTGTCTGTCTTTCATTTCTCTCATTTCTTTCTTCCTTCCATATCTGTTCCGCTGATGAGTTCACAGGGTATAATTTATAATTCACTTATAATTAAGTAAGGTATGAAATATGCAAGGGAATCACTAGTGGCTGCCATGGAACAGTTAAACATACACAAGGACAGGTAAATAACAGTGTGTTTGCCTATAAGGAAATCAGATTAATTAAGATTGTTTGATTGTCTTCAACAAATGAATCTTCTTAGGCAGACCGAAACTTCATATCAGGTTGAAAAAAATGCAGAGTACCTCTTATTCTCCTTCATTCTTCTCTTCAAAGTGGGTGCATCAACATAGATGTGCATCTCTGGGCTATCCAAGAATAAAGTCTTCCAAAGTAATGGACTCTACCCATTGGCTGCTATAATCTTTACTTCCCATAAGGTCCCCCAGTAATGCACAGGCAGAAAAATTGTGCATATTGTAGCCTTGCAGTCTCATGCATTAGAGAAACAAAACAGCAGCAGCTTTTGCCTATATTTTGTTGTTGTTGCAACTGCATGGTATTATATAAGATAATTTTTAGGTTTGGAGCAGATGGAAGATGTTTTAAAGAATTTAAATGTAGAATAACACAAGAAAAAGCAGCATTTCACAAGATAAAGAATATTCTCTGCAATATATATTTAAACAGTCAACACTCTTTGTGCATGACCTGAGAGGAAAAGCTGGAGTACATGGTGACGAGAGGGTTGGAGGGAGGTGAGGCCAGAGGGGACAGAGAAGGTACTGGAGAGTGTGACATTATGGCATGAGGGAACATCAGTATAGGAAATGATTGGCAGTAAACAAGACAGAAAGATGTGAACAAACATGATCAATTCCTCTCGGCATGGACTATAAGAAAATAGTTTACGATTTTTAAAATATATATATATATATATACTAGCTGACCCGGCCCGGCTTCGCCCAGGCCCTGGAGGGGATCTATCTATCTATCAGTCTGTCTGCTTGTTTGTCTGGCTGACCCGGCCCGGCTTCACCCAGTCCCTGGTGGGGAGCATCTCATTTAATTCATATAAGTAGTCATATAAGCTCTCCCGTTCCCGACTATCTGTCTGTCTGTCTATCTGTCTGTCTGACCAGGCCCGGCTTCACCCAGTCCCTGGTGGGGAGCATCTCATTTAATTCATATACGTAGTCATATAAGCTCTCCCGTTCCCGACTATCTGTTTGTCTGTCTGTCTGTCTGTCCCGGCCCGGCTTCACCCAGTCCCTGGTGGGGAGCATCTAATTTAATTCATATAAGTAGTCATATAAGCTCTCCCGTTCCCGACTGTCTGTCTGTCTATCTGTCTGACCGGCGTGGTTTCGCCCAGCTCTTGGCGCACAGTAACTTAAAAGAATGTCCTTCCACACACCATTCAATGAAAACTGTAGAAAAAGATGGGTTACAATATTATGCATTATTTTTATGAAAACTTTGAAAATGCCTTAAAGATTATACCATTATTTATTATAACTCATATGCCTGAAAATAACTATAGACAAAGAGTTTAACAATAGTGCAAGTAAGTCCAACAATATGACTATAAAGTATATAGAAATGTTATTAAAAGTTATGCCCCTTGAAATAACTTTTCTAGAGTGAAGTCCCCCTGCTATATAGACATTATATAATGAAAATGGAAAAGAAAATGTTATTAAATAAGTCGACGATTTTACATTAAGAAATTATTATAGTCGGTTGCAAATGAATGAAAGGAAGATGTGTAGAAAATTTCATCTCAATCGGATGTACCGTTATCGAACGCATCCAATACATAAATCCCCACACACAAACAAACAAACACACACTCTGTTTTATATATATATATATATATATATATATATATATATATATATATATATATATATATATATATATATATATATATATATATATATATATATATATATTGTTTGAAAACTTCATTTTGTTTAAAATTTTCTCCAACAGTGATGATCTGTTTTCCTTGCCCTACTGTCCCGGTAAGACGTTGTGTGTGGGAGCATCATACGTCTCCCTGGAGTGTGCTGGTTTCCTGGCTGGACTAGGCTTAGACACAACAGTGATGGTCAGGTCCATTCTCTTGAGAGGCTTTGACCAACAGTGTGCTGAATCAATTGGCAAGTACATGGGCGACCATGGGGTCAAGTTCATACGAGGAGCCGTGCCTGTAAAGGTGAGTGGAATTAAAGGACATGTCGCCACATTTCATTATATTATTAACATACCAAGTTAACACAGGCAAGCTATGATAACAAGATATTGGCAGTTTCTATATTATATGAAGCTTTGCATCGAAATTCCCACTTCCTCTTGTTTCCTATCAGAAAGTAAAACAACTGGTGGAGTAATTAGTTTTATCCCTTTAACTGGCAGATTTTTATCAGGTGTAGCTCATCAACTGGCAGATATGTTAAAAAATATGCAGCAGGATTTTCATATATTTTAAACCTGAAGTATATCAGCAATTTCACTCGTAGTTTGTTGATTTCCAACACATTTTGATCTTGGTGTTTCAAAAGTTTGATTCAGGTTACTGTTTTTAAAAAAGTTTTTAAGTTTTTCAAACAAAAGTTTGGATAAGCAGCATCTGTAAACATTTTATGAGGACCACACAGTGCTAGTCCATTTTCTCTGTGTAGGCAAATTCTGGCCTACTCAGTCATAATGAAATAAATAAAATATTTGCAGCATTTCAAGGAACTTTCTATCTTCTTTATCAGGCTCCCCCATACACACACACAAGGAAAAAATGATATTTCTGTTGGAGTTTATGAAATAAACTAAAATAATAAAATAAACTAAAATAAATCCCGCAGAAGTCGGATGTGTCAGCCTAATGGAGCAAGAACGCAGCTTTGCTGTAAACAGGCACAACACAATCACATCCGGGAAAAAAAAAACTCTGGATGAACGCAGAAGAAGAAGAACTAAAATAAATGTGGCATTATTGTTTCTTAGCTTATTCAGTGCTGAAGGATAATATAACGCTACATGTGACCTCCTATTTGGACAGACAGACATTATATTGCCTTACTAGAGTCATCGTTTTATTTGTTTTGTTTCGTGGTATCTTACACATTTCAATGCCCAGTGAATGGACATTTAGATTGTGATACTTGTCCATTTGATTGTGTACCAAGTTTGGTCCTAACTTGCTTTTTGTTTGGCATTGAATCAGTCGAACAAAAGTGGAATGTTTTCATTTGGATAAGCAGCATCTGTGAACATTTTATTATTTCTTCCTTTTTGTGTTGACAAGGATAAGAATTTCCTTGAAATGTGAGCATAAAAATTCCCTTGGAAGATAAGAATTTCCTTGAAATGGAAGGATAAGAATTTGTTTGAAATGTAAGGGTACAAATTCCCTTGAAATGTAAGGAAAAGAATTCCCTTGAAATGTAAGGATAAGAATTCCCTTGAAATGTTAGGATAAGAATTCCCATGAAATGTGACGTTTAGCTTATTTCATTGTCACTAACTACACTGGAATTTTTCTATACTCCTTTTATTTTATTATATATACCCAATTGCATGAAGTTTGCTGTGTTTTGGCCGCCTGTCATAGTTAGTGAGTTAAACAGAGTATTGATGTTATAGAAAGGGAACGGTAATATGTTTTTTCAGGTGGAGACAGTTATGCGCAAACGTTGGCTGTGTGTATCAAAGCCTTCTGGGTTGCCCATTGTGAGGTTTTTGAATGTATTTAGTGTTAATTGTTATTAAATTACACATTTTAAAACTAAATACAGCAAGGGTAGTTGTGTTAAAGTGAATTTATTTGAGAGGACTGGAACCATGAGAATACAATTTAGTTTAACCACATTTTGTAGCAAATTAAACCACAAAGGATTACATTTAGTTTACTAAATAATTTTAAAAAATAAAAAAGAAGAAAAGAAACTACTATGGGATTTTCTGAAACTGCTGTGGATTATATTTATTAATTATAAAACTTTAAAGGATTATATTCCTGATATATTATAAACTGCAGGAATTTAACCCTTGTAAATGCTCTTCCTGTTGTGTTTTCCTCTAGATTTACCAGATTGTGATTTGGTCGTTTGTCTGTGTGCTTTACAGATTAACATGCAAACATTTTTGTTCGTTTTAAATAATTCATGCAACAAAATATGCATCTCATCTCTCAAAGGTTAAGTGATTTGTTCAGTTACCCAGTTTGTTTAGTTGTTTCACAGTGTTATTTATTTGAGATTTCATGATCAAATTGTGTTTAGAATTGGTTGCTGGTAGTGAATGCTGTGAAAGTTTCAGTTCCTTAAGACGATGCATTGAAATTCAGGTGAGCTTGTTTTAACTTCCCTCCACCTCTGGTACCAGCTCGACGGGCTGTGTTGCTGAGCTGTCTTTACCCTCTTCAAGCTCAGAAACCAGCAGGGGTATGAGGCATGCTGTTCCTTGGCATGTTGGGCAGACAAAGAGATGTCCCAAGGATTTGGCCAGTGTGCTGCTGGTCTTATAACATTCATGACCACTGGGTGTCCTGGCAAATGGCATAGATGTTAATGCATCTCCACAGACCCGTTTCTGGTGTTATTCACCCATACCATCGTCTTACGGCATCCATCATTACTTCTCTTGGTGTGCCTCTTCCAGCGTTCATCTTTTCAGTGAGCACAATACAGTGCTTCTCTTCTGATTACCTGACCAAGGAACATTGTCTTTTTTTTTATAGTTGCGTATTATGTTCTACTTTTATTAGCCTTTTCCGGGCACTCGTTTGTTACCCTGGCCATGCAAGGTATTTGCAACATTTATCTCAAAAACCTCATCACCTTTGCTTCCAACTTCCAAGCTCTCTGATTGTTCACTCACACTCCAAGAGTTACTGTCATACAGCAGAATAAGTTTAATATAACATTTCAGTACTCCTTTCCAGGTGAGCTGGTGAAACCATTAGAAGATTATGCAGATAGCATCATGAGAGCAGTTGGACGAGGGTTCGACAACTGCCCCACCTATTCCTCTGTGCATTCAGTCCTCTATGTTGCGATGGTCCTCCCACTTTATAGGCCCATGGCAGACTCCAGCTTCTCGACTTGTTTTTTGTCCTCCCTAACTCCTTTTTTAATATTTAGCCTGAGTGACTGATTACATGAGATATATGGGCTCACAATGTGTTTTATCTTTGAGACGAAAAAGAACATCTGTCGGAAAGATGTTTAAAAAACAGCTATTAGCAGGGTACTAAATAACAACAGTAGGCTGGCGCTTGTTTGTTAGTCAATGTGCAGTGTGAATCAGTCAGCTTTTCAAATATATGTCGCAGCTTTTGAAGAATTTTCAGGCTTTTGAATAAGGCCTGCATTCACCATTTACAAAAATATTTCTTAGTTAATGAATTGGGGGAACCTGCTAAGTTCTAACATTGATTGATCTAAATCGGACTGCCCAAATCTAGTTGTGGATGTATTGTGCAGCAAGGATTGATAAGGATCAAGTAATTAACCATAGTCTGCATCATATATGGTCATTATTTCTCAGCAGGTGTCAAATTGTGTTAAGAGGATTTTTTGTTATGCCATGTGCTGAAAATACAGCAAAATGTATGGTTGCAGTCATTGTTAATAGTGGCATAGTAATTATTATTGATGGCGTACGGGTAATGGCATAATTATTATTATTGATTACAGGGTGTTAATGGCTGACTGATTGTTGACTGTTCAAATGATATTCTTCTATTCTCATTTCTTTGCCAGATTGAACAGCTGCAGAAAGGTGAGCCGGGCCGTTATAAAGTGACATCCAAAACTAACGAAGGAAAAGAAATTGTAGAAGAGTATAACACTGTAAGTTCTGCTCTTTTTTAATTGACCCGGTCCTGAAAACAGTGTGTTGCCCTTGTTTTTCCTTAATGATGGTTCATCTATATTGAGATTTATGTGTAACTTGTTCTTTATTTCATGGTTAAGTGGGAGTAAAATAGCATAATCATATATCTGAACATTGGGACCTTGTACTAGAAGTTGCCAATTTTTGTAGAACTGTCAAAACTAGAATTTTCCATGTTTTTCTCATTGAGGAATTGCTCACGTTTGGCAAAGATTATGTAATAGCTTCCTTTTATCGTTCTGGGCATTGGCGTGAAGTCTGTTCACAACAAAATACTTGAAGCCTGTGCTAGTTGGTTGGTTGTAAATAATCGTGAAGACAGGTTTAACTCTTAAATCTGATGCCTGGACCTGGGTTTGTAATGTTTGCTTTACAGATGTTAGGTATTGTCAATACTAACCCAAAGCCCGGACGGTAAAACTAACAAACACTGTCAGCGGTGCCTATAGTGCCTTGAGGTGTAGGACACTGCAGTTTGAACCTAAGGAATTAAGGCCATCTGGCTAGTGCAGTCTCTGTGAACTGTGCAGGTTAGGGTTTTCTTGTTGCCCCCGACAGAAAAAAAAAATTCATCACCTTACAGGGGATTCTAACCCTGGTCTCTGTCTTTGAACCCTTGTCCAACCGTGCTCATGACATCAATGCAGCTCCTTCTCCACTTCACTAACATGCCCATATATCCAACATTTAGCTTTTTTAAATTAATGCTGTACTGTTGCTGGCTTGAAGATATGATAATGGTTTATGTATGGTTCACCAGTACAATTATGTTGGGGTTTTAACCAAGTGGTGGCAGGGTCAGCAGATGGTTAGTACATCTCCAGTCGACCCAACTTTGTAAGTACCAACATTGTACGGTGAAGAAGGGAGCTGGTTAGCCCACCTCATAGCATCATGACCTGGTATATATGAAGATCTGACACTTCTCATCCCTATGGCAGTAACTGACATGTGATTGCCTTTTTAAAATGAAACAGAAATGTGAATTTACAGACAAGCTATAAATATTTCTTTTATTTTCCCTATTACTACTACTGCTCTTTATCCCTAGTGAAGCTAAGTCCCTCAACAAACTCATGCCAAACTGTCCTTATCTCCTGAACCTCACACCATATCCACACCATACTCTTTCATCTGTCTCTGGTTCTCTGTATATTTCTCGTCTCCATTTCATTTGTCTTGTGAATTCTGGAGAAAGGACTGATTCATCTCTATCAATTGTTGGTGCATAACACTGGGTCATATTTACGTTTACTTTCTTTTTGTGGCTGTAAATTTGCGGTTTTTTTATTCTGTATCTCGTTGATTCCCATTCACTAAGTGCTTTTTCTGTCTCTTTAGATGGCATTAGAAACATTTTTTTCACTGTAAGGGGCATTTCCCTCTGTATGGTCTGAAAACAGCATAGTTCATCTTTGCTTGGGAGCTTTTTGTATGTTTCTTTTAATTTTGTTTTGCATAGTTCCAAATAATTTATTCTACTATCACACATGAATTATTCAGTTCACTGTTTATCACAGATTCTTTTGGCCATTGGTCGGGATCCATGCACCAAAGGAATTGGCCTGGAAAATGTGGGAGTGAAACTAAATCCAAAGTAGGTTCTTGTTTATTTACATCCCAGCCACACCTGTGCCACATGCTGCGTTTTTTGTTTTGTTTTTGTTTTCTGTAAGATTCCTCAATTGGTCAATCATCTGTAAAACCTGAAAGAATTTCTTTCATTTTACATTTGTGCTTTATGGGTCCAGGAAAGTACAGAGGATTGAAGTAATTTCATTTTGTTGTTTTGTTTTTTTTTTGGGTGTGTCTTCTTCTTCTTCTGCGTTCATCCGGATTTTTTTTCCGGATGTGACTGCGCTGTGCCTGTTTACAGCAGAGCTGCGTTCTTGCGCCGTTAGGCCGACACATCCGACTTCTGCGGGCATTTGTTGACCAGGTTAACCTTCCCGGGTTTTTGGTGTGTGTTAGAGCAAAGTATACAGATGGTTGGTGGATCAAGATAGTGCTTGGTTGGGGCACAGACGAGGTTACTAACACTGCTGGCTTGTAGCACATTCCGAGGCATTATTTATAATGGAGTCACTTTTGATCTGAAAGAGTTACAAACAAGATAGCTATTTGCTCTTGTTCAGTGTGAGTTTAGAATGTTTTCTTTGGTAAAAGGTAATCATTTGGTGGATACTGTGGTAAGGGTGTAGGGCTGTCAGAAAGGTATGGAATCAAATCATTACCACAATCTTGATCAGCAGGTACTGATCGCGACTCTTTGCTTCAGGATGAGGCATAACAGACTGAATAATTAATTTAAGAATCAACATTCCCAGAAATGCTCTGTCTTCTGTAGAAGCCCCCGAAGATATCCCAAGCTGATTAATCCAGTAACAATTGGAATAAAAGTGCGCCTGACTTCCTCTAAAATGTGATTATCAGATGTTCTATTCACTTCCTTCTGAGCCAGTCTGTTTAGATATGTCCTTTCTCCCTAGTGAAGTATAGGCACTCAAAACTAACTCATGCCAAAATGACCTCTCCATCCTTTCAAGCAATGCTGGTCACTCCACCCAGAACATGCCAGCTTCCACATTTCACAAGCATCGTCCGTGAGTCCATTACAAACACAAGTCTGGCTGTGTTGCCCTTCAACCATCAGAAGGCAGCCGTCAGAGATTCAACTTCCGTTCTAAAGCTAGGTATTATTGTAGTATATGCCAAGCTGCCCTTTTTTTAGTGTCCATTTGTAATGGCCGTAATAAAGACACGTATAGGCTTTGTCTCTCTGCTTCACCACACTTGTGGACTCCTCTCTGCTTCACCACACTTGTGGAGTCTTCTCTGCTTCACCACACTTGTGGACTAAGCAAACAAACCGGTCATATGTTCCACAGGATTGTCCTCAGTACAGTGAGCTGAGAAAGACATACTTGCCCACTGAATCACCATTATTCAATGAGCTGTGTAGAGCTAAAGAGGAACAACAACAAAAAACAGTCAAATTCATCATGAGATCTGGTCTGTCATGTAACCATCAAAGACAGCGGTCACAAGAAGACAGCATGTTTGTATACTAGCACATGGTATAATGTCATGGATGACTAATTCCCTTTCTTGCTTTCTTTGCCGAATAATTTCCAGAAAATTGTGACAATCGTCCAGTGTCCATTTTACTTGGCCATTGCCATGGCTGAACTAATCAGCGGAAATCCTGTCACTGTTGAGGGTTTAACCCGAAGCACTGTCTTGGTACCGGGGAAGTGGTGGTGCTGGGGCTCGCTTGCCAGCTTGATGGTCATATGTTTGAATCTCTATCGACACAGAGACAATGTGTAATTGGTCTGGGTACCCATCCCAGGTTGTTCCAGCATAAAATAGGTGCCAGGAAATATTCTGTAGAGTAAAAGCACCCGATACGATATTGATGACATCACCCATTGCGTGCATTTAAGATTACTCATTTTGGCTGTCCAAGCAGTTTTTTAGCATTCTTTTGTAAAATCACATATCTGAGGTCTGAGGGGTTTTTTGTGTGTGCAAAACAATGCCAACATGATTTAACCAAATGTTTTAACAGATTTCATATTTTGCTATGTCCTACAGCACTATTTACTCGTGTTCGTGTTTTACTGTTTCAGCAATGACAGGGTCATTACTGACTGTGCAGAGGGAACAAATGTGATGAACATTTATGCAATAGGTGACATTGGAGACGGCAGGCCTGAGCTGACCCCTGTGGCAATTCACGCTGGCAAATTGTTGTCGAAAAGGCTCTTCACAAAGTGCCAGACCTTGGTAACTTTATGGCTGTGGTCATTCATGTTGAAATGTTTAAATAAATACAAATAAAGGATGACCTGTAGCAGTGAAGTGCTAGAACCATTACATTTTTGTAGGTCTGAGTGCACGTAGAAAAGGTGGACAGTCTCTCCCTCCAGTAGCAAACTCTGAGCGCTGACATGGAACAAAACCCTCATCCAAATGCGCTCATACCATTGTCAGTGTAGTGTCCTAACCATTACACACCTGCTTGCTTACTATTTGAAAGCCCATTAATGTAAAAATGGACTTCGACAAACAAAACACACCAAACTTATTGTTGCTACCAGTCTTTATTATGTCCCTCACACAAATCTGGGTAACCAATCCCTCCTTGTTCTTAGGTCCCTAGCAACATGTTATATTGGGTTGTTTTTGGCCCACATTTGTGGGGGGCTGCGTGGTCTCGAGGTATGTGTCCGCCTTGAGTGCTGGAGGTCCCAGGTTCAAGCCCCGGTGAGGACCGGGATTTTTTTCATGTGAACTTCTAGTAATTTCCCCTGGTCTCTGGGTAGTGAGCCCGTATGTATTGTTGCACACGTAAAATATCCCTTGGAAATCGAAAAAGAGTAACCTAACGGCGCTGCCCGGGCAAAATTTCAAGTTAGAAATCTATCCAAAGTATTTCAGGATCCTCGCCGGTGCTATGGAGTTGGTGCACTGAGCTGAGTTTCTCCAGACTCATGTTTGAGTTAGGAGGAGAACGGAGCACTTATGGGTTACACCCGTGTGCCGTGATGTTGATCCATCGACTAAACTAAACTGTTTTTAGACATTGGTAAATGTAGAAACAGGATTATTTCTTCTGACAAGTATGGCTCTGTGGTTGACTTAAGTCTCATAAAAGTGGATACCAGACAATTTTTAGAATTTTCTGAGAAGGAAAAAGGTGCACTGGTTACTCCCACCTCATGTGGCATGGCCTAGAATATGTGAAGGTCCAGCGCTTTCTGTTAGAGGACAACCTTTTTGTCTTTTTCCTGAATATGCATAAGTAATAATTGATAGAATAGAAGAATGGTCAACCAACATAGAACTGCAGTTGCCGGCCACTGCACGCTGAGGAGGGGATCCAATGGAATGGTTCGATTCTCTGACAATAACTATAATATATAAGAAAAATGTCTTGTTGTTATGTGAATATGCTTATTAATAAGTAAATTGTTTTCTATTAATAATTACTTCATATAAATATGTCTTTCGTTGGCACCTTTTCCGTCTTGACAGACGATACATTGTGCTTTCAGAAAGGCTTAATAACTACGAACCATGGCGGTGGCGAGTGTGGCTGGTAAGGCCAATTCTTGCTGCAAATGTTTGCCCACAGTAGATGCATGTGAAAACATGGTCATTTCCACCATTGTGCACCATCTTACGTCTCTCACGCTTTGTGTGTGCTTTATCTGCAATCATTTTCTCTTTTGTCTTTATTCCATTTCTGATGTTTGCCCTCCATGCAACACGTTCAGTGGCGACTTGCTCCCAATGTGCATTATCTATGCCTGTATCAATCATGTCCCGCTTACACACATCTTTGTATCGTAGTAGAGGCCGACCCTGAGATCTCCTACCCGTCTGTAATTCACCAAAAAGATGTCCTTTGGTATTCTACCATCATCCATCCTCCTAACATGTCCTATCCATCTAAGTCTACGAAGACTGAGCATGGAATACACCGTCACACAACCTGATCTTTCCAATACTTCAGTATTTGTGATTTTGTCTTGCCACTTAATACCAAGTATTCTTCGCAGACACCGCATATGAAAGCTGTTTAAACGTTTCTCTTGGCGTGAGTAAGTTGTCCAGGTTTCACTGCCATAAAGAAGAGTACTAAGGACACAGGCTTGGTAGACGAGGACTTTTGTTTTGGCAGTAAGCTTCCTGTTCTCCCAGACTCTTTTTGCTAACATGTTCATTGTTGTTGCTGCCTTGCCAATCCTGATATTGATTTCCTGATCGAGGGATAATTTGCTATTTACCTCTGATCCTAGATATGTGAAATGGTCTATTATCTCCAGTTCGGCGTCGTCAATAAAGATTGATGGTACACCATGTGCACCTTGTGACATAATCTGTGTCTTCTTTTTATTAATTGTTAAACCAAATTCAGAACAAGCATTGGAGAATGCAGATAGTAGATGTTGTAATTCTTCCTCAGAGTGGGTCGTAATCGCAGCATCATCCGCAAAAAGCAACTCTCTGATTAGTACCCTCCTAATTTTGGTCTTGGCATTATAGAGGCCACCATCTGAGCGTGAGTGATCACGAAAGGCATATTTCAGTAGAAGTGAAAAGTATTTCCCAAAGAGTGTGGGGGGTTAGTACACAACCTTGCTTAACTCCACTCTTGATTTCAAACTCTTCTGAATGTCTATTAGTAAGTAAATTATGTGAATTAAGTTATATATATTTAAATTATGTTAATAAGTAAATTGTTTTCTATTTATAAGTAAGTTGTTATGTGAACTAATAAGTCAATGATTCACGGAACAGGTTGACTACAACAACATTGCCACAACAGTGTTCACGCCCTTGGAGTACGGCTGTATTGGGTATTCTGAAGAAGCAGCCATCGAGAAATTTGGTGAAAACAACATTGAGGTAGAGAATATATTTTATGTTTCTTTCTCCAATGATCACTTATCAACGATCTAGTGGGTTTTGTGTATACTTCGGTCTTTGCACATATTTTCTGTATGTAACTACTCTCTCTCTTTCTCCCTCTCTCTCTCTCTCTCTCTGTCTCCCTCTCTCTCTCTCTCTCTCTCTGTCTCTCTCTCTCTCTCTCTCTCTCTGCGTACACACACACACGTGCGCGCACATATATGTGCGCGCACACACATATGTATATATATATAATCATTACCGCCTCGTGACGAAGGGGTTCGTAATTCCGTATGCCCGGGTTTGAAACACAACGGTGCTGGTTTTTTCTAAAAAGGTATAGGAGCCGGTCGTTCATAAAGCAATGGGAAACTACTGAATGTAAAACTTGCCCAGGAATCACGAAAAGCCAAAATTCTGGGGTTGACTGCTACGTCCTATGTCGGACACATAACTACATTTTCTTTATATGATCATTAGAGTATATATCTCTGTCTCTCTCTCCACACATACATACACATATATTCTGTACTTCTCTGTGTATATATTTTTTATAGTTGTTTTTTAGCATTCAAGTTCAAATCTCTTGTTAAAAATTACCTTTTGTAGCTTGCTGACTTTGCTCTCATTTGTATCCTGTAATTCATAAAATAATAGGAATTTCTCCAATTGTATTAGTTTTATTTTTTCATTGGCCTTGTCCAGAACAATAACTAAATGAAAAACCAGAAAGAAGGCAGTCATCTGTGAGTGGGCGGGCAGTGTGAGCATAAAACTTTCACCAGCAAACAAAAACTACCAGAGACACGAAGACACTGATACTGTTATATAAATATGTAATGAATGTATCAAAAATAAACCTTTTTTGCACATAAAAGTAAAGTCCATCTGCAGCACTGCAGACTTAGTCAGAAAGTGGTGGCAGAGTTTTCCCACGTATTCGCTGACCAGTTTTAACACATTTCATTATTTTGGTTTGGAGCAAATGTTGACGTGATGATTCCTTGGGTGAGCCTTGGATGGCACGGAATGCCCATGGTCTACCCCTGCCTTCTCTTAAAGGCTGACTACCACATCTGCAGCCTGTTAGGTGAACCACCAGTAGATGGGGAGTTCCTGCAAAACTACCCGGGAAGACTAACCTGGTCAACAAATGTCTGGAAGATGTCAGTCGGCCAAAAGTTGCAGATATCGCAGCTCTGCTGTGTCTAGGCAGATTGCAATTACACCTAAAACCAACATATCTATTTCTTATGATACTCTAATGAAGATAATGTCACATCTATTGTTATTTAAATATTGAGCACAACCCACTACTGGCAACGCTGATAGTATTCTGGTATGAACCTATCCACGTCAATGTGGAAGCACTAGACTCGAGTTTCGCTCTCGTTTGAGCTGTTTAAACTTCATCTTTCTCTCTCTCTCTCTCTCTCTCTCTCTCTCTCTCTCTCTCTCTCTCTCTCTCTCTCTCTCTCTCTCTCTCTCTCTGTGTGTGTAGAGAGAGAGAGAGAGCACCTAACTAATAAACTGATGTGTCCTTCTTGCCATGTAGGTCTACCACAGCTACTTTATGCCTTTGGAATGGACAGTTCCTCATCGAGCAGAGAATACGTGTTACGGCAAACTTATCTGCAACATGGCCGATCAGGTATGCATAGCCTATTTTTAAATAGTGATTTTTGTTTTTGCTCGCTTGTTTTGAACTCAAGTGTAGTCCACACGCCGTTACTTCTGGTAGTGCTGGACTGAATTTTGCATGTAGATTAGCTTTTCTTATTAATGGTGTCCCTTGCCATCAGGTGAACGCACCCCAACTTCAGAGGTACTTGTAATTTACGTCCCCAAATCAAGGACGATAAGTCAACATTTTAGTCCAACTCCGATGTAGGGTTGAACCCCTTACCTCGGTCTTAGCACACCGGATGTTTAAGGACATGCGTTCTTATCCATTCGGTCATGCTGACCTACTTAACCCTTTACAGGGCAGACGCTTGTCCATTTTGTAGCCCTGAACGGGCAAGATTTTTTCAGGTTCTTTAAATATTTCGGGTCGCGTTAGTAAAAACATCACAAACAAGGTGTTAGTCAACCGATTTTAGTTAAATAAACAACACAATGAAGGGAAAAGCATGCAGAATATGTTACTCACGTGATTGTTGCCGGTAATCCATATATGAACACAAATATTTACGAAATACGGCATGTTGTTTGTGATTTTCCGTCGTCTATACGGCAATTTACAAACACATTTTCAGAATCATAATCACTTACTTTAAAGTCCGACTCACGACTGCTAATGCAAAGTAACGCTTTGCATTGATATCTAGCTCCGATTAATAATCAACTTCGTGCCCTTTAATGTCATTTAAATTGAACAGAGCGAAATCTCGGCTATCACTTGAAGAATCGCCGAAATCCATTTTGAAAAACAGCGTAAAACTCCCGAAAACTATCAAAAAAAGTCCGTTCAAAGTCATTGTAGCGTGTTTACAAATGGCGGCCACGTTGTCAAGCTATGGGCGAAAGTGAAAGTAGCCGACGGAAGTGTCGGAAAGCCGAGAGATCGCGTTTTTACAATGCATAATAGTATCGGCCGTTACGCTCGTATTTAGAGACCGGCCGGTAAAGGACGCTACGCCTTGTAAAGGGTTAAATAGTGATAGATTTGATCGTTCAGTAAAAGTAACTTTGCACCTTGAGGCATAATGATTATTTGGTGCTAGCCCTATAATGTGTGTAGACCGATCAGCCTCGCAGTGGGTGATGGGGTATCATGATAGTCACCTTTACTTCCTAAGCCATTTGCTGGTACATATTTGAGACCGTCTCAGCCTGGGAGGCCAGGTCACTTGGTAAAATCCGCCTCGATTGGAGATTTAACCCTTTACAGAGCAGACATTTGTCCATTTTTAAGCCCTGAATGGGCAAGATTTTTCCAGGTTCGGTAAAATGTTGGGTTACGTTAGTGAAAACATCACATATAAGGTGTTAGTCAACACATTTTAGTAAAATAAACAGCAAAATGAAGGAAAAGCATGCAGATTATTTTACTCATGTGAATGTTGCCAGTAATCCACACATGAACACAAAATTTTACAAAATGCAACATATTGTGATTGTCAGTCATTTATACGGCAATTTACAAACACATTTTCAGAATCACTTTCTTTAAAGTCCGATTCACGACTGCTAAATATTGCTAACGTTGATCACTGACATCTAGCTCCAGTTAATAGTCAACTTCGTGCCCTTCAATGTCACTTAAATTGAACCCAACGAACTCTCGGCTATCACTTTAAGAATTATCAAAATCCATTTTGAAAAACTAAGCGTAAAAACCCCAAAAACTTTTAAAAATCCATTCAAATTCATAGTACACCTTGCAAATGGCGGCCACATTGTCAAGCTATCTGTGAAACCGAAAAAAGTATACAATCGGAAGTCTTGGAAAGCCGCTAGATTGCCTTTTTACAATGCTAGTAGTAGCTCGGATGCTTTGCCCAGTAAAGGGTTAAACACATGACCACTAGGTCGGCAGGCAAGCAAGCTAGCCTCTGTGCTACTGTGGCTCCCAGATGTTTGTCCATGGCATCTCTTAATCTCTCCACAATGATTTTGCTGGATATTGTCTCAGAAACTGACAAAAACATTCCTCTACAATTTTCACGCTCCTGTCGGTCTGACAGCTTTGTCAGATACCCTTCTCTCCAGTTCATGTAATATCGACATGGTCAGTGGTGATTGGTCAAGGGGCTGTAATGAAAATTATTTTCTTTGCTAACGGCAAAATGAATAGGCTTTTTAAAAATAAAATATCATACAAGGTGCTCACCACGATAATGATTCCAGTAACAAAGGGAGAGGGTTGTCATTTTTCAGTTGTGGTCGTATTTGCATACAACGCGAAAGATTTAACCAGGCATTTTTTAAAGTGGTAGCTATAATCGTAAGCAGTAAAATTTCACTCATTTGTTTAAAAACGGACAGTTTAAACACAGCGCTAATGACTAATGAACTCGGAAAGCAACGTGTAATTTTGGGCAGATTATCGCATAATTAATTACATTTCCCCGCTTTGTTGACAGTCTATATTTAGATTGACATATTCTGGTCTGATTTTCAGGTTAATACGAAGCAAATAAGACATCATGTAGCTCAGCCAGAGATGGTCATTTTAGTTTTCATTTTGATTTTTTAAACAAATAGATTGAAGGTTTGGTTACTCATAATGAAAATCGACATGCCTACATTTGTCATAATAGAACTGTATATGAGCAATTTGTGGGTCTGCTAGCTGACAAACAAGCTCACAACTCAGGCTGTTGATGTCATCTCTTGTACACTTTCAGGATCGAGTCGTCGGTTTCCATGTGCTGGGACCCAATGCCGGTGAGATCACCCAAGGCTATGCTGTAGCCATGAGGAAAGGTGCCACAAAGGAGGACTTTGATTCAACTATTGGCATTCATCCGACATGCAGTGAGGTAAGAGCTGTAGTTTAATGTCTTGAGTACACTTAAATGTCTATTACTATTGTAGCATTTTTCTAGTCCACAAAACTGGCTAAAATTATTAGGGGGGAAATTAACCTGTCTGTGAGCAGGTCGACGTCCCACGACTTGGCTGAATTGTTAATGGAATCTGTCTTTAAGAGGTAAACCGCACACAAGTGCAAGGGGGGACCGTGTGCTCAAATGGAGAAGAGCATCGCTCTTAAAATTCCGGTGTGCTGATACCGATGTGTTCGGTTCAACCCCTATGCCGTCAGTTGGGCTACAATGTTGGGGGCTAAAGTTACAAGTGCCTCAGAAGTCAGAGTGGGTTCGGTTCATCTTATGGCGAGGGACACTGGTAATAGGGAAAGTTATCCATGCTCAAAGAATCAGACCAGTGCTACTAGAAATAGCAGCAGGGGTGTTGATTAAGCTTGAGTTCAAACTTGGCGAACACAGCCAACCACAAAAATGCACGCTGAAATCTGATGCACATGGGCGGCAGTGTCAGAACCTGGTGAAGCATTACTCCCTCCCAGCCCCAAAGTCCTCACGTACCATCACAAATATTCACATGGTACAGTTTGGTTTGGTTTAAACATGTTGAAGCAGTGGCTGTTATGAGCTGATGTTTATAGTTGTTAGGGGATTTGTGTGTATAAAGTATGCACGTCTTTTAATTTTCCAACCTGTATCCAATACAGCTAGATATCTGATCCACTGCACAGAGTATTTTTTATGTTTTCTATTATTAACTTTAACTCCGTCTCAGACAATCAAGATTTTTTAATAATTCATTTTTTAACCAGAGATAATTAGGTAATTGCCTGAAATAAGTTAAGGAATCAACTGGGAGAAAGCGATTTAGTATTTTAAAGATAAAAAATAATGGGGCAGCAGAAATTAAATTAATAACTGGCATAATGGGTTTTAAAAAAAATAAATAATAAAGGACACATTTTAGGTGTCTCAGATGTATTGGGTTGCTATACAACTTTGAAGTGCTAGCCACAGTACCACCATGGCTCCATATGTTAGCTGCATATTCTTTACAGGATGTAGCAGTCAACACCAGCATTTTTTTGGCTATTGGTGATTCCTGGGCAAGTTTACGTTCAGTAATTTGCCATTCTCTCTGGCTGAGGGGTTACAACACTTTCTCCGTAATCCCGTTTATCACGCAGTCTCATAGCGAGCGAGAGCTGTAAGCGGTTTCTTCTTCTTCTTCTTTGCGTTCATCCGGAGTGATTTTTTCAGATGTGATTGCGGTGTGTCTGGTTAGGCACCTTCGGGTCGAAACCCTCAGGCCAACACATCCGACTTTTGCGTGCATTTTTGACCAGGTTAGCAATCCTGGGAGACTCTCACTTTTGTGGTACTGTCCACCTCCCAGCTGGTAAAGTTGGAAGAGTCGGAGACTGCACGGTCATCCCTCAAATGAAGGCAGGGACAGTCCATAGCATTTTCCGCCATCCTGGGTGGCTTCCATAATTGCAGGGCCGGCACATAGCGCCCTGGTACTGGGCACACAGAGGGAATCGTCACGTCCTGCTCATGGCTGCTTTAATTCCTCACTTCAATGTATTGGGCATTTCGTTCACCCCGAGCCTTTCCCGCACAAACCAAGCTGGACTGCAGTCAGTATCCACTAAGCGAGTTTTTCGGACATGTGCTTGTCGTTGTGTCCGTCAGAGCTGTTCCAGACACGTCGGACATTCGGAAACTACCTAGTCAGAGCTGTTCCGAACAAGAGCGGCATTCGGAAACTAGGTAGTCAGAGCTGTTCCTAGCACAAGAGACAATCGGACGAGACAATTCACTCGGACGTAATTGCGTAGTGTCAATTTTTAGTTTGCCACCCGTAGGCCGACACTTCCGACTTCCGGCGGGCATTTTTTAATGAGGTTAGCCTTCCTCTGGTTTCGTAGCACGTAAGACTGTTGTGATGTCGCCAACATCTCAGCTGGTCAAGATAGAACGATCAGCGACATCGAGGTCGGCCCTCAAGGGAAGGCAGGGGCAGACCTTGGGCATTCCCCTGCTATCCAAGGAGGCTTCCATAATTGCAGAGCCGGCACATATTGCTCTGAGACTGGGCTCACCCGAGGAGTTGCCACGTCCTGCTCATGGCTGCTTTAGTTCCTCACTTCCATGTGTTGGGCAACCCGTTTGCCACTGATCGCTCAAACACACACCAGGAGCGGTCAGACTGCGAGCGACATCCACTCGGTAAGCTTTTTATTTTGACTTCAGACCACGCAATAGGTCCGCTCGCCGTGCGTTCCATTTTGCGTGATTGAGACGTTCTTCCACTTTTGTCTATACTCTGTGAGCTGGATACAGACAGTTTTCGTAGCCATTTCCTTCGACTGGGGCACTTTTCTGACTTTTCGTACTCGCTCACCAGGTAGGCTACATGTGCTGCCGGCTCAGCACCTTACCTTCGTGCAGCAGTGGACGAGAAACGGCCTGGCCCTATCATCCGGGAATCTCTCATATTCCCAGCTGAGAGCCTTCGGACATGTAATAGAACTGGGCATGTAGCTTGCTCAGTATCACGCTTCTATTTTTCGGTAGGCGGGTATCGGCCTGGCTCTCAGATGTGAGGGTTTGTGGCTTAGAGGCGTTCAGCCACAGCCCTCGACAGGTAGCCTTAAGAGTTTTGTCCAGACCAAAAGCGTCTGCCTTCGTGCCTTCGTGCACCTTTTTAAACTTTTGACTGCTATCCTCAGTCACCTGCAGAGCAGCAGGTTGTGTCTCTCTTAGTCTGGTCCCTATCCCATATGCTGTCCGATATGTAGTTTTTTCACCCATCGGTAAGCACATGGGGTCGATGGGACACGCAAGCTCCCCCACCACGGCAAGGTGGAGACACATCGGGGGAGGTAAGCGGTTTGACCCCCGCTGGTGACTTGCGGGATAACTGAGCCTGGTCGCTCAGAAAGCAAGTGGCAAACTACTGGGCGTAATCTTGCCAAGAAATCAACAGACAGCTGAAAGATGCTGCTGTTGACAGCGATGTCCTGTAAAGGATATGCGAATTTAAAAAAAATAAAAAAATTTGCCATTGCTTTCTGAATGACTGGCACCCACACCATTTCATAAAAGACCAACGCAAGGCTGTCTGCTGCCAAATCGCCCACAGCTGTGTTTCAAACGCAGGCTAACGAACTACATCCATAACCGCAGAGCCGGATCCATGTGGCATAGTGCATTAATACTGGGACTGCCAGACAGAAGGGAAGTTAATCTTGTGAGTGGCTTGGTAGAGAGTTGTTGCATCATCTGTCGTCAAGTGTCATTTCCCTATTGAAAGTCGACTAGGGAGTCTCCACTTTCATTAAAGCATTATCCCTGTGCACCCCTACAGGCTTCTTCTAATATAACATCATATCGTGATATTATCCACACTCATGTAACGTGTGAGCTTGGAGGCAATGGAGATGTGGTTTCTAAGACGGATGTTGTGAATACATTGGACTGCCAGAGTAACTAACAATTACCTGGAAAAGACTAATGAAAGTAGAACATTAGATACATGTAGGCAGACATGTTAGTGTGGTCAGTAAGGAGCAATGCTGGTTACGTTACGAGTACGGTTGGGGAGTGTTCGGAGCCTGCATTTGTCTCCCACCAACAGAGGAAAAGACTGGCCATTTATTCTTCTGTGCATTCAGGCCTGCAAAATGTAATGGCTCTATCACGTTCCAGACATTACAGCAGGTTCCTGCTTTGGGATTTGTTACATACAAATATTACAAGACAAAAAACATCTGATGGCTGCAAAAATGTGGTGAACCAATGACCAAGTACTACAGGAGACAAATGAAAATTGTAAATTGGTTAAGAGAAATTAGATGTAGACAGTCATGATTTTTTGGACATGTTATGAGAAGAAATGGATTGGCGAACTTAGTGACAACTGGCAAGATCGAAGGGAACAGACCAAGGGGAAGGCCGAGAAGTAAATACCTGGATGGCTTGGCCACATGGCATGGTCAAGACAGGTATACGGAGCTGATCCACGACTCTGGTGACCGAGTGAAATGGCACATGATTGATTAATTGAAATATTAGAAGGTGAGAAATGGCATTCTTCAGTCATGTCATGAGAAGAGAGAATTTATAAAAAAAATTGTGATGGCAAGAAAGATCAGTGGGGGGCAGATGAATACAAATATTGCTGGATGGCCTATGATTTGGTTGGTGACTTGGAAGAATATCATCAGTGGAGTTGATCCAAATCACCAGGAACCAAGATCTGTGGACATGCATGCCTACACCAGGGCATATGATGATGATGCCATGACATTCCTCCTGTCTGTATAACATTTTAAAAGCTTCATTACATGCTTTATTCATTTACCGTGTTGCAAATTTACAATTCTAAGTGCTCAGTCATTTGTTTATTCCATTTCAGACATTCACAACTATGCATGTGACCAAGAGAAGTGGGGAGAGCGCTGAAGTGACAGGTTGCTGAGGTTAATCCCCCACTGCTTCCCCTGCAGCATCACAGCTGGTGCACTGAAGGTCTTGTCCAGTCCATGTCAAGTCAGCTGAAGCTGGAGACTGCCTGTGTACAGATGTTGGTTTAAATCTTCAGCTGACATGAAATGTACATGCTAGGACCAGCCTTTTCAGATGTGTCAGCTGTGCTTGCTGCAGGGAGGGAGCTGTGGGGATTATCTCTACACTTAGAGATGCAGTGTGTCGAGTGTTCATGTATGAGCACTTTATGACGGTTCTGTCTTGAAGCCTTATTTTCAAGGTGGGCAGGGCCTGAACACGCCACATTGCATCTCTTATTCTGACGTCAGGTTTCTTGGCACGGACTATGGAAAAATAAATAGCAGGATTTGTGTTTTAAATTGAACTTCTGAGGATTGAGGCAAGCATTTCTTTTACAGGAAAGATAATTTTTTTCAACTTCATAGTCTCTGCCATGTTGCCAGGCTTGCATATGTTTGAATCATTGAAAACTGTAAAATGTCTACATCGAATATTGCGTTCTGTGAACTAGTCCATATTTCACTTTCATTATCATCAATGTATTGCGAACAGATATTACATCCTGAATATGTTCTTAATGTTTATACGAAGTCCATTGTTCACATATTATTGTTCAACTTGTCATGATTAGAATGTCATGCCCAGTCATAGTTTTAGCTGGTGTATGGGTACTGTTTCTGGTAGCTGTTTTGATTCTACATTGCATTATTTTATGTTTTAGTAAGGATTTTATAGTTAATGCATTGTTCGAAATATATGCAAATTAAAGAAACACCACAGGAAACCACGTTATGGTTGTATTTTTCTTGTTTAATAATTAATTACTTGTCTAGATGTTTGTGTGTGTGTGTAGTTCTGGATGTCTTAATCTTCGTTTTCTGATTATGAAATCTGGGTATGATCATTTCTTTCATGTTTTCTAAGCCTGACCAAATACCTATTGTTACCGTTGATCATATATTTGTCACGATTATATTTGTGTCTAAATGATTTTTTTTTTCTTTTAATATTTGTGGCTTGCAAGTTACAAAATTACACTCTTTACCTTCCGTTCTGTTTAACAAAATTGTCTCAACTGTCATAAGGGCAGAATGTTAGACGGACCTGCGTGCCCAATTCTTTACCCTTTCAAAATAAAGTTTTGTTGTTGTTGTATGTAAATGTGAAGTTTTCAAAGCAAGTGTGATATATAAGATTGATTCTTGCAAATGTTAGTTCAATTTTGTTTCTACCTATCTGATATTACAATAACAAATTTCTTGTTGTGGTGACTTGGGAAAATCTGCATAGTTTATGCAGAGTGACTTACTTTTGACTACCTTTGTTGTTTGCAGTTATAATCTACTGGGAATAGCTCTGAAATTGGACAGGTCCGGCTATTGTGTGAAGGTATCACATTGTTTTCCTGTTTTAATGTATATCTGGACTGCAAACGTGTTGGATATGTTTCAGAACTAACACAGTTACTTGAGTTACAGATTAACGATATCAATCTATATGTATGTTGTGTTGGAACTGACAAATGAGTTTGCGCATGATGTAACAATTAATATTGTTTGATTAAACACTACAGTACTTCTATTGTCCCCTTTTTTTCCACTTGTATTCCATTACCTTTGTACTTGGTTTTCTTTTGTTTGTTCAGAAATGGAGTGAGTACACATCTAACAAACCTATGTAGAAGTTTATACAACAACAGTGAATGCATAGCGAGAGCAACTGGAGGATACTCAGAACCCTTCACCATAAGATCTGGAGTATGAAAAAGTTGTGTCCTGTCCCCTCTCTTGTTCATAACATATATAAACATATGTTAAGAAACCAGCCAAGTAGAGACAGCAAGAATACCACATGACGAGATCACAGAAGAAGAACCATATGCAAATCTAACCATTAGAGAACTCCTGTTTGCAGACCACCAAGCACTAATAGCAAAATCAGAAGCTGAATCCGGGAAGGTTAACCCGGTCAACAAATGCCCGCAGAAGTCGGATGTGTCGGCCTAACGGTGCAAGAACGCAGCTCTGCTGTAAACAGGCACAACGCAATCACATCCACACAAAAAAAAACTCCGGATGAACGAAGAAGAAGAAGCTGAATTACAAGACCACATGAATAGTCTAAACGAAATGTGTAGGAACATAACATGAGAATTAGCACAAGCAAAACAGGTAATGACTATAACTAAAGAACAAACAACAATTCACCTAAACGAACATCCCTTGAAACAAGTAAAGAGTTTCAAGTACCTAGGAAGTATAATATCAAATGGCAAATCAGAAGACGAGATCGAAAATAGGTGAAATAAGGCAAATCAACTCATTGGACAAATGGCACCAATACTAAAGAACAAACATGTATCAATAACTACTAAGAAGGCACTTTACAACACAATTTTCCTACCAACTCTATGCTACCAATGCCAAACCTGGACAATGACAGAAAAAGAGAAAAGAAAAATCACAACAATAGAAATGAGGTTCCTGAGAAGAATACTCAACATATCAAGAAGAGAGATCAGAAATGAAGAAATCAGGATTAAAGTGGGGGTTAAAGCAGCACTAGATTTTAGCAGCAAGTCAAATGGTTTGGCCATGCAAGTAGGTTACCAGTCAACAGCATACCACAACAAGCAATGATGTACAGACCAGATGGAAACACAGGAAGAGGCCGACCATGTAAACGTTGGAGGGAGTGAATAGAGTCCATGGGAATATCGATATATAAAGCCCATAATCTGGCACTCTCACGATGTTTATACTTCACCTCGACACCACAAGGGGAACATGATGAGATGAGTTCAGAAATCAGAATTTTAAAAACTTACAAACTACACCTGTCTGTTACTGGGGGTTACAAAGAATAGTGATCTGTAACCTATCATGCATGTGGTAACAGGCGATTAAGGTGACTTGGGACTGGCTTCCCCCATACCTTAGAAGACTTTAGCCGCACAATGCAACCACTGATGAATGTTTCAAGATAAAGACCCAAATAATACTGGGGACACGGCCAGAGTACAAGCAGGGAAGTACTGCCATAACTATGATGCTGAAATTGAGGCAATCAAGATAGCATTGAGAAATTACTAAATACCAGCCATGGTACACAACCTGTGGTGCTATTGACAGATGCAAAATCAGGCGCTCCTATCTGGAAAATTGCTAGTACTAAGGACACTACTTTCTGAACTTAACAGTCAGCATAAGGTCACCATACAGTGGATACCATCCCACTGTGGAATTCCTGGAAACGACAGAGCTGATCGATTGGCTAAGGAAGGAGCAAAAGAAGAACAGACTGATGTGCGCATTGCATACCATCAAAAGAAAAGAATGATCAAATCAGTCAGAAAGCTACCAAAACCTGCTCAAGATGATAGACCAGAACAAGTCATTATTCTGCGCCTAAGAACAGGACATAATCAATTATGCAACCACATGTATACAAAATTCAAGATTTGTGAATCAGACGTGGATTGCTGGGAAGGTTAACCCGGACAACAAATGCCCACAGAAGTCGGATGTGTCGGCCTAACGGCGCAAGAACGCAGCTCTGCTGTAAACAGGCACAACGCAGTCATGTCCGAAAAAGAGAAACTCCGGATGAACGCAGAAGAAAAAGACGACGTGGATTGGCGTCGCAGACAGCAGAGCACATACTCCAAGACTGCCCAAAATACAACATATCTAGGCAAACCTTCTGGCTTTGTCAAATATTCCTCTCACTTTTGTCTGGAGTTGTAGTGATAGTTTATGTTCATATTTCCATGGATGGAATAGTTGTCAGGGGGGATACCAACTGGGCAGATTGGTGGTTTCTCTACAGAGTTGTTTGGCCTGGTGGGTAAAACTGCTTCTTTTCACCGCCCCATAGCTAAGTTTTCAAATCTGTTCTTCATAGGGTGGCCTGGCAAGCTGAGGAACTGTTCTGCTTGTATTAGCATAGCTGTTTGTTATTTCCAAGGCAAATCTATGCTCAGTAGTTTGCCATTTTCTTAACTATCACCATCAACACACGGCGGTCATGTGGGATCATGAATTGCATTTGCTACTCCTTTACCACAGACGCCGGCAAAGGTGAACAAATCAATTGAAGATTAACATTTTGGGATTATGTGAAACTAGGTGAAAAGAGCAGGCAAACAGCTTCTTAAGAATGGGTGAAAGAGTGCTGTTCTCAGGCTATACAGCGGAAGATGCCTGTTGGCAGTGACTTTTTCATCTACCATGTTGATTGAGTCTCTTTTGCTGTGAAGCATCAAAGAGAGGAAGTGGGTTTTTTTTTTTTTTTTGCTTGTGCTAATGTCATATTGATTTCTTCAATGTCTTTTATTCTTCTGGCTATCTTCTTGTATCCAACTGTTCTCATATGGAACTCCCTAGCCGCTGGTTGATCTTGTTCTATTCTATATAAATGTCCAAACCACTTAATTCTTTGGTGTTCTCTAAAATACATAATCTGATATCCCTACACTTGTTCTTAATTTCTCATTTTTTCCAGCTGCATTTCATCTCACATGGCATGATTTTATGCCTGTGTGTTGCTTGGACAGCCCACGTCTGTCTGATTGAGCGTGATTTGGAAAAGCAGCATCAGCTTTCTCATGAAGATTAAATCAATGACTTACTATATGTGAGTGCTGGACATGCACTACAGATACAAAAGATCAGGGCTTTTATTGTGTAATGTCTCAACAGAATCTGCTGTGTAGAACCAGAAATCCATGCATATGTGCAATAGAAATTAAACCAACAAGAAGCACTTCTGTCAGCAAAAACAAAACAATGAGAGCATGTCATTTGTCCAGGCATCATCTGTGCCCTGCCAGCTGGAAGAAGCCATCATGTCTCTCCAAATGTCTTGGTGTTCCGGATCAACTCTGCCGATAATATTCCTCCATGTGACCATCTCAGTCCATCCAGCATAATCTCTCCCTGCCTTTGCTACAGATCTTTTGTCGTCACATTTTCCAATTTTATCGCAATACAACAGAAAGAAGAGTCATAGCTACCTACATTCAAAAATAATCATTCAGGGAACAGCTGGAGGAAAATAGAGAATGCAAAGAAAATGTGTTCTGGACTGAGAACACCAAAGACTGGATGAGCCACAACATTCCTGCATTTATAATTTATCATTGATAACAGGAAACAATAGAGGAGCATGAGTGTTGATGCTTCCATCCTGGCAGTCCTACCACTTGTGACCCCAGTTATAGGATCAGATCTCATTTACCCCATTTTGACATTAAACAAACCAGCCGTACAGCATCTGTGATGATACTATGTCTGTGATATAACAACAGAGACAACGCTGATTTTTTATTTAAAAAATTTAATTGTCTCTGTTTTTAAACTGACAAAAGCTACTTTAATAATTAAAACACTGGTCAACAACAAATACTTAAAGCAAGTTGCACCATAAATTAATATTGTCATGTGCCAAGTCAACTAGCAAAATATCAATATTGGCATGTGCCAAGTCAACTAGCAAAACATCAACATTGTCATGTGCCAAGTCAACTAGCAAAACATCAATATTGTCATGTGCCAAGTCAACTAACAAAATATCAATATTGGCATGTGCCAAGTCAACAAGCATAGCATCAACACTGTCATGTGCCAAGTCAACTAGCAAAGCATCAACATTTTCACGTGCCAAGTCAACTAGCAAAACATCAACATTGTCATGTGCCAAGTCAACTAGCAAAACATCAATATTGTCATGTGCCAAGTCAACTAACAAAATAATATTGGCATATGCCAAGTCAACAAGCAAAGCATCAATATTGTCATGTGCCAAGTCAATTAGTAAAACAATAATGTCATGTGCTTGTTTGTCAAGCTAGCTAGAAAATATTCCTGCCACGTGGCTTTGTCAAGATAGCAAGTAAAACATCAAATTCTGCCAAATCAACTAGAAAATGTTACTGTCACATGCTGGTTTGCAAGTCACATTCAGGAAAATACTGTAGAGCATACACAATTCCGTTGCCAGAAATAAATGCATAATTGCCATAATCTTAAAACGATGTCAAAATGTGACATGATATAATCTTCAAATGTTGATGACTCGATGTCAAAATGTGACATGATTGTCATTATCTTAAAATGCTTATAAATTAATATCAACAACTGACTTGTTTATGGGCAAGAAATACTCTTCTGTGGATGTATCAGATGAGTCAAATATCAAATGGAATATTCAGGTGGTGCAGCCAGACGCCTGTGACGAAACGCGTTTATCTGTCTTGGGTCGTCAAGATCCTGCACTATTTTGGCGCGTCATCGGGGACTTTCCCAGCTAAAAATAGACTGAGGGAAGCCGATGGAGGACTTACTATCTAGAATCTTCTCGAAACACCGAAATTCGAGTAACCCGTGATGCTGGGTATCGCTCTAAATTCTCGTGCAGAGAGATCTAGAAACTCTAGGCGGGGAATGACGGTTTCCCGAGAAAGTATCTTTTCTCAAGAAGCACTCGTTTCTAGTGCGCATTGAGTTGGCACGAAGCGGGAATGTTAAACCAGTCATTCACTTACTTGTGTTTGACGAGAACAGACGCAGGCCTGATGTGAGCCATTTTTGTGTTGCGTCTCACCTCAACCATGATTCAGCTGACTTATGTAAAGGAAGCTGAGAAGCCCTTGAACAGTTCGGAAGCTGACTGGAGATCTGGTTCCATCATTCAGGTAGATATTTGTTTAAATCATTTAACTTTGTACGTGTGTTCCGCACGCCATGGTTCTAACCTCATTACCTATGCGGATGTCCTTGCATACTAATTAGCAAACCGATCGATAACGCAGTTGACGGCGAATCGTGGGTTTGTTTACTGTGTGCTCGCGGATCAGCTGTTAGAAACGCCGTAATGTGATGTGGGCGATTTGGGTTCCAAATATATGTACCATATATTACCAATCGTTGCATCTATTAGGTTGCTGTGTTAGAATAAACCTAGTTACTTGTGCCGGATGGAAACTTAGATTATGTCAGTCAGTTGCTGAAGCCAGAAGAACGGTTAGAAAACCAGGTAAGTTGGTAGGTGGAGATTCAGACAAAATTGTGCTTAGTTACTAAGTAAAGGAAGAACTTAGTTCTGTGCCACCAGGAATGATGTAACTATTGTGTAATAACTTAATAGTGAATTCATTGTGTGGAACAGCGGATTTCTGTGTACAGGTAAGTTGCTTTGGTGCTATATCTATATATATATATGATGTGACAGTGTGTGTATATATATTAGGTGATACTTCCTGGGGTAATTCCGAACGCCAAATAGCTCGACGCGTGATAACACTGCGTGCCCGTCGCGATATAAATATGCGTTCTGAATTCTTGTCTAAGCTACCTGTTTCTTTCATACTGGCGCTAGTGCGAGTGAATGCTAAGGTGCTGGAAGTATGGAAGGATGCAAGGAGGCTGTATGAGACTGGGGAAATATAGGATATGGGGGATGTGAAAGCAAGTTATGAAAGTATGTGTTGGTAGACCAAACCAACGATGAAGTTCAGTCCATGCCAAGGCTAAACCACTTGGGGAGGACAGAACTGGAACCCTTGGAACATGTGGGGAACATGTATTCTCAAGAAGGCTTCTTGACTCTAAGGCAGAGTCTGATAAGAAGAGTTTGCTGTGGCGTGGGCAGGTGATCCCACCAGCAAACAGGCTTGTGTACATAGTGGATGTGATCATGTCCTATCCCTATATCCCGAGGGATGGTATATTGATCACGATTATGTTTCTTAATGTACATTAATGATGTTAGGAACGAGTCCAGGGACTCTTTACCTAGTTGTTTAGTTCAATTAAATTAGAACTATAATAACAGCCTTGTATCACTACTGACGTTAGCGACGACTGGTAGATGATTAGGGATAGGTGAGACCTACGATCAGACTCGTCATTCTGATTTCTTGCTCTGTTTGACGGGCTGTTCTGTGAGGCCAGCTGACATTTGCAAACCCATGCTTTACTACTCGCCATATAGAGATAATGCTTTGGTTATATGCATAACTAAGTAGCATGACTGAGGGTTGAGTAGTTATTGGTAGGATGCATGTGGACTAATGTTTGGGCCAGTATACTCTCACCGGTCGCTCTTCCTTTTCAGGAGTTTGCCTGTTGAGGAACCAGTCAACTATAATTGTTGTTGGCAGGAAACCACTTCGTGTGACAGAGCGAAGGGTTCAGTTCTTTACTTATCACGCCAGACTCAACCACACCAGATACCCAATGTGCTGCACCATGAGTGAAGTTTGCTTCAAGAAATACAACTGCCCTGAAGGTGCACGTGTGGGAAGTGATGGTTTGTGATCGTTTTCAAATACTAGAAGATACTGTTTTTGCCAGGAACATTTCAGCATTTTGAGTAATCATGCTCAACGAAAGGAAACACCGGTCCGTTTATTATGACGGGGGTTCTGCCTAAACGCAGAAGTAACTGATCTTCAGACACTTGAATGGTTCTTTGGACAGCTCTAGTGGCAGATCTTGAGAAGAACTACACCAGTTATTGACTTGTGGCAAGTGTAACCCGGTGGAAGGGACTATGGATTATAGTCCAACCTGAATTGTTTCCGTGAAATAGATGTCTGATTCTATTAATGTACTGTCTCAGTATGAAGATATAAACTGTGTTCGAGTAGGACTCAGTAACATTTTCAGTAGCCATATCTGATTCTACAAGCCGTGTGACTGTAAGAGACCATTGAATTGGTCAGTGACATTCGTTCATCCATGTTCCTGTGATGTGATGAAGGGACCATTGAATTGGTCAGTGACATTTGTTCATCCATGTTCCGGTGATGTGATGAAGGGACCATTGAATTGGTCAGTGACAGATCGGTTCTGCAGTGGGACTGTGCTATGAGTGATAGACCATTCGATTGTTCAGTGACTATTTAAGTTCATCGAAGTAACGAGTACTTGGAGCCAAGTCCAGGAGGATTGTCTCCCAACCGGTATTGTTCGAGAACTGTATTAACAGTGACTCCGTGGGAGTGATATAGATGCAGTTGGTCCAGCCAGCAGTGACTATTGTTGTGGATCCACGCTCTGGAGACGGAGTGGTCTCCAAGGTTCTAGTCATCTCACTGGAAGGAAGCCGGGTGAGTGGCGGACCGACTGGACGGGACATCTGCATCCAATCTACTTCTCAACTCGATGAAGATACCTACATCTCTGATTCTATCTCTACTCTATCTTCTATTTGTGTAAATAGATTCTTCTATCAGGATGTTCATTTCAGTTCTATATTCTCAAGGGTAGAATAAACTTTATGTAAGTTGACTTGCTCTTTGTATAATGATGGAGTGTGGTCTCGGACGATGCCTAAGTGTTCATTGTTCCACAGGTGTAGGTAGTTAGTGGGGGTCTAGAATCTGGAGGGGCTTGTAGACGTAATTAACTAATATGAGAGCAACCACAGAGTAAAAATGTGTTTCTGCTCGTCCAACCCCTGGGGCTAGAATACACGGGAGTGCCAGAGACACCTCGGGTGTGGTTCACTCTCACTACCCAAGGTGAACTCGTCACACTCCCCACGACTCACAGGTAAGGTTATGATACTCAAGAATCATAGTACAAACACTTCCATTGACCCATTTCCAGTGTTTGTATAGTGATAATGCTCTTAACACGGTCTCTGTGGCTGAAGGGCTTGCGAACGCGGTTTGTGAGCCCATATACCCGGGTTCGAAACACGGCGGTGCTCGTATTTTCGAAAAAGGTATAGAGACCGGTCGTTCAGAAAGCAATGGCAAACTACTGAACGTAACACTTGCCTAGTACATCAACAGCAGCTGAAAATGCTGGTGTTGACTGCAACGTCCCGTAAGGGATACGCAACAAAATTTAATTTCTTCTTCTTCTTCGTTCATCCGGATTTTTTTTCAGGATGTGATTGCGTTGTGCCTGTTTACAGCAGAGCTGCGTTCTTGCGCCGTTAGGCCGACACATCCGACTTCTGCGGGCATTTGTTGACCAGGTTAACCTTCCCAGGAAATTTAATTTAATGCTCTTAACAAAGTGAAGAACAAACAACTATTGAGCTATAGGTTGAAGAGTTTGTCGGGTGTTCGCATACGGCATAGTCCCATGATAGCCACACATCTATTTGTCTTGTCCAACTGGCAGTAATGAATGTAAATAAATGAGAGTGGCATGTCATCTTGCTTGCACCAAAAACTAAGATGTCAGGAATATCAAACTAACAACAATGGCTCAGACTGGAGTCACCAATATGGAGGTAGAGTGCAAACAAGGAATAATAATAACTATGACATACATATCATAAAATTGTGATATATCAACATTTTAAACCAACAATTTTAAGCTCTGAACGTGAGCAGTGATCGTTAACAGGCTAGCCAAAACATGTTGGCAATTTCAAAGACTAAATTGTAATTAAATACAACTGGTTTGAAACACAATAGTGTTAACATCACCATGGACAAAACATCTTGAGAAAATGAGTACGTTTGAACACAACCACCAAAATAAACTCTTTCAAGTACATGACACTGTTAACATATGAAAGTAATGCCCTTCAAAGCTAATATCAGGTGTACAAGTAATTAATAATATCAGATCTAATAGAAATATCAATCATGATCAGAATACTCTGTACACATATGAACAGTATCAACCATAGATAAGTTAACTACGTGTAACTTACTGTGTATAAGTGTTAACCGTGTACTATTGTTAATCACATCTAAGCGTTAACCATGGATAAATGTTAATCACATGTAGGTTTTAATCACGCACAAGTGTTAATGACATGTAAGTGTTAACTATGGATAAGTGTTAAATCACATGAAAGTATACACTATGTGTAAGTATTAACTGTATGTAAGTATAAACCTCAAATATGAACTACATGTAAGTATGTCCCACACATAAATATTAACCGTATGTAGGAATCACATGCAAATATTAACCATGTTTAAGTAACAACCATGTCTGAGAATTAACTGCTAATAAATAACTATATAAGTGTGAACCACATGTATGAAACCCATGTAAGTGCCATGTGTAAAATATTGTAAGTGAACCACATGAACTGTCTGTAGCTGTTAAGCACTTTAAGTATATCCCAAATATTAACTGCTAACATGTAACTATGTGTAATTATCATCTAAGAATGTGTACCAACATTGTCTAAGATTTTTGTGTAAGTAATAACCACATGTAAGTAGCAACTGTGTGTAAGTGTTAGGCACTTTAAGTATGTCCCCAATATTAACCACTACATGTAAATATCACCAACACATACGTGTGAAACATGCAAGTGTCAACTTTGATCAAGTACCAGCTATGTGCAAATGTCATCCATGTGTATGCATGTACAGTTTGACATTTCAGAATGAAGTTAACAAATCTGCAAATGAAGTTCATAATTTCAAGACACACAAAATTCCATTGTAATAAAAAGAGACCATTGAAATATATCACCTGCGAAACCAGGGAAATCAAAGCAATTGTTACTTAGAAAAACTGAGCACATGTGTTGTTGATTGGGCGCGAAATATATTTGTCAGAGTTGATGTATGCCTTAATAGCAGGCAGCTCCTCAAATCGCTCATGATATTCCTCCAGCTTTGGACTGTCTGCCAACAGTTTTGGTTCAAAGATCTTGAAAACGTCCAGTATTTCAAAAATGTGAAAATCACACACAGTCACCTGAAAATAATATAATTATTACTACAAAGCAAATATGATAATCAATGTGATAGACATTTAACAATAACCTGATTATAAATGTACAGCTTCAATGCCAATAATTATCATGGCGAACAGAAAAATAATGTGTAAGGTATGTAGAAACATCACTTGATGAGAAGTCATAACCAATTAGGTCTAAAAATTCACGGGGGAAAGACCTCAATTCAAGAGGCAGAATCATACACATCTTAAGGTAGCAATCTAGACAAATTGAGGAAACACATAGAAATTAAAATATGAATACAAATGGCAAGAGAAGCTTTCATGGCATTTGGAAGTGAAACTGACAATACTGCAACATTCAATCAGTAACTGCAACATTCAATCAGTAACTGCAATGCTAAATCTGTGCTACTGCATGCATCAGAAACCTGGAGAATGACTACAATTACTTATAAACTGAGAATACTGCAACATTCAATCAGTAACTGCAATGATAAATCTGTGCTACTGCGTGCATCAGAAACCTGGAGAATGACTACAATTACTTATAAACTGAGAATACTGCAACATTCAATCAGTAACAGTAATGATAAATCTGTGCCACTGCATGCATCAGAAACCTGGAGAATGACTACAATTACTTATAAACTGAGAATACTGCAACATTCAATCAGTAACAGCAATGATAAATCTGTGCTACTGCGTGCATCAGAAACCTGGAGAATGACTACAATTACTTATAAACTGAGAATACTGCAACATTCAATCAGTAACTGCAATGATAAATCTGTGCTACTGCATGCATCAGAAACCTGGAGAATGACTACAATTACTTATAAACTGAGAATACTGCAACATTCAATCAGTAACAGTAATGATAAATCTGTGCTACTGCATGCATCAGAAACCTGGAGAATGACTACAATTACTTATAAACTGAGAATACTGCAACATTCAATCAGTAACAGCAATGATAAATCTGTGCTACTGCATGCATCAGAAATCTGGAGAATGACTACAATTACTTATAAACTGAGAATACTGCAACATTCAATCAGTAACAGCAATGATAAATCTGTGCTACTGCATGCATCAGAAACCTGGAGAATGACTACAATTACTTATAAACTGAGAATACTGCAACATTCAATCAGTAACAGCAATGATAAATCTGTGCTACTGCATGCATCAGAAACCTGGAGAATGACTACAATTACTTATAAACTACAAACATTCATAAACTGGTGTCTGTTCAGAATAGTGGGACTGAGAATATGGTATGACACCATCACCGATGTGGAGCTCATGGAGAGAACTAGAACTCAAGTGAATCAAGAGGTGAGGGTAGGTCAGCATGGCTGAATGGATAAGAACACATGTTCTTAAACATCCGGTGTGCTGATGCTGCGGTAAAGGGTTGAACCCCTACACCAGACAGTTGGTCTAAAATGTTGACCTACCGTCCTTGACTTGGGGACGAAAATTACTGTACCTATGAAGTCGGAGTGGGTTCGTCTGATGTGGTGAGGGACACTGTTTATAAGGAAAGCTAATCCACACACAAAATTCAGTCCAGAATTAGTGTGTATGGACAACGCTCGAGTTCAAAGCGAGCGAGCGCAAAAAATAAAAAAGGTGAGGAAAAGACGCTGGTGTTCGATATGACACACACTGAGAAAACTTGAAGATAGTACAACTAGACACTTCATTGTCTGGAATCTACTGGACAAATGAAATTGTGGCAGACCTAAAAGCACCTGGAGAAAAGAATTAACAACAGAGAGTAATAATATGGGGAGGACATGGTCACAGCTAAGGATAGAGGGTTTGGAGTGAGTTGGTTGTGGGACTGTGCTACTGTGGTGGATAAAAGGTGAAACAAGACAAAGAGAGATTATCTACAACATAAGGAATATGCAATCAGTTGCAGGCTGCAAAACTGACGGGACATTCACTATTTTAATGATACTGTTTAAATTTAGCTGACAGTCGATGGATATTCAAGCGAATGTGATGATGTACTACTGAAAGCAATTGACATTATTTGTATGTTGTTAATTTGAAGTGTCATATTAAAACACTGAAATTTACTTTATTTTTAAAAAAGAACCTGCTTTTCTGACATCTACTGTGCAGGTAGCTTTATTGCCAGTGGTAATGTGACACCAGTATAAACTGAAAACCAAATCAAGCAATTAAAATAGGCCCAAATATAACATCCACAGCTGAGCAAGGTTCTCAAGTATAAATGAACCAAACTTATTAAATAAATAAATTGTACATACACACACATACACCAAAATGTTTGATAGCTTCAAACACTGAATATCTTTACCCGGGGAAGGTTAACCCGGTCAACAAACGCCCGCAGGAGTCGGATGTGTCAGCCTAACGGCGCAAGAACGCAGCTCTGCTGTAAACAGGCACAACGCAATCATGTCCGGAAAAAAAACTCCGGATGAACGCAGAAGGAGGGAGGAGAAGAACATCTTTACTTATCAGAAAATGCAAATACTCATAAACCATCCAACACTTGATTGCCGTTAAAAATATATCTCTTTAATTTGATACAATGGAGTTCCTACCTTGTCCCCAATAAAGAACTGTTTGTCGGCCAAGTATTTTTCCAACTCCGCAAGTTTTGGCTTTGTCTGTTCAACATAGTTCTCTCTTCTTCTTGTCATCCTGAAAAACAAAATATTCCATCACATTTTTATGGGCAGATTTTATATACATATGACTCCTGATTGAAAATGACTGAATACAAGAAGAAACATATAAACCCTAAACTTTTTTTAAAAGGTAAAAATGCAGCAGTAATTAAGTAAACAGTAACAGATAGTTTAAATAATTGTTACAGCTAAGAAACTGTTTCCTCAGTCACACAGAGATGGTTGGTTCATCGGATGCACTGGGAAACATTGTGCTGACTGAAAACAGTTGTAGAAGATACAGGAGTAGACAGAGAAATGATGCTGCCAGATCATTTCGATCAATATGTTTTTTCCAAAGCGATTACAGCTCACAAAACTATGGAAATCTCTGATGTGGAATGTAGCTGATTAGTTCACCTCATGAGAGATGGCATGACTGGGATTTCAATATTCGATTCCAACTCAGAAGCTGCCATGTTTGCTCCCAGCACAGGACAGGGCATTTTTACATAAACTATTAGTTTTAATGATATCACACTTGCCCGGATTCTTGGGTGTGGATCCAATATCTAGCTTTCGTGGATAAAGGACGTCCAACAAGTGCAAGTTGTGAATGTTAAAGACACCACCACAGTTGGACATCACAGAAAGAAGGCCATAAGGTTACTGCCCTGGAAAACTTATTAGGGGGAAAAACATCCCATGGATAGGCAGAGGTGTTTGCTTGGATGTAATCTCTCTATAGAAAGTAAGCATTACACCAATGATTGCTAAAGTCAGATACACTGATCTTAGATTTAGGTGCATAGCTAGATGTAATCTATCTGTAGAAAGTAAGCCTTACACCAATGATTGCTAAAGTCAGATACACTGACCTTAGCTTTAGATGCATAGCTAGATGTAATCTATCTATAGAAAGTAAGCCTTACACCAATGATTGCTAAAGATACACTGATCTTGGAGTTAGGTGAATAGCTAGATGTAATCTATCTATAGAAAGTAAGCCTTACACCAATGATTGCTAAAGTCAGATACACTGACCTTATTAGAGTTAGATGCATAGCTAGACGTAATCTATCTATAGAAAGTAAGCCTTACACCAATGATTGCTAAAGTCAGATACACTGATCTTAGAGTTAGATGCATAGCTAGACGTAATCTATCTATAGAAAGTAAGCCTTACACCAATGGTTGCTAAAGTCAGGTACACTGATCTTAGGTGAATAGCTAGATGTAATCTACAGAAAGTAAGCCTTACACCAATGGTTGCTAAAGTCAGATACACTGATCTTAGAGTTAGATGCATAGCTAGACGTAATCTATCTATAGAAAGTAAGCCGTTCACCAATGATTGCTAAAGTCAGGTACACTGATCTTAGGTGCATAGCTAGATGTAATCTACAGAAAGTAAGCCTTACACCAATGGTTGCTAAAGTCAGATACACTGATCTTAGAGTTAGATGCATAGCTAGACGTATATCTATAGAAAGTAAGCCGTACACCAATGGTTGCTAAAGTCAGATACACTGATCTTAGAGTTAGATGCATAGCTAGATGTATATCTATAGAAAGTAAGCCTTACACCAATGATTGCTAAAGTCAGATACACTGATCTTAGAGTTAGATGCATAGCTAGACGTATATCTATAGAAAGTAAGCCGTACACCAATGGTTGCTAAAGTCAGATACACTGATCTTAGAGTTAGATGCATAGCTAGACGTAATCTATCTATAGAAAGTAAGCCTTACACCAATGATTGCTAAAGTCAGATACACTGATCTTAGGTGCATAGCTAGATGTAATCTACAGAAAGTAAGCTTTACACCAATGGTTGCTAAAGTCAGATACACTGATCTTAGAGTTAGGTTCATAGCTACATATAATCTCTCTACAGAAAACAGCCTTACACCAATGATACACTGATCTTGGAGTTAGGTGAATAGCTAGATGTAATCTATCTATAGAAAGTAAGCCTTACAGCAATGATTGCTAAAGTCAGATATACTGATCTTAGAGTTAGATGCATAGCTAGACGTAATCTATCTATAGAAAGTAAGCCTTACACCAATGATTGCTAAAGTCAGATACACTGATCTTAGGTGCATAGCTAGATGTAATCTACAGAAAGTAAGCTTTACACCAATGGTTGCTAAAGTCAGATACACTGATCTTAGAGTTAGGTTCATAGCTACATATAATCTCTCTACAGAAAATAGCCTTACACCAATGATTGCTAAAGTCAGATACACTGATCTTAGAGTTAGGTTCATAGCTACATGTAATCTCTCCACAGAAAGTAAGCCTCACACCAATGATTGCTAAAGTTAGATACCCTGATCTTAGAGTTAGGTGCATAGCTATAGTTGATGTATCCTGCTGGGAAAGAAGCCCGCCTCAGGTTATTACATGGCACTTGACATCTCAGAGGTAAGCATCTGTCATGTGATCATATTTCTGACATTGTCTGCTTAAGTCTGTCACATATACTCCATGCTACCAGTACTCACATAGTCAGCCCCATAGCAAAGGCGAGCAAATCCTTGCCGAAGATCTATTATCTCATCCAGCAGGAGATCAGCGTGGGCCTGTTCTTTCTCAGTTTCTCCATCTGGAAATTAATTTATAAAAATGCTATTAATAAAACTGACTAAACCTTATGAGAATAAATAATACTGCAGTGCCAATTTGTCCAATAAATCAACATAAAGGAAACCGATCTAAGGATGAAGGTCTCCTGTGCGCAGGGTGAATGAACTGTGAATTCAAGGTATCAAATGGCCAGGGTAAAAGAACAGGATGCAAGGTGTCATGTATCTAGGTTGAGCAAACTGGATGCAATATACCCCGTGTCCAGGGTGAGTGAATTGTGGATACAAGATGTCCTATGTCCAGGGTGAGTGAATTGTGGATACAAGATGTCCTATGTCCAGGGTGAGTGAACTGTGGATACAAGATGCCCTATGTCCAGGGTGAGTGAACTGTGGATACAAGATGTCCTATGTCCAAGGTGAGTGAATTGTGGATACAAGATGTCCTATGTCCAGGGTGAGAGCTGTGAATGCAATATGCCCTATATCCAGGGTGAGTAAACTGTGGATACAATATGCCCTATGTCCAGGGTGAGTGAACTGTGGATACAATATGCCCTATGTCCAGGGTGAGTGAACTGCGGATACAAGATGTCCTATGTCCAGGGTGAGTGAACTGTGGATACAAGATGTCCTATGTCCAGGGTGAGTGAACTGTGGATACAAGATGTCCTATATCCAGGGTGAGTGAACTGTGGATACAAGATGTCCTATGTCCAGGGTGAGTGAACTGTGGATACAAGATGTCCTATATCCAGGGTGAGTGAACTGTGGATACAAGATGTCCTATATCCAGGGTGAGTGAACTGTGGATACAAGATTCCCTATGTCCAAGGTGAGTGAACTGTGGATACAAGATGTCCTATGTCCAGGGTGAGTGAACTGTGGATACAAGATGTCCTATGTCCAGGGTGAGTGAACTGTGGATACAAGATGCCCTATGTCCAGGGTGAGTGAACTGTGGATACAAGATGTCCTATGTCCAGGGTGAGAACTGTGGATACAAGATGCCCTATGTCCAGGGTGAGTGAACTGTGGATACAAGATGCCCTATGTCCAGGGTGAGTGAACTGTCAATACAAGATGTCCTATGTTCAGGGTGAGTGAACTGTGGATACAAGATGTCCTATGTCCAGGGTGAGTGAACTGTGGATACAAGATGTCCTATGTTCATCTAGTGTGCTTGAAGTTGTCAGGGATAGACAAATCCATGCGCCAAGTCACTATGGTGCCTTGAAATTTCTGCCTGGCATCTGAATTTTCAATTATTTTCTGTATATTTGCAAAAAAATACACTGGCCCCTGAGAAAAAATGAATGGCTCCTGAATTATGTTTAGATTGTTCTATTTCTTGCAAGATGTCCTCAGCTCAGTTTAGATATGAACAAGACTAACTGTTCTATTTTAGAAAACATGCCAGAGGGTTCTGGAGTACTACAGCTACATTGAATGGGATGTGTCAGATATGCAAGAACCGGTATTCCCGATGCGTAAGTGCTGTGTAAGAAGTCTACAGTCTATCCGACCTTTGAGAGTAGTGGCTATTTAATGAGCTGTATCCATGTTCCTGTAACTGGTCAGAATGTTGTTAGTGTGTATTAGAAGCTGAAGCATTCCTCCTGCTGTTTGAGTTGTTCCCATATGATGGCATTGTGGTGTTGTAACTGTAACCCAAGCAGAAAGCCTGCCAACCCTCTGACTATGGGGAGTATAACCCTAGTCAAGGAAAAAAGCACTCTTGACAGAAAGCTGTTAACTGAAAGATGCTGCAGAGGAAAAAACATTTATAACTTCTTTCAACACTGAATTTGTTTTTAATGCTAAAGTTATGTCAGATCTTGGTTCCCAGAAGGTTACACTTTTTGGGGTTTCTGTTTTGTCTGTCCACACTGGACTGATTTTTGCGTGTGGGCAATTTTCCCTATGACTAGTGCCCCATCAGCACACCGGAAGTTTAAGAGACAGGGCTCTTATCCATTGGGCCATGCTGACCTCTACAATGTTACATGAGTAATGCAAGTCTTATCACACAATCATCCACCGAAGCAAGAAGCTGCTATAAGACGTGTTAGCACCATCTCATTTTGTTGGCTTGAATGCACGGAGGAATAGATGGCCAGTCTTTTCCTCTGTTGGTGGACGACGAACGTAGGTGGAAGACCCCGTTGGGTCATTATCAGCGCAGCTCTGTATCAACTACACTAACGCCTCCTCCCCCATGAAGCTATTGTTCTGGATATAACTGAATCAATAATCTGTTACAATAAGCACATATATGCATAAAATAATATCACAGACAAGATTTCCACTCACAGAGATTGTGTTTGCGCGCTAGGTATCGAAGAATTGCATTCGTCTGAGTCAGTACAACATCGTCATCGATGTAGTAAGGAAGCTGTGAAATGGGGATAATGAAACAGTCAATAATTAAACAAAATATATCTACAAATTTCTGAATCTTATAGTTCTCTTTGTAATGTGTGGTTTATTACTTTCTCTCTCTGCTCTTTCCCTTTTTTCTCTCTCTCTTTCGCTCCATCTCTCCTGCTGACACATGTGCAGCTTTGTTCTTATATGCCCTGTACCCCCCAATGAAACAACCAACTCACGCCAAGCCACTCAATCTTTGGCTATCTCCTTGGATTCCTCCTTGTTCTCCGTCTCTAATTCTCTTCTCGATGTGTGTTTAGGTCTACTTTGTTTTAGATAAAGGACTTTCTAGTTCTTCTTCTTCTTCTTCGTTCATCCGGAGTTTTTTTTTTCCGGATGTGATTGCGTTGTGCCTGTTTACAGCAGAGCTGCGTTCTTGCGCCGTTAGGCCGACACATCCGACTTTTGCGGGCATTTGTTGACCGGGTTAACCTTCCCGGGGGTTTCTTAGGACGTTTGACTCTCACTGGTGTGGTGTTATCTCCCATTCTAGCTGGCCCATATAGAACAGCCAAAGACATCCTGGTCAGCCCTCAAGGGAAGGCAGGGGCAGACCATGGGCATTCCCCGCCATCCAAGGAGGCTTCCATAATTGCAGAGCCAACACACAGCACTCTGGTACTGGGCTCACCCAAGGAATCGTCACGTCCTGCACATGGCTGCTTAGCCTCACTTCCGTATATTGGGCCTTCCGTTCACCATAGGCTGTTCTTCCGGAAACCAGAAGAATGCAGTGTGCAGATGACATCCACACAGTGAGCTTTCGACTCGGACTTTCCGCGCAATGGATTTGCTATCCGAGCAATATTCCATTTCGTGCCTCTAGGACACTTTTTCCACCTTATTTGAAGCCCACACAGTGAGCTTTTGATTCGGACTTTCCACGTAATGGATTTGCTATCCAAGCAATATTCCATTTCGTGCCACTAGGACACTTTTTCCACCTTTTATGAAGCTCACACAGTGAGCTTTTGATTCGGACTTTCCACGTAATGGATTTGCTATCCGAGCAATATTCCATTTCATACCTCTGGGGGGCTTTTGTAACCGACATACCTGTGGTATGAAGTGTGGCAGTCTGAATACTTCTTCATACACCTTTAAATGTCAACCTGTATGTAGTTAAAGTAAGCTGCGGTCAACTTGAGCTTGTTGATATCTCCATAGAGCTTGTCCTCAAATGAAGCAGGTGTGGGCCAAAATATCTTTCTCTGTTCTGCATACGTTGGGCAATCCTGCAGCAAATGTTTTGATGTCATTTTTCCAGTTCGACAATTACATTCATCGGTATCTCCTATTTTTAGTTTATTGAACAAGTGGTATTTCAGCCTGTTATGTCCTGTGCGGAGTCTGAAGATTGCTACTTGTTCTCTTCGGTCGAGTTTGTAATATGCATCATCCTTCTGGTGGCCTGGATGCTCTGATTCCCATTTGGTTTTATAGGTGCTTTTTATCAACCTCTTTGCCTCATTGTAAGTTATGTCTATGTCAGGCTGTGGTAGTCGTCCGCCCTCTTTTGCCAGTCTGTCAGCCTCTTCATTTCCAGGTATACTGCAATGTGATGGGATCCACTGTATTACAACTTTTTTGGATTTCTGGCTTAGACCATGGAGTGCTGCTCTTAGGTCAGCTATTTCTGTGCTGTTATTGCTCTTCAGTATTGAGACAGCTGACTTTGCATCTGTGAAGATAGCTATTTGCTTCTCTTTATTTTCCTCCATCAAGAGCATTTCTGCTGCAGTTTTCAGAGCCTCTACCTCTGCTTTGAAGTTACTTGAAAACTTTCCAGTTGCCACTGAATGTGTTTTTGTCACTCCATTTGTTAAATTTAGGAGAATTCCTCCTCCTCCATTCTCTATTGAATTTTTGGCTGATCCATCTGTATATGCATGGGTCCAATTGCTGCTTGGGTAATGTTCTTTTATGTAGTTTAGGGTTATTTCTCTTCTTTCGGTTTCATGCTGAGTGTTCTTTTTCTCAATACCAGGAATGTTTTCTATCATCTCAGGCAGTTGCTGCTGTCTCCAAGCTGGGAAGTTGTGTGCATAGTAAATGGGATTGACTGTTGATATGTTAAGTATGGGATCTGCCCTAATCTTTCGTTTTGCAGTTTCTACAAAGTTGCGACGCTTCAGTCTTCCTTTTCCAAAACCATTAAACCTGTTATACATAGGGTGGTCTGTCAATCTTCTAAATTTTTCTGCTTGTTGCTGGGCTCTGCTATCTCTTCTGTCCTGCATTGGTTGTAAACAAGTGATCTTTTCTAGTTCATTAATAGGCGTTGTCTTCAGGCTTCCAGTTATGATTCGCATTCCTTGGTTTTGGACTCTACTTATTTTGTTAAAGTTTGACTTAGCTGCTGTTGCCCAAGCTGCAATGCCATATTCCAGTACTGGCCTCACCCGTCCAGTATATAGCTTCTTGAGAACTTTCTCATCTGCTCCCCACGTTGTACCAGCAAGCTTTTTCATGATTGCCATTCTTTGCCTTGCTCTTGTTCGATTTTTCTCAACCTGTGTTTTCCATGTCAGGCGACGATCAAAGGTGACTCCGAGATAGTTTGGATTTTCTTCATGGCGCAATATTTTTCCATTCAATACCAGCTTAGGTTGCTGAGTTTTATTTGAGAGGGAGAACACTGTGCATGTTGTTTTCTCCTCACTTATCTTCACTAGCCATGATTTTGACCAGTCCTCTAGTGCTAATAGGGCTTGCTGTAATCTGCTGTTAGCTGTACTAATATATTCTTCAGATGTCCATATGGCTAGGTCATCTGCAAAGGATGATGTGTGTACTCTGGCTGGAAAATTTTCCGTGATGTCGTTTATATATGCTAGGAATAATGTTGGTGAAAGAACTCCTCCTTGGGGGACACCTTGCTCCAACAGCATCATTTTGCTGGTTTGTCCTTGTACTTTTGTCCTGGCAGTTCTGTTCTCAAGGTAGTGGCTGATCCATTTGTACATTTTCCCACAAACATGCATTTTTTGCAGTTTTACTTTCAGTCCTTCCTTCCATACTTTATCAAATGCTTTTTCTAAATCTATCCAGACCGCTAGTGTGTGCATTTTCTCTTGGAAGGCATCCTCTATTTCCTGAGCTATATAGGTTATTTGATCTTCAGTGGATCTGTACTTTCTGAATCCTGCTTGGTGTGGTGTTATGAGTTCCAGATGCCATGTTAGCCTGCCATTGATAATGCGTTCCATTAATTTTCCTACACAGCTAAGTAGACTGATAGGTCGATAGCCATTTGGTTCTTCCAGGTCTTTTCCTTTCTTTGGGACTGGTATTAGTATAGCTTCCTTCCATGCCTGTGGGACTATTCCCCTCTTCCAGCTGTAATTTAGGACTGCTAGTAGTTTCTTTTTTGCCTTAGTGCCTAGTCCTATAAGCATTTCATTTGTGATTCCATCCTTTCCTGGTGATTTCTTCTTTTTTAGGGTATTCATTGCCTGTTCCATTTCTTCCATTGTTAGATTTGCCATCATATATGCTGCTGCTGTCTCTGTATTACTATGATGTATCTGTTTATCTTTGATTGCTTTCTTCTGTTCGGTTGTAATATCAATGTGGTTTGCACTGGCATAGTGTTCCATTAGTGCATTTGCAGCCTTTTTTCCTGTAAGCAAGGCATTTCCTTGTGTAACCCTTTACAAGGCGTAGCGTCCGTTACCGGCCGATCTCTAAATACGAGCGTAGCGTCCGATTCCGGCCGATACTATTATGCATTGTAAAAACGCGATCTCTCGGCTTTCCGACACTTCCGACCGCTACTTTCACTTTCGCCTATAGCTTGACAACGTGGCCACCATTTGTAAACGCGCTACAATGACTTTGAACAGACTTTTACGGACTTGTTTTGATAGTTTTCGGGAGTTTTACGCTGTTTTTCAAAATGGATTTCGGCGATTCTTCAAGTGATAGCCGAGATTTCGCTCTGTTCAATTTAAATGACATTAAAGGGCACGAAGTTGATTATTAATCGGAGCTAGATATCAGTGCAAAGCGTTACTTTGCATTAGCAGTCATGAGTCGGACTTTAAAGAAAGTGATTATGATTCTGAAAATGTGTTTGTAAATTGCCGTATAGATGACGGAAAATCACAAACAACATGCCGTATTTCGTAAATATTTGTGTTCATATATGGATTACCGGCAACAATCACGTGAGTAACATATTCTGCATGCTTTTCCCTTCATTGTGTTGTTTATTTAACTAAAATCGGTTGACTAACACTATTTGTGATGTTTTTACTAACGCGACCCGAAATTTTTACAGAACCTGAAAAAATCTTGCCCATTCAGGGCTACAAAATGGACAAGCGTCTGCCCTGTAAAGGGTTAATTGTTATTTGTTTGTTTCTAGGTCCTTCATTGTTCATGGCTTTCACTAGTTTCCATAGTTTGTTTCCATCCCTGTCAAAATTCAGGTTTTCTGTTTTTTCCCTCCAACAATCTCTTGTTGTTTGATTTACTGTTCTTTTATATTTTGCTGAGATGGCTTTGAGAGAGATGTTCGCTTCAATTGTTTGTTCTCTCTCTGCTGTCTTCCTGGCATCTTCAACTTTGTCCTCCAAACTTTGTAGTTCTTCAGTCCAGTATGGTTTGTAATTTTTCCTTGCTCCTCTTGGAATGGACTCAGTGGCTGCCTGTATTATCGCTCTGTTTAGACTTTCCACCATTTGCTTCATGTTGCCATATCGTGTATTTATGTTTTCACAATATTTGTCTGTTAGTGTGGCAAATCTGTCCCAATCTGCTCGTTTGTAATTCCAGCGGGGCAAGGGCTTTTGCTCCTGTGGAACATACTCCATATTCATTACAAGCTTGATTGGTCTGTGGTCACTACCTGCTAATTGGTCCAGCACATGGCGGTCGATTTTGTGGAGGATGTCTCCTGTGCAGAAAGCTAAGTCTGGAGTAGAAGTGGTAATCCATCTTCTGGAGTAGAAGCTCGGTGTGTCATCCGCTTTGTTGAGTAGATGGAGATTTGAGTCTATTTCCCAGTCCTCCACTTCATCTCCTCTTTTGTCAGTATCTGGGTATCCCCATCTTTCTGAACGGCTATTAAAGTCTCCGACAATAATGCAATTTGTGTCAGTTATTTTCATGTTTGAGAGTGTAAGATTCTTATCTGCTGGGCTATAAAGATTGTAAATTCTTATTTTCACGTCCTTTATCATTATATCAACACCTATAATTTCTGTTTGGTTGTCAGAGATCACAGATACTTCGCTGCAAGGTATTGTATTTCGTGTAAGTATTAGAACTCCTCCTTTATGTCCTTCGCGGTCGAAACGTGTGGCCTGATATCCCCTGACTGAAAATTTGTGCTTGGCGTTGAGGTGTGTCTCTTGAATGCATGCCACATCTATTCTATCTTTATGAAGACGCTGTGTCAGGGATTCTTTCTTGTTATAAACTCCTTCGGCATTCCACTGTAGTATGTTGAGTGTCCTTGGTATTTGGTCAATAGCTCTTAACCTACTCCTCTGTGCCTTGACTCCACAGCACAGGAAAAGGTGACCACCAGTAGTCATGGGTGGACCCCCTCGAGGCAGGGGGCCCGGCACTATCACCGCCTGATGGGACTTCACGGGATTAGCACCATAACGATTAATTTTGATTTGTGACATCATGCTTTCAAGTTCTATTAGCAGGTTTCCTTAATTCGTGACCTCTCGAGTGCAACTTTTCCCCAATTCTTGATTCACTGTTATTTATTTTTTCTCTACATGAGCACCACACTGGTGATTCTGTCATACCATTTATGTCCTGTTCTGCTCATACACAAATTAAATGGGTAGCTTCAGGGAAAGAAATACTGATGCTCACTTGCCAAGAAAGTGATCTCATATTATTTTTTTCTGAACGGTACAGCTCTGAGATCAAACCAGCCTCAGCAAATGGATACCAGGTCATTTTCAGAAACCTTTGCTTATCATTCCATCTCATTATGCTACAACCCAAAATATGTAACCACTGAACACTTCACACAGCACATGTGTGCGACTACACTTATCTTGTGTCCAAGTTTTAAAATAAGGGCAACAAAATATGAAAACAACTAAAACGAATGATACACAACACTAGACAAGACTCTGGAGAGAAAGTGAAATTCTGGTAAAAACATGTTGCTATTTTGTATAACTGACACCTTTTTAAAACAAGTAAAAAATCCTTTGACACGCCTTGATGTGTTTTGGGTATATGGTGCTAGCTTCATATTGTTATAGATCAATTGGCATTCAACTGGTGACCTGGTCAATACCATGCCAGCTGTCTTCACTTCCCAGGGCATTCCCTGGTGATCAGTTCAGGTTGGGTCCACCTGGGAGTCCAAGTCAATTTAAAGTTATTGTACACAGTGTGTGATGGGTTAGAATTAAATTGTACGAAAACAGACATTACAGTCATCTCCAAGAAACAAGATATACCATAATGTAACATCCAAGTAAATGGGAACAATGGGTCAATTGGTATAGATCTTGGAACAATAACTTCTAAAGGAAGATGTCTTGCAGAGATCAGAGCAAGAGTTGTTATGGCAAAAGATAAGCTTTTGCAACATGGAAAACATACTCACCAATAAAAAGCTATCATTTGTAGGGAGAAAAAGTAGGAGCTGTAGATGATAACAAAGGATAGAAGGGTTTTCATGAGTTGGTAGAGGGTCTATGTCCCATACAGAAATAAAGGGCAGAATAAGATGAATATGAATGCAGTCCTTGTCAGGATTACCTAGAGAAAGCGACGACCAACTGAGAGGCAACTGAACATGGTAGGGGCAGGTCCTACTAAGGAACGGTCCTCATCAGGACCAACTCAACGCTAAAGAAGATAAAGCCCCATAAGACTCAACCAAATTTGATGAGCACAGATCGAGACATATAACCAGTCCTGTTTAGAACTAATTCGGAAAATAGCAAAGGAAGGACAAATAATCAAGACCTGCAAAAACAATGCACCTCAGTTATAACCGGCACCATAAAAGTACATTGTGTGGGTGTCATCAAAGGTGGAAAAAGCATCCCATTGGCATGCAATGGAATATTGCTTGGATAGAAAATCCATTACGTGGAAAGTCCAAATCACAAACTCACTGTGTGGATGTCATCTGCAGACTGCATTCTTCTGGTTTCCAGAGGAACAGCCTGTGGTGAGCGGAAGGCCAAATATACGGAAGTGAGGCTAATTAGCCATGTGCAGGACGTGACGATGCCTTGGGTGAGCCAAGTACCAGAGAGCAATGTGTCGGCTCTGCAAGTATGGAAGCCTCCTTGGATGGCGGGGAATGCCCATGGTCTGCCCCTGCATTCCCCTGAGGGCTGACCGGGATATCTTCAGCTGTTCTAAATGGGCCAGCTGGGATGAGGATAACACCACAACAGTGAGAGTCAAACGTCCTACGAAACACCCGGGAAGGTAACCCGGCCGACAAATGCCTGAAGAAATCGAATGTGTCAGCCAAAAGGTTCAAATATCGTAGCTCTGCTGTAAACAGGCACAACGCAATTATGTCTAAAGCAACATTCCGGACGAACACAGAAGATAACCAGCACTGTAGAAGCAGGTTGAATAAGGTCACATTTTTATATTCTCTCTTAAAAGAGAGAGAGAGACAGAGAATATGAATAGTTAACTATAGTAAACTTTTATGTAGCTAGACATGTCTGATGAGATCAGTAACACTTACATTGGGGAAGTCCAAACCAAGTGTGTATTTGACACTGAGCCACTCCTCTCTGCTGAACTCAGGGCCTAAAACAGTCAATAAAAAGTGTTTTAAATCCATGAATTTTACAGCAAGTGAACATGTCAAAATGGTCACAGCCATTAGTATGTGTGGAGGTTAGCATGGCTGAATGGATAAGAACTCATGTTTTTAAACATCCGGTGTGCTGATGCCGAAATAAAGGGTTCAACCCCCTAGATCGGACTAAAATGTTGACTTCTTGTCCTTGACTTGGGGACGTAAATTACAAGTACGCCTGAAGTAGAAGTGGGTTTGCCTGATGGCGAGGGACATGGGTTTGCCTGATGGCGAGGGACACTGGTAATAAGGAAAGCTAATCCACACGTAAAGTTCAGTCCAGTGTTACTAGAAGTAGTATGGACCACGCTTGAGTTGTTCACATCCAGCAAGCGCCCCAAAAAAACTACTATGTGTGGTTGGTTGGCCAGTTGGTTGTGAATCCTCTGGAAGACAATTTTAACTCTTTAAGTCTGAAGCATGGGTGTTCAGGCCATCTAAAACCCTGACAAAGACTTGTATCTTTCAAAGTGAGGTTGGTGTAGAGACTTTTCTCCCGCCCCAGCTATAATATACTATCTCCATGGAAACTGTGTTGTTGAGCTCTCATCCTCTCCAAACTCAGAAACCAGTGGGTTGTGGAAGACCCGTACTGAAATTTCACATCTACGGACAGGTATATTAGGATGTAACCAGGTCAAGATTCAGCACAGCACATACACATTTTTCAAGAGGGAAATTATTCTGTATATGGTGAGCTGCTTTGTATATACAGAATTATTTTTTGTTTGTTTGCATATCCTTTACAGGACATTGCAGTCAAAACCAGCATTTTTCAGCTGCTGTCGATGTCTTGGCAGTTTCATGTTCAGTAGTTTGCCATTGCTTTCCAAACGATTGGCTCACATACCCTCGTAAATAACCAACGTGACGCGATCCACTGCCAAATCTCGCGCAGCTGTGTTTCATATAAGAGTATACGGGATTACGAACAACGTCCTTAACCCCTACGCCAGGGAGACCGGCACACACAGAATAACTCAGTGATATAAACAAAATTTAATGAATAAAAATAGTGCATCTGAAAGCAAGTTTAAATGTACATGTCTACAACTGCTGGTAACTAAGACACAATGAGACATAATCTTACCATCTCCAAGCTTATACAAGACATCCTCAAAATCGTCGCCCACGTAGCTGAGGAGCAGGCGAATAGGCTGTGCTAGCTGCAAATATATTGTCAATTTAAGAAATCATAATTCTATTAATAAAGGCAAACATAAACATTTAAAGACTGTAATGTATGTACTTATAGTCAATATTAACAAATGTGTATGCTAACATGTCAGTTTTTGTGGTATCTTTAACTTAAATTTTTGTTTTGTTTACAAAATGGAATTGGAGGCAGCAACTGCTGTACTCTGATGCTCGCAAGCACTAATTATGCCAAAGTAAATTTAATATCTAACAGTCAATGATACACAGGACAACAATGGGTGGCTGTAGTAAGCATGGGTGTCTTCTGTAGAGTGACAAACCTACAGAATCTTTCATGGATATAGTGTCCTTGACATACAAGTCTATGGTAACGAGAGGGTAGTCTAGTTGGCTTCTAAAGTGTCTATATTGGAAAATATTCAAATGGATGAATCTTCGATAGTGCAAGCGACCAAGGAATGCCTTCTGTGTGATAATACAGGGTGCAATGAGACAATGTGCACACTGAAGGAATATAAAGTATGAAATGGAACTAGTGCTACATGTTGATTGCAGGGACACATCGGATGCTATCCAACTAGAATGTGACGAGAGTAGTTAGCATTCATACACTACAATATCTGCAAAGGGAAATGGAGCATTCATGGGGGTGCCCCAAAAGCAGTGATGTCACATCTCTTAACCAACAACCAATACCATTATTGGTGTGTGCCGGAAAAGTTTTTTTCCTGACTGAGGAATAAAGAGCCCAAGTAACCCAGAGCATACCAAGGACCCAACAAATATCCCATGTTGTTATAGACCACTGGGGAATTCCCCCCCCCCCCCCAGGTGGGAATTTTAGGGTTTTCAGGGGGGGGGGGGGGGGGGGGGGGGTTAAGATTATTTCAAGATCGCATTAATACAAGAACCAATTACTTGATGTTGTTTTTCCCTCTAAATTTTACGGTTCTGTACTTCTCGCCCTAATGAAATTCATTTTATAATGTAAGTAGACCCGCAAATCACGTTTTATGTAGATATCTAGACTTGTTCTAGTATGTGTTATTAAATTTATCTTCCATTTTTATGTATACTGTGTAAGGGTGGGGGGGGGGGGGGGGGGATTTATAGGGAGGAAATTCGAAAGGGGGGAATGACGGTCTGAACATATGGTAAGGGGAGGGGGGGGGGGGGGGGCGCGCTTGGGCAAAAAAAAGGTTGAGAACCACTGTTATAGACAGACATTCTGACCCCTAGCTACCCATTCATCTTCAATGGTTCCTTTATATCCATGTACAACATGAATATGATTTTCAAATTGTAAAAACATGGAAATAACATACCATTAAACTTCAACAAGAATAACAAAGTAAAAAATATGACAGCCTTTAAAAAATGTTTTATGCATGCATGCATACAGATCATCAGGGTTTCATCATTGAACAACTGAGTGTCGGTAAAGTAACCCTATGCAATATTAAAGAAAGGCTAATTACAGTGTTTGTATTCTGTATAGAGCATACGCAGTTATAAGCATGTGAAATTAAAAGAATAAGCAGACAGGTTGAGAAACATCTGTTGGTAACAAAAATATGGTTTCTGAGGAAGCTGCAAAGAATATCAGAACCAGAAAGACAAATGAGGTAGTTTTTCAAGAAACAAATGAAAACAACCAATTGAATAGAGAAATTAGGTGCCGAGTAAAAATGTGTTGGGCATGTTATAAGCTGAAATAAACATGAAAACTTAGGGGCAACTAGCTAACTTGCTGAGAAAAAAAGCAAGTGGAAGACAAAGAGATAAATACATAGATAAATAAAGGTAAAGAATCCCGTTCCATCAATGAGGTGTACTGGGTACATAGTGTTAACCCCATTCTTTAGACCTATCCGCACTTGATGAGTCATGTGGTCAATACTATACTGGTTGACTTTACTTCCCAGAGCATTTTCTGGCGCCCATTTTTGGGCTAGATCAACCTGGAAGCCCAGGTCAATTAAACAAAATAATTTCCCTCCATAGGGATTCGATCACATGACAACCAGACCAGCAGGCAAGCAATAAGTACCTAGATAGATAGTTAGTCGACAGATCATCCTCATTGCACATCGAACCATTCAGTCCATAAGTGCTCGGATCCCCTCCTCAGTAAATACCTCGATGACTTGGCCAAATGGCATAACTGGGATAAGAATGCAGACCTGATCCTAAACTCTGGTGACCATGTTAGATGGCAAACTATAAGCACCTACGCTTATCGACATGGCACATGACAATGATGATGAAAACAGACAACATTTTGCTACTCATGTTTCAACAATCATCTTAAATAAGAGACAATACAGATGGGAGGACCTTTGAACAAAAAGAAGCATGCTTTTACCAACTTACGCAAATGCTCAGTAATAAGTATTTCTATTGTAAAGATACACGGAAAGATCGCACATGTCACAAAGTTTAGAATATCATGAAATGTAACAGTTACACAAAACAAGAAGCACTTACTCCTCTGATAGCCCAGTATCCAAGTTTTGCTGGCATGATTATCTGCAGAATTCCAGATAAATACTTCATCTTATAAATATATATATATACATATACACAGCCATTGGAGATGTCATAGCCCAGAGGCTAGCACGCTTGCCTGCCAGCCAGGAGAACATGTGCTCAAATCCCCCCCAAGATAGGATTTTTTAAACAACTGACCTGAGCTCCCAAGTCTACTAGCTTAAAATGGGTACCAGAAAATATTCTGGGAAGTAAAGGTGACCAGAGGAAAACTGACCACATCACCCATTGCATGTCGACTAATCTACACAAATATGGGCTAGCAACATAGACCCTACATGCCTCAAGGCATATAACAGTTGTTTTTTTGTTTATTTACTTTTATGATGTAAAGCAAAAGAATGTTAAGGCAATTATGGTATTCATAAATTTGTAAAGCACAGCTGTTGGTTACATAAAAGATTTCTTGCACCTTTTATCCGTCAGTGGAGCATGGGCTCTCAACCAGTTTCTATCCTTTACCATCTCCTATAGCTCCCTCACTGTCCTCCCCATATTATCCCCATCTGTCTCTAATTCTCTTCTGTGAGCTTTTATGTCTGCTATTTCTTTTACCACGTGTATTACAGAGAAAAGGACTCTCTAGTTATACTCTCAACATGTTTTCTTAATATGTGTCCTATTTCTTAATGTGTGTCCTATTTTCTTAATGTGTGTCCTATTGAGCACCTTTCCTCACCTCTTGATTCATTGGAATTTGTTTAGTTCTTTTCCATACCCTCCACATTAGTGATTCTGTCATATTATTTTAGTCCTAATTGCGCAGGAATTAGTTACGGTATGTTTGTAATTTATTAGTAACTGTTTTAGCTGTTCTCCATGTTTCTTATCCATACAGCAGTACTGACTTGACATTAGAGTTAAATATTGTATCTTCATTGCCAGATGTAGTTTAAAACTCCATACATAATATACAGGCAATAATTATGGAGACCAAGATTAAGATAATTTGGCATAAAAACTGTAAATCTATGGCTGCAGTGGCTTGTTATTTCAACCTCGATACTTCCTTCTTCATCCGGAGTTTTTTTTTCCAGATGTAATTGCATTGGGCCACGTTTATTTGCACCCTTAGGCTGATACATCTGTCTTCTGCAGGTGTTTGTTGACCGGGTTAACCTTCCCAGATGCTTCGAAGGACATTCCACTCTCTCTGACATTTTTGTGTTGTGCCAAGTTTATTTGCGCCCTTAGGCGTTTGTTGACCAGGTTAGCCTTCCCAGGTCGAAACATCCTATTCTTGTTATCACTGTCTTTTATGCTTACACCATTATGCAAATTCTTATTTTCTTGATTTTCTTGACTGTTCATCTTTAAGTCTTTACAGTTTGGAGTTGTAGATTCCATGGGACAGCATAGTTTTCTTAGCTGGCTGTATAATGAAAATCTTCAGAACATGTTCAATAGTTTTAGTAGTCCACACAAGCATAGCGGCAGAGTCAAGAGACAAAGCTTGTGCATTAATACTTATAATATGCAGAGTGGGATGGATTAGAAGATACAATATCCACCTCTAACTCATGCAGATCTAGTTCGTTAAACAGTCCTGACCCGGGAAGGTTAACAACAACAAATGCCCGCAGAAGTCGGATGTGTCGGCCTAACGGCGCAAGAACGCAGCTCTGCTGTAAACAGGCACAACGCAATCACATCCGAAAAAAACTCCAGATGAATGAAGAAGAAGAAACAGTCCTGACTGTACAGATTCGTTATAAAATTAGAGAAGTATGGCACACTCTCCTTGATCCTGGGGTAGTGGATCAGACTCAAATGCTTGATAAAAATCCCTCAGCAGCTCAACATAAAAAAGAGACTGCTGAATAAGCTTCTGAACTCTTTTCTTCTTTATTTTGTTAGAGCACATTCTTCAGAAATCTATAGTCTTAATGCAGTCTGGACATTCCCACACATGCTCTGCCTCCCCTCAAAAGCCACAGAAATGTTTCCATGCTAATTATTCCAGTAGCAATCTGATCAAAAAATCTGCCTGGAGACAGCCCTGCATGCTAAATGACAATTGGCATAGTATTATGAACCAGATGTGCAGTGATTGCTCTCCCCCCCCCCCCCAATCCCGTGAAACTCAATCAATATTATTATTCTTATTTCTGTTCCACTGTGACTATCTCTCTCACTATCTGAGATAGTATCATGATTGGTCCAGATATAGAAACATCTGCATTTATTAAACAAATTAATTAACAGTACGCTAAATCAAGTATAAAAATCAAGTATACATATAGTACTCAACCGACATAAACGAGTAGTAAATGGAAATGACGCAAAATATATTTACCTTCAACTGACAACTCACTTCGCTTCTTTAACGGCCTTGTTTTTGTGTTCTGATCTGCTTTTGTTTTGCACAAGTTCGACAAATTGAATTTGAAATTCTAGGCCGGTTTCGTTTGCTAACAAAAATACTACCACTACCGATACCCTTACTCGCTTCAATTAAGAGTAGATTTAAGTTTAAATAAAATCAAAAAGAAGTTAGATTATTCTATAGAATATATATAGTATAGGATCTTGCTGAGGATCAGTAAATATGCTAAATCAAAATCTGTGAGTGCTGACCATCTTCTTCTTATTTTTCAACTTCACGGTTGACGGTTGTTATTTATTAATATTCGTGTTACGCTTTACTTAGTCTTACTCTACTGCAAAAGGAGACGCGTGGACTGTGAGGGGAAAGGGAAGAAGGAGAGGGAGGGGGGGAGGGGAGGGGGCAAAAGAAAGTACGAATCAAGTGTAGAAATATTATGGACTTTCTCAGGTATACAAGTATTATGGATTCTCAGGTGTAGGATATTATGGTGACTTCGCTCAGGTGTAGTACATAGTATTAGTAGGACTTCCTTAGGTGTAGAGATATTATGAACTTCCTCAGGTGTAGAGATATTATGAACTTCCTCAGGTGTAGAGATATTATGAACTTTCTCAGGTGTAGAGATATTATGAACTTTCTCAGGTGTAGAGATATTATGGACTTCCTCAGGTGTAGAGATATTATAGACTTCCTCAGGTATACAAGCATTATGGACTTCCTCAGGTGTAGTTGAGTCGTTCAGAAAGCAATGGCAAACTACTGAACGTAACACTTGCCTAGTACATCAACAGCAGCTGAAAAATGCTGGTGTTGACTGCAACGTCCCATAAGGGATACGCAACAACAACAGGTGTAGTGATATTATATACTTCCTCATGTGTAGAGATATTATGGACTTCCTCAGGTGTAGAGATATTATGGACTTCCTCAGGTGTAGAGATATTATGGACTTCCTCAGGTGTAGAGATATTATGGACTTCCTCAGGTGTAGAGATATGATGGACTTCCTCAGGTGTAGAGATATGATGGACTTCCTCAGATATACAAGTATTATGGTTTCCTAACGTATAGAGATATTATGGAATTCCTCAGGTATAGAAGTATTATGGACTTCCTCAGGTGTAGAGGTATTATGGACTTCCTCATGTGTGGAGGTAATGTACATACTTCCTCCTTATAGACTTCCTTGGGTGAGGAGGTACCTTATAAATGTCCTCAGATGTATTATGGACTTCCCCAAGTGTAGGAGTATTATGGACTTTCTTGGGTGCAGAGATATTATGGACTTCCTCAAGGGTAAAGCTAGTATGGGCTTCCTCAGGTGTAATAAATATCTTACTTCCCTCAGGTGGAGAAGTGTTAATGGACTTCCTCAAGTAAAGAGGTATTATGGACTTCCTCAAGTGTAAATCTATTATAGTCTTCCTCAAGTGTAAAGGTATTATGGTCTTCCTCAGGTACAGAGGTAGCTTAAGGACTTCTTTAGGTGTAGAGGTAGCTTATGAACTGCCTTAGGTATAGAGGTACTTTGTGTCATGTTTTTAATTTGGATATCTGTGACCACACTGCCTTGATCTGTAAACCAGTGAGAAACCTCATTGGTATGAATCCTGTACTTCTATTATAATGGACAGTGCACTATGTCTCTATTCATAGAGATGTAACTTTGCTAGCATAATTAGTAGAATGATGTGAATTCAAATACTGAGATCTATTTCTTCATGAGATAATGCAACTTCTTACAGTTACAATGAGCTTTAAATGCTAGACTACTTATATAACAAACATTAACACAAACAAAATTATGTGGCATTTAACTATGCAAGCAAAATTATTTTTAAAATAACACTTTTAAAGTTTGAGTATAAACATTTCCACATAACTCTAATTTTTCCAGGTCAAACTATACTATAATTGGCAGTCAGCACATAATGGCTTGCTTGGCGAGCTTAGGTCATGCCTGGAATGAATTACATATGTCATTACCAATTCCCAATACTTCCCAAGCCACACAAGGGTGAGCTGCTCAAAATCTCAAATCAACAGGATTCTAAAAAACAGGAACAGGTACTTCATAATTAACAAGATATATGCCATATAGTGAGTGCAAACGAAATGACGTCATATAAATTAGAGATAAATCCTTGACGCCAAAATATGATAAAAACTAAGGGATGCATTGGAAACAACTAAAATGTCACATAGCGATCAGAGTAACAACGGACAGACTTGCGGGGACATGGAACCAAGAAGGCGGTGCAAATATTAGTAGTGAAACAATGGCGTGGCTATGGATCAGAGTTGGCATAAAGATCAGTGGCTGGAGTTACAATAGCAGAGAAAGAACAGGTGACAGACATGCTACAAGATATCGCCTCAAAAGTAACGAACCTGCAGGCAGAGAAACTAGACATTATTTCACATAGAGCAGCGAGACTAACACTGATGTGGATGGACATGAAGGTCGTCTGCGGACGAATAGAACAAATGGCTGATAGTTAGAAAACCAGGTTTGTCTTCTATTCATATCAAATGTTCTTAAGCCCCGCCTGGTGTCACAGGCTCTTAAGTAATAATGAATTGTAGAGTTTGGTGAAGCAAACGGTGTACGTTGTAACAATTAAACAGCGAGAATTATAATTTAAAGCCAAGAGTCTGCTTTCGTCCATCACTTTCAAGTTATGGCTCCAGTTGCTCTTGGTTGTACAGTTCATTGAGCCAGAAAGAATTACATGCGTACCGTTGGATTGTTGGAGTTATTATTATTATGATTATTCTAAACCAGCAGTATGGCAATATATTATCTTTGGGAGCATAGGTCATCAACAATCTCAAGATGTTCTCAAGACGTCCTCAAGACGTTCTCAAGACTTCCTAACTTGTCTATCTCATGTAGTTGGCTCCATGTTCTGCCCACAGTATTCATCTCTCTAACTCTCGTGTTTCTATGAGATGCTACATAGAACCTGTACTTTTCTATGGATGTGAAGCTTGGACAATGAGCAGTCAGGCTGAAAAACATCTGATGGCTGTAGAAATGTGGTTTCTGAGGAAACTGCAAAGAATACCATGGACAGCCAGAAAGACCAATGAACAAGTCCTTCAAGAAACAAATGAAGATCATAAACTAATTGGAAACATTAGACATAGCCAGTCACAATTTTTTGGGCATGTTATGAGAAGAAATGATTTGGAGAACTTGGTGACAACTGGCAAGATCGAGGGGACCAGACCAAGGGGAAGACCTAGAAGCAAGTACCTGGATGGCTTGGCCTTGTGGCATGGTCGAGACAGAAACACGGAGCTGATTCACGACTCTGGTGATCGAGTGAGATGGTAGAACATGACTGCCCACGCTTACCGGCATGGCACATGATGGATGGATGGAATTCTCGTGTCCATATTTATTTAGGTCTCCCTCAATTTCATGTGTCCTCTGGATTCCAGGGAAAGGACTTTCTAGTTACATTATTTTCAGGTTATATATTACTTTCATTGATGGATATTCTATCCAATGTGAACACTGAAAAACAAAAAGCCAAACACACAAAGCTTTCAATTGTTGGTAACAGGAAATGCTGGCTATAGTGCCCAGTGACAACAGACCTTGCAATGAGAATACTGCTGGAAACAAATGTTGGCAGAAGACAGACATTACTTCTTAGATTATATGGGTAGGCAATGCAAGGCACCATAAACTGTGTGGATCTATACTGAAGTGGAGTGAAAATTTATAATCAATTATCATTTCAAGTCCTGGACATTATAAGAACTGTTGTCATGGTCTCAGCTAAACGGAAACTCCCAACTGCACCTCCTAGTGGAAGAGGCTGGGCAAGGCGAAGGAGTGTGGAATAAGTATAATCCACTGGAATCTTCTTCCGCTTCGTTGTATCCTCTGGAATAAGTGGACACCTCTGCACTTAAGCAGTACAGGGCACTCACTTATCCCTACAGTCGGAAATGTCTGTCAAAGTTGGAGTTCACAAACCACCTATGTTGATGTGGAAGGTAAGTGGACACCATCATATTATAAGTTTATGAGAATGTCACAAATTAAAAATTTTTAAAAATGACATGTTCAGAAACTTCATACCAGTCTTTAGAATGAATAACTTGTCAATGAAAACCCACCCACTACCGTGACAGCACCGGTTTTAATCTCACACTGTGTCTCTAGAGCCCTAGCTGGGAAATTAAGACAGGTTGTAGGTAATTATGACAATATATCATTACGACAACAAGATACATCAACATTCTCAAGCTAGTAGGGAAAGGTTATGTATAGTTAGTTTAGTCGATGGATCAACATCACGGCACACGGGTGTAACCCATAAGTGCTCCGTTCTATTCCTAACTCAAGCCTGAGTCCGGTGAATCTCAGCTCAGTGCACAAACTCTGTAGCACTGTCAAGGATCCTAAAATATTTGGGTAGATTTTTAACTCAAAATTTTGCCCGGGCATAGCCATTAGGCTACTCTTTTTAGATTTCCAACCGCCAAGGAATTTTTTACGTCCGCAACAATACACACAAGCGTCCAATCTCACTACCCAGAGACCAGGGGAATGTTTGTTACTAGAAGTCTACGTGAAAATATCCTGGCCCTCACCGGGGCTTGAACACAGAACCTCCAGTACTCAAGGCTGGCACCATACCTCGAGACCACTCAGCTCATCGGGGAAAGGTTATGAATGAATGAAACATCTATACAATAATCTAGATAAGAGAAGTACATTGACTGATTTTCTACACATCTAGAATTGCATTTAAATAATTAAGTGTATGTATAATAAGAAGTTTATTTATAATAATGGCAAGTTTTGTCTGCTGAACTGCAAACTTGAGTACAATCTCCAGCAGTGGCAGAATATGGTTTCCAACCAGGAAAACTCTGGGATCAACTCAGCTTTGTAAAATTGGTGCTGGAAGGGAGGTGGTCATCCTACCTTACTAAATAGTAACCTAGTAAATGTGCAGGCATAACACTGCATACCTTTATTGCTGAGTGAGATTGAATTATCTTTAGAAGTTAGTTAGTTAGTCGAAGTTCCAACTTCACGGCAATGGGTCGTCCATTATGATCTGTTCCTGTGCCAGTGAATATCACACTAAATGCTCCTGTCCAATGTGAAAAGTGGAACAGACAAGAGTCTCTGCAATCCAACAGCCCGCACAGGTATACTGTGCATAATGCCGCCACCAGAATGCCAACACAGAAGTCATCCACGAAAATTACAGTTAATCGTCGATGGAATTGGCAGTCATCAGAAAGACTTCATTGACCCAGGTTTTCTCACATGGCTCAGTCTCTTTCTGAAGGGCAACCCACCGAAAGCGCTGCACAAAGCACGAACTCCGTAGCTCCAGCGTTGACTCCCAAGAGTCTCCCGAAAAATGCACTCATGAACCGAAAAGTCAATTCAGCAACAGCCGGTAGCCATTGTTCCGCACATGCAGTTCACTGTACAAACAAAAGCAGGCAGATGTAAAAGCATTCCACATGAATTTCACAGCTCACAGAGTCGCACCACACACTCACTCAGTAGCAGCCCAACATGAGGAAAATGTGAATGCAAACCGCAGCCATAAGGATAAATACTGAGGCCGTAGCAGTTCAATGCCTAACCGCCGTGCTGGGGACCGGAAGAATTATCTTTACTTCCATACATTAACTATAGTGTCAAAACAAAATGCCCATTTAAAGAAACATAACTGTGCATGATGATGTAAATTTGTCATGCAATACATTTGTAAAGAAATAAGAATTTTCTCACAGTATATCAGCAATAAAAATTGTCTTATCCAATACAAAGTTTGTGAGAATGGATCATGAGTTCTTAGTACAGCATAAAAGACAATCCCCAAAGATTCTTTATTGTTTAAATGTATTAGCACCACTGCCTCAAAATCTAAGACAGAAGCACCAAGAAATAGAAACAAAGAATGTCCATGACATTATGTATTGTGCACATTATCATATCTCAATGAAAACACAGCAACATAAATGTATGACAAAGAAGCATAAGTTTTCGTAAAACAATCAACTCATAATCCAGTATTTATCTATTGTCTTCCAGAAATGTCTTAGGCTAAGAGTACATTGTCAGGGTCTGTGGCTTTCTTGACAAAATCAGCCTCTGAAGATTCGGAAGCAAACTGCTTTGCATTGATTTTCACAACGCTATGAGCATCACCCATTCAGAAAGCAATGGCAAACTACTGAGCATAAAATGTGCCTAGACAATCACCAACAGCCAGTAAATGCTGGAGTTGACTGAGATGTCTTGTAAAGGACATGCAAGTAACTTTCGACTACTACGTGAAAATATATGCCAAGATAATTACACATACATGCCATAATAATTACAAAAACTCGTGTGGTGTGAAGGATTCTGGAGATTGTCTCTGTCAATAAACACCAGGCATGAAATGACATGGGTAATCTGTGAGAAGGGAGCATACGTTTTCAGTAACACACAAAACCAGTAAATGACCATGTCTCATGCAGAGGAAGAGCACTGTTTTGGTAATGTACATCTGGAAGACCCACAACTTCAAGAAAGCTAACCAAAGAAAATCATATTTTTTTTTACATTTGACAATTCCATAACATTTCCTCAGAAAATGTGTCTTTCTTCTGTCTCAGTCGCAAAAACATGGTTAGTTAGTTGTTCTTCGCTGGTTGTACAGCCAGTTTCCAGTTTCCCTTCTCTTGTCTGTTTTCAGCCACCTATATATGCATGATTCCTTGTTGTTTCCCTGTCTTTACCTTATGTTATTAGCTATAAAACACAAAGGAATATAAATCGATACAAGAGAACAAAGTAGACAACAGAAGAATTTCAAGCTACAGGCGTTCAGACTTATCATCACATATTTGGCTTGGACGACAGATTAACATCAACTAAGTATATATATATATATATATATATATATATATATATATATATATATATATATATATATATATATATATATATATATAATATTTTTATGTAGCTGTATCAGTGAATGTTTATTGTTTGTGTGCTGATGAAGGTTCTAGCTGCAACATCTATTTTGTCACTTGTGATTGTTTTCTAGTAAAGCTGACCAATTGTGCTTCTCGTTTTCATGGATTTACTCACTGTTTTTATCTGAACAATGTCAGTCACAGGTTGTAGCCAGAAACTCTTCCTACCTGAAGTAATTGTACTGGATGTTTGTAAAGTCTTACTACACTTTGTATGTAGAATAAATTTTTTAAAAATTATCTCTTCCGTTGACAACACCATTCTGTTTGGAGTGCGAAGAATTACTCCAGCAGACGACAGTCATGCACTGCATATTGCTTCACGATGGACTAAGCAGCACATTTTTTAATGACTTCATGTATTTCATTTTTCAAATTTGTTCTACATACAAAGTGTAGTGAGACTTTACAAACATGCGGTACTTGAAAGTGAAAACATTTTGGTCTAATGGAGTAAAATAATAACCCTATGGGACAGAAGGGTTCAACTAACAATTTGGATAAAATGGGTAAATTTGCCAAATGTTTAAGTTAAACTAGCGCAATTTGGATAAAGTGGGTTAATATGTTAAGTGTTTAGGTTAAACTAACAATGTGGATAAAGTGGGTTAATATGTCAAGTGTTTGCGTTAAACTAACCATTTGGATAAAGTGGGTTCATATGTCAAATATCTGAGAGAGAAGAAAGTAATATTATTATATCATATCAGAAGTCTCCAACAAACACAAGGCATTTTGCTTATTACAGAAAGAGTTACATGACTACACTTATTTTTTTTTGTTGGTGTTGTAAACTTGGTCTATAAAATTAATTATTGGAATAACATACAAACTTGCATATGAAACCAGTTAGTTCATTTAAGAAAAAGAATTATAAAGAGTTACTTGATTCAAGACAATAAGCTTTAAGGTAATGTTAGTTAGTTAGTTAGTCGACAGATCATCCTCGTTGCACATCGAACCATTCAGTCCATAAGTGCTCGGATCCCCTCCTCAGCAAATCCCGCAGCGTGTAGCGGCTAACGACGCCAGTTCTGTGTTGGTTTATCAATCTTCTTTGGCTTCCTGCGTAGTGTTCTTGTTTGGCCACCCCTCTTTTAATTTGCTGCTCCCGCAGTCTGGCCATTGTTGTAGATTCACAGTCATCACTTGGTTCTCGCAAAAGTCTCACTTCTCGTAGAGCATTCAGAATGTCAGCCTGGTCCATGGCGCGTCCGCCCTCCACAGTAGCCTCACCTGCGAGCTTGTCAGCCCGCTCATTTCCTTGTACTCCCGCATGACCTGGCACGAAGATGAAACTAATCTTTGCCAGCCGAGACCGCTTCAGAGGCAGCAACCATTCTCTTCGGATCGACCCCTCCTCTATCCTCTTGATCATGTTCATTGAGTCGCTAAGGAAACAAGCCTTTAAGGTAATAAGCTTTAAGGTAATATGCTATTCAAAGACAATTGAGAAAATGAGACAAGGGCATATTACTAGATTTGAAAGAGAGATTATACTCCTTTCACGTCTTGATGCGGTAATAATCATGATATATTTACTAGGAATGTTAAACTTTGAAAAGTTAGCCAAAACTCCTGGTCAAAACTGGTGGTCACATCTGATTGGCTGCCAGGATAAATACAGTAGGCCAAACCTCGATGACTTCACTGGGATGGAAACAGAAATGTTAAACAGAAAAGAATAGTTTTGTTTTCAGAAGTTCTCTGAACTAGGAATGCACATTTTTAAAAAAAAACACTGCTTGCAGCGACTGTAAAAATGTCCATAATAAAATATACAAATATGAATGACTGAATTAATATAGTTGTATTTTTTTTACACAGTCAAAATATTAATAATAAAACATGTTAACATACTGAAAATCATAAATAACATCTGGAAGTAATACATTAAACATAAGTGTCACCATTTCGTTGTGATCATACATGATAAGACAGGATACAGAATTAATGCGGACAGCTGGTAAATGCTTCAAACTGTCGATATAATCAAATACATCATCACACACATAAAAATATGCATTGAATACGCAATGAAAGCTGAAGATTATCACAGGAGTGATTTGCAGTTCAACTTATCTGAACTGCAGGTCTTGTCTTTAGTCAACTCTTTGTATTAAAAATAGTGGATACGTTAGTTTAAGTGATAGAGAGCAATGCTGATGTCATGAGTACGGTCAGACGAGGGTTCGGTGCCTGTGTTTGGCACCTTGCTAAATGCGGAAAAGACTGGCCACCTTTTCCTCCATGCATTCAGGCCTACAACATGTGATGGCACTATCACATCACAGGGCCTTGGCAGGAAACTGCTTCAGGACAAATGTATTACTTGACACCAAGCACATCACCTGATGATGTAACCAACCACTCCCTGCATGAACTCAGCACTGATTTCTTAAGTACTGGTAAAGAACCACTTTCAATGCACACAGATATCTCCATAAATGCTCCAGTCTCCTCCCAAAGATCACACTAGGAGAATCTCAGCACTGTCCATAAACTCCATAACATCCACGAGGATCCAGAAGAGTATTTTCCAGAATCATGCATGCTATAAATATTATATTGTGGGTTAAAACCTTAGTTGCATATCCTTTACAGGACGCAGCAATCAACTCCAGCATTTTTTAGCTGTTTGTTATTTCTTGGTAAGTTTACATTCAGTAGTTTGCCACTGCTTTCTGAACGATCGGCATTCATACCATTTTAATTTAAAAACCAACGCAAGGCAGTCTGTTGCCAAACGTCTCAGCTGTTTCGACCGTGGTATGTGGGATTACGAGTTCTGTCCATAACCCCTTTTCCACCCCTTTGCCAGGAGACCATAAACAGCAAAAAGATTCTGGGGTTGAGTGTGACTTCCTGTAAAGGATATGCAACTAACTATTGTGGGTAGGTTTTCTAAATTTTAACATTTTGGAAGTGGTCTGTTTGGCCTGGCTATCTTTTGTTTCCAACTTCTGAGGGATTTTAATGTGCACAATACACACACACAGGGCTTCCAGGTTGCTTGCCTTGCCTGAGATGACTCAAATCCACTACCCCAACAATTACAGGGCAGTATACCATCCTTTTATTATATTGCAAACAATCAAACAGTTCATGGGTCAAGGTCTGTTCCAGTAAGAATGTGTCATTTTAAAATGGTACCTCAAAGACACTGTGCCCACTGATGTCTTCAGGAAAGCATTTTCTTCTTCTTTCGTTCGCTTGAAATATGTCTATAACTGCAATGTTGTCTCTTGTATGAATCTAACAGTCTTTCTTAGTTCACTCAGCGGTTTATAGGATTTTATCTTCCACTGTTGTCTGTCTAGGCAGAAGGTTTGCCTGGATATGTTGTAGTTTGGGCAGTCTTGGAGTATGTGCTCTGCTGTCTGCGACAGCATGTAATGCATGAAGTAACCATTTGGTGATTTGTTTGATCCAAATGCCAACAACAAATGGAGGACCCCATTCCACCACACAAGACATATTGGGTATGTAGAGCTAGCCCCATAGTTGTACAGAACAATCGGCACTCCCTGGGTGATGTCATCAATGTCTCATTGACCATCTTTACATCCCTAGAAATGTCCTAGTCCCCAGTTTAGACTGGCAGCCCATTCAATTTTTTAAAAATTCCCGCCTTAAAACCACCGGGTTGGCGTTAGCGCAGCTCCCTGAACAGAATAAGTCAAGGAAATAAAAGTGTTTGGTAATATCAACATATGATGAGGCATGGTGTAGAATGAATTAAATCACTCTTTAAACTGAACTCATGTGCAGCACTATACAGACAACAGATCACTACACATCATGCATGCAGAAAAGATCATTTACACAAACATTGATTTGCAATGACTTAGTGCTGTGAGACAAGATCTTAGCTGCTAACATGACCTTGTTCATTCTTGTGCTTCTGATGACTTTCATCCACTCTAGCGGGCGCGTTACTGAAGTTGAAAGGGAACTGCACTGATAATGTCATGAGCCTGGTCAGACGAGGATTCGACGCCGAGGCTCTGTGCCTGCTAAAGTGAGAAAAAAACTGGCATTCCTCCATGCATTCAGACCTACAGGATGTGATGGCCCTTATCACATCCAAGACTCATAGCAGAAAACTGCCTCACAAAAAATTTCTTTTAAATTCCGTTCTAATTCTCTAATAATAAGCACAGGTAGGGTGAGTGAATGTATACATATGTTTTCATCCACATTCTTAAAGTGGTAATCTGGCTGGTCAATTCATCATGGAAAATATGCTGTTGCAGAAACAAGTAACTATAAGAAAGCACTTTAAGCAGGCATTTAAGTGCAAAGATGGCTCCCAATCTCCTATAGAAGCCTAAATGTACATGATGAGTCATAGCTGCACAGCAATGTGCATAACCATTATCTTCATGCTTTGAGTTGTCCCAGTCACAAACTAAACAATATTCTCATTGATGGCAACTCAAACTGTCTCATTTTAACATGGTTATTTCACACAGTGAAGTAATGGGCCCTTTACCAATTTAACAAGCCACAAGGGGGTCCATTTTTTTTAAAAATCACTGTCTTGAGGGGGATTCAATCACATAGCTAGCAGGCTAGTGTTCTAACCACTGTACCATTCCACATGGTAAAAAGTAAAGGACCTTTTTTCCATGCAATGAAATGTATTGAGTATATTGTGCTAGCCCTAGATTTTTACTGACCATTCAGCACTCAATGGGTGCTGTGATCAACATCACACAGGCTGCCATTACTGCACCACCACGGCTCCCATTCCACACAGTAAATGTTTGTAATTATGCAAATCTTTCTTTCTCACATTAATAAAAACTGAACATATTTAACACAATCAGGTTTTACTTTGCTGGAGGCACACACCCTCTGCACAATTAAAGCATACAATACAAATATTGAAATTCTGACAAAATACATATCAGAAATATCGCTAACATTCTGGAATCAATCTTGGCTGCTGTACAAATGTCACAAACCAGGACATTACTTTGAGGGCTGTGTCCTATCCAATGCTGATGGTTCCTCTTCAGTGACATCAATAATGCTTTCACTGTTCCCAATCTCCTGAGACAAGAATTCAGTGTCAGGGTCTGTGCTATGTAAATCTGTAAGTACTGTCTCTATAATGCTGTCACTGTTCACAACAAACCCTATTTCAGGAATGTGATTGTGTATAACACCTGAGGCCTCGTTTAGAGTGATCCCCAAACATTCCACACTATCCTGTGCTGTTATAGCATGACCGTTGATTTCAGCATCATTGACCACACTTCCTGACAATAATACCTCAACAGCTTCGTCATCTTTTATTATGTCCCTTAGCACAGATAAATCACATGCTTCCTGATCTTTTGCAATACTGTCCCTTGCGAAAGATAAATCACTAATATTATCATCTTTCCCAATAATGTCCTTTGTCAAAGATAAATCACTCCCTCGATCATCCTTTACTACAATGTCCTTTGTCAAAGATAAATCACTCCCTCGATCATTCTTTATTATAATGTCCCTTGTCAAAGATAAACCACTGACATCATCACCGTCCTGTAATGTAATGTCCCTTGCCAAAGAATCAGAAAGCTGGTCATCATCTGCAGCATCTGATGGTAGGTCTTCTTGTGATTCTTCTTGTGAAGCTGGAGCTAACAGGTGAGGATGGAACTTCTCTAAAGCCCACTGGATGGCCCAGATGGCCAAAGGCCTCATGTAAGCCAGAGACCTGTAACCACAGTTTACGGTGTATGCTTCAGGGGTTTGAAAATGCAGGCCTAGAACTTCCCAGCATATGTGGTATGTTCCATAGGCTGTACGGAAACCCTCCTCCAGAAGACCCTGTGATAATGAACAATTTGGAAAATTCAGAACATTAAGAAACAAATTATGTCCTAGAAGCTTAAGAACTATTAAACTTAAAAAGGTCCATCTGAGCATTATGATGCAGAGCTGTTGACAATGAAATACCTAAAACCAGGGGAGAATACATGACAGATCTAGGCCTAATCCCAATCAGTTAGTATGTACTGTGCAGAATCATGCCCCAGTGGCATCCTAAAATGTCTCTCCATACATGTCAACGCCACAAGTTTCTGAGCTTGGAGAGGAGAAGGAGGGCTCTGTAGCACAGTCCTCATGATGATGGCACTTCAGTGTTGAGTCAGAAGGAAAGTCTCTATTCCATCCTTGCTCTGAGAGATGAAAATCTATTCAGCGCTCAAATGACCTGAACATAGTGCATTGGACTTGAGTTAAAACTCAGTATTCTGAAGGATTCGCCAACCAATAAACTCTTAAAGATACTCATATAGCAGTGCTGAAAAAAGACAACTGTCAAAACTGTCATTTACTGCCAACATAGTACCTTGCGGTGTATGGCAGGGGGGTCTTGAGCCTGAGGAATTAGTAATTTTCTGTTTAACTAACCTGAGCTTAGAGATTGACCCAGCCTAACATGGACACCAGAAAATGTTCTGGGCAGTAAAAGCAGCTAGCATGATACTGACCACATCACCCATAGAGAGCAATTTAGTCTATAGACACAGAGGGGCTAGTGCCACACACCCAATACATCTCAAGGAGTGGATCTGAGCATTTGAACTGATACATTCAACTTCAGCATTGTGTTGGACCAGATTTGTCTTCTCCTTTGAACAAACACTGCATGATGCATCCCATGAACAGGAAGACTCCAACCACACTGCCTGGTATTCTTTCCAGCTTAGGGTGGGTTTAGAGGTAACAATATAACTTGTGCCTGGATTGGATTTAAGTGAGGGAAAGTTATGCAAGCTCAGCCTCACTCTTTTGTCCTTAATATATTTGATCGAGTGCAAGATATGAGGATGACCAGGGCAGACAGACCAGCATTCATGTTGCAGTGGATGACCAAGGAGATCTGGGTCTTATCTGGTTCTGTGCATTCTATAGCATTGTTTGTGGTAGTTATTTGAGGTAAAATAAAAATAAACAAGTTAGTTGCATATCCTTTACAGGGTGTCACAGTCAACTCCAGCATTTTTAGCTATTTGTGATCTCTTGGCAAGTTTACGTTTAGTAGTTTGCCATTGCTTTCTGAACAACCGGCACCCATACCATTTTATAAAATACTCAATGCAAGGTGGTCTGCAGCCAAATTACCCGAAGCTGTGTTTCACACGTGGTATGCGGGATTACGAACTGCATCTGTAACCCCTTCACTATGGAGCCGGCAATTTGAGGTAAAGACACTCCTAAGACAGCTGTGATTATGAAGTGGAAATAGTAAAATGAAGATTACAGACAGAATATGGAAGCACAAACTAGGCAGAAACTAGCAGACCAGGATCTTCAGACAGAACAAGACACTGTGGACTTGGATCACACCTTCATCAAATGGGTCTCACAGTCTTTGCCACTTGCAACTGTAGAGCATCAAAGAAAACTCCACAGCACATCCTACAAAACTGCCCAGAATTTGCCAGACAGATCATTGAAATATAGAAATCATGGGAACCTTAACAAAGAATGATGGGGTACTAGTGAAGACTTCAGACTCTGTCCTGTTCATGCAAGAATATATAGCATATTGTCTGTAGATTTTTCATGCAAAGTGATTTGGATTTTTTCTTAGGAGTCTGTTTTTGATTCTCTCTTGAAATGTATAGTGCAAAAGATGATTCTGAAGCCTTTTTGTGCTAATCGAATGGTATGAGTTTTAGTCTGTGCAATCTGTGGGCTCCAAGTCTGCAAATTGTTTCATTTTTTTTCTTAAAATAATGCTGGAAAGATGAATTATTTATTTACAAGGAATATACATCCTACTTACTCTCCCTACATCATGATGATCATCATTATAAAAACAAATATGATTAATCTTGTATTTTTTTTAAACTCCGGTAAAAATAATGACTGTCATAGTAAAATGGATTACAGGTATTTACATCTTACATGAAAATAATGTATCTTTCACTCACCTCTTGAATCATAGTAGCAGCTAATGCATAAGTAATTCCTGACCAAAATTCCTCAGATTGTGGTGAGCTCAAGTCCATCTTCCCATCAGGCCGTGTGCCATTGATTGCTCCCATAAAGCCTCCTTGAAAGCCCATAACATTATTTTTGTAGATGGTCAGCAGTGCTTTCCTCACATGATCAGCAGGGAATACCTGAAGAATGAGAACACATACAACATATAACCGTACTGAAAGAAACCCTTTGGTTTTATTTGACTTATGTGTAATAACTGAATCTAGTTTCTATATGGAAAAAAAAGCAAACTATGTGGTAACTGGCATAAAAAATTAAAAACTGATTAAATGGCTAACACAACTAAATTGATTAAATCATCAGAAATTATGAATTATAACAAAGGCAGTAACAGAGCTGAGTGGGCTATACAGGAAAATTAATTACTTTGCTTCAGCAACTAGTCAGAACTGTAAGCAAGTTCCTTTCTTGTACTACCCAGTGTAGAAAAAACAATCGCATTTTTTTTAAATCAATGGCGAGATTCATTTTTAACAGGTATTATCATCATCAGTATCATAATCAGCATCAATCAAGAACTTCAACACTTTGGGAGAGAGAGAGAATGGGATGGGGGAATGGGGTGGGGGCATGAAGCTTCTGATCATTCCATTCAACAGTTGTCTGTCTTATGCCAATCTCTTTCATTCCTATACTTCTGCATTGATAAATCTGTGTGTATCTGGTTTATCAATCTTGTTCTTGGTCTACCCTTCCTCTTTCCCCAAAATTTTGCCCTCAGTGTTTCCTTCTGTTTTAAGATGTGACCTCACCCTGATAGTCTTTGCTATTAGATTACTTAAAGAAGTCTTCTTAGTTCTGTTATAGTTTCCAGAACTTATTTGTTTGTCAATTTTTCAAGTTAGTTCTTGTCATTTTTCAATAACATCACATTTAAAGTGCTCCTTTATATTCTTCATCATGTATATTCATTGTCATTATTTTAGAACCATAGTATGTGGCTGACAATTTGTTTATACACAGGATTCTTTTCCACAGATGAAGCTGTACATTCTTTGATGTTAAAATTTCAGGGAGTCTACGTGGGAAAGTGGTTATGCTGCTTGACTCTCAGTCCGAAGGTCATGGGTTCAGTTCCAGGCCATGACATTCGGATCACGAGTGCAATTTTCTCGGAGACTCCTGGAGTCATTGCTGGAGTTACGGAGTTCATGCTTTGTGTCGACGCTTTCAGTAAGCCACCCTGCAGAAAGAAACCAAACCATATGGTGTAAAACCCAATGCAATCGAGTCGACCTTGTGGTCTTTTTAAAACGATTTCTTGTTTTCCTCTAAGCGCCCTCTTTGCTACTACAATTCTAATTCTAGTATGAATCACATCTTCTGTTACAGTCTGACCTAGACAGGTTAATTTCTGAAGTTGTTCTACATTTTGTCTATTTTTAGCAGTAGTGAATATATCAGAATGAAAATTAAGAGTTGCAAAATACACACAGAAGAGCTTAAGGGGACTGAACAGTTTACACCATAGGCAGCTAAGAGGGAATGAGCAAAAGAAAAATAATAACCAAACAGAACTGGGGTGTATTTTATATGCAATAATCAATAAATACAAGCAACTGTTTTTCTAAAAACACATTTATAAAGAATTAAGGAAAACAGCTTATATTAGAAAGATTAATTATTTTGTACACTTGTCTTCAATACTACATCCCGGTGCTGTGATAGTTGGTCGTTAGTCACAGTTCCAACTCACGGTCAAGGATCACCCCTTAATGCTCCGTTCCTGTGCCAGTGAATATCACACAAAATGCTCCTCATTGTCCCATGTGAATAGTGGAACAGACAGCAGTCCCGACAAAGCAACAGCACGCACAGGCATACATGCACAAGACTGCTGCCAGAATGCCAACACAACAGTCTGCCACTAAAATTATAATTCATCATTGATGGAAGGGGCAGTCACTAGAAAATCAGCAGTTGCACTCACATTACTGCATAACATAAAACGAGCTAGTTCAGCAACCGGCTGGCTGGCATTTTTCCGAACACATAGTTTACAATACAAACAACTGCGGATGGATGTAAAAGCATTCCACATAAAATCAACAGTACTCCACTCAATAGTTGAACAACAGAACCATGTACTAGCAGTCCAACTTGAAGAAAATACATAAGCAAACCATAGCCAAAGACAAAAACACTCTAGATATCTTAACAGCTCAACAGCCTATCTGCCATATTGGACCAAAAGTCCAATATGATAGTGACATTTAACAAGAAACATAAGTTCTCAAAAGCATGTCCAAGCATAACAATACTTTCCTCTCACATCAGGAGGTAAAGTTTTCACGTAACAGCACTCTGACATCACGTGAAACAAGTTTGAAAACCACAAAGGCAAAGGTATACAAATCTGGGCACAAACCTTCACACTGGGCAGCATTAGTAAAAGCAAGCATCCATAATTTTTTTTTTCAATCCTAGAAATGTATTAGTTATGTTACTCCCTTTTCCAGTCATCTTTCTTCTGGTCATTTTCTCCAATATAACCACAAGATAACGTAGGATACAAATAGCTCATGATGTAAGCAACTCAAAGACAAAATATACCTACTGCTTCATCTGCCAAATCTGAAGCCTTCAGGAACCAGTGGCCAGCCAGCTGGTCTGCCATAACACTATCATGGTGGCCACTTGTGCTGCTGTCATAATTGTAGTAGGAACCTTGGAAACATTGTCAATTTACAAGCAAGCTTTATTAAAGGGTGTTAAAGCAATGACAACACCATTTTAATTAAATAAAATATAGGTAAATAGATTGTACTAAGCAAACATTTTACTATGAAAAGCTGTGTGGCTGATCATTTTATACTGTGATTTCACTAAATGTACTCTATAATTGAGAATGATAACATAAGTTTCATGTTATAACTTATTATTTTAATTATAACATGACTAGATCAGCTCGAACGTCCAACATGAATACATAGATCAACCAGTGAAACTCTTTTACAGCACAATTCAGTGCCATTCATTTCTATTTCTAAAACTGAGCCAATAAAAAGCATATGTTCTTTATTTTAGTTCTCCATCTTACCTTTTCTCCCTACATAACACATACCCCAATAGAGCAAGCTCTATTCTGTAAACACAATATTTATACTGCTTTGTTTCCTTAAAGGTCTTACTCCAGTTTGCAATTATCAGTTTAATCAGATCTACTGCTACTGTAGCCTAGTGGTTAGTGAGCTTGACTTACCACATCTATCCAGTCTATACACCACAGGGCAACTGCTTTGGCAAGTAGCCTTTATCACCCAGCACACACGCCCTTTAATCCTCAGCCTGGGAAAAAAACTTCCCCAGCACAATCCATCAATGATACAGATGCCATAATGAAATCAAACAAAAACTAAATTTTCAGAGTAAACTACTGTCAGTTATTTAAAAAAAAAAAGGTTCTTTACCATTCCAAAGTTTTTTTTCAAAGGAGTCTTTTCCCTGGTCTAACATTCCCTGGAACATGGCTACATCATCCTGCACATCTAGCTCCTTGGCCATCTCAACCATCATGCGTAGAGCAGCTAGCCACATGCCTCCACAATATGCACTAGAAAAAGACATAACATGATAAGAAAAAAATATGTATACAAACGTATACACATATCACTATCACTATCATCATTATCGTCATCCAATGACTTGTTTTGTGCAGAACTGTTTCCCAATAATGGTTTTTCAAAATTCCTCTCTATCATAAGACAGAAATCCTGCCTCTCTTGTTATCCTGAGTAAATTATCCATCACATCTTGATGCCATCAGCACTGTGTTCTCCCTCTTATCTGCTACACCTCTCTCCATAGTTATCTTTTCCAGACAATCATATCTTGTTACATGCCCAAAATATTTAATTTTCCTCAACTGTATTATTTGTCTTAATAACCTGCCTTCTTCAATACTGGATAGTTCTAGGTGTTGTCTTTTTTATGCAGTGAATTTGTAACACTATTCTATAACATTTATTTTCAAAGGCACAAATGTTTCAGCCTATTTGTTAAATGTTCAAATACTCCACCTGTATGTCTTTAGGAAATATGCAGGCTCTCAGTACTCTTGACTTTTGTTGTTCTGTTTCAATCCAATGCATTATTTTTTGTAGATAATGCTTGTTCGAGGTAGACCAAGAAGGCGGTGGAGAGATAATACATATGCAGATCTACAAGCACTTGGAATCATCGACTGGCAAGAGAAGGTCCACCAGAGAGACGAATGGAGACGGATTGTATCTGCAGCAAAGAACCTCAATGGCTCAGAACGCTGAAGAAGAAGAAGAAGAAGAAGAATGCTTGTTCTCTCTCCCCCCCCCCCCCCCCCCCCCCCCCCCCCCCCCCCCCCGACTCTCTCTCTCTCTCTCATGCAGCAGCCAAAGCAGTAAGATACAAATGGATATTTTTTTTTAATAAATGAGATGGGCACTCAGACACCAATTTTATTGCACTTCTGTTTACTTTATTTCAGGACATAATCTCCACTGACACTGGTTCACTTATCCCCTTTGCTGTATCAGTGCTTCTAAATATGCAACACTGAAGTACATGCTCTGCTGTGTAGATACATTGGCAGCTCACATTGAACCTCTGTATCATTCACAACATGTTAATTGCCAAGGAGAGTTTTAAGCAGACCAAAGACATGAAAATTGCTGAAGACTAAGTCAGGAATGTATGGCGGATGTGAAGAATTTAATACCCCAGTTGTTAAGTTTTCTATTAGGTTAAATGAGTTGTTTGTGATCTGGCACTGTCATCATGAAACAGTCGACAGGATGCAGCAATCATATTCTTACCTTTCTGCAGAAAACAGACTTTGAGAAACCCAAAACACTGTAAGCATAACCTTCCCTGCTGATGGTGAAACCTTTAATTCTCTTGACTGCTGAAGAAGGATGTTTCCATTGCATTGAAGCATGCTTTGATTCAGGATAGTAGTTTTCCGCCTATGATTAAGGGCTAAGTTATGATACTATCCCATTGCAGTTTCTATACTTCTTTTGAAGTTAAGACACAGCAATGAAACAATTCTGACAGTAATTCTTACCTTGCTCCCTTCATAACCCATGCATCAAATGTTTGGTCAGCATAGCCACCATTGTCTATAATTCCATCACCATCAGAATCCCAGACTTTCGATGATTCTATTAAAACCTGTCCAATGGAAGGAAAAACATGAACACTGAGTGGATGTAAATGGAATGAGTGGCTCTGAGTCTATACAGGTATGTACTAGCCAAGGGTAATACTGACTTATGTACTAGCCTAGAGTAATACTGGAATATGTACTAGTCTTGGGTAATACTGGGATATGTACTAGCCAAGGGTAACACTGGGATAGGCACTAACCAAGGGTACTACTGGGATATGTACTAGCCAGGGTAACACTGGGATATGTACTTGCCAAGAGTAACACTGGGATATGTACTAGCCAAAGGTAAAATATTGGGATATGTAGTCTCTTAACTTGGTAAAAATTGCTGTATAATTAGCTTAAACCTATTTTCACATCCCACTTTGTGACCACATAAAGGTAATTTACATCGGCAAGATATTTAGAAAGTTATAAATACATGCCGGTCTCTCTGGCTGAGGGGTTACACCACTTTCTCCGTAATCCTGTTTATCCACGCAGGGTCTCACAGCGAGGCGAGAACTTGAAGCGGTTCGACCCGCGCTCGTGACTTGCGGGATAATGAGCCGGCCGCTCAGAAAGCAATGGCAAACTACTGAGCGTAATCTTGCCAAGAAATCAACATACAGCTGAAAGATGCTGATGTTGACAGCGATGTCCTGTAAAGGATATGCAAAACATTTATTTATAAATACATACCTTACATTTTGGATACATAAACTTGAGGTAGTCTAAATTCTGTGTTGCACTGTAGTCCCTGTAAACCTGCAACACAAATTTCAGGTTGAGATCCTTCCAGTCATCTGTTGGGTGAATGTTATAAGCATTCACTCGCTTCCAAGGCTCATCCTCTAAACACAGGAAGAGAAACAATACCGAAAAAAGACACATCAAGCATGTATACTAAAATCAATATATTCAATATTAGCATGAACTATTTTAAAGTTAAATGACCAGATTAATTTCAAGCACAAACGAACAAATAAATTTTATTTTCAAAGGGTCACAAATTGGACAGGCAGGCCTGTCTTACATTCGGCCTTTCCAATGACTTATCTTTCGTACATAATTTACACAAACTCACTCATGCGCACGAATGCACATACAGACATACATACATTACATACATACATACTCTTTCTCCATTTCTCTCTCTTCAGCAACACAAGCTGTCCACTGAGTGGTATGGGCCAGAATTTAACTGCAATTAGCTGCTACACATTATGAGCAAGAAAAAATACAAACAGATTGAAGATGGTAAAGGAAGAGCATTTTAACCACAGTAAAGAACTTAAAACACTGTTCAAAATATTTAAGAAGACTGGCATTAGTAGCGGAAGGTAAACAGCGCTAAGCACCTACGGCACAACACCAGAAAACTTTTTTTTTCCCGCGTTTCCATCCTGTTTCAGGATATTGTGGTCAACATCAGCATCTTTCAGCTGTATGTTGATTCCTAGGCTAGATTACACTCATCAGCACGCCACGACTTTCTGAGCGACCGGCTCCATACTCTCAAAAGTCACTGGCGCGACTCGAATCACTTCCAATCTCTTGCGCTCACGTCAACCACGAGAATATTTGGGGTTACGGAGAAGGCTGCTAACACCTCGGCCAGGGAGACCGGCACCAGAAAACTAATAAAAGTAAAAATTTTTTAAAGGATGCATCTTTCCTTTGGCAACGTATGGCTGTGAATCATATCATTTCACAATCACTAACAAAGAAAATCAAGGATTTTTAACTGAAATGTTACAGATATTTTCTTCAAATACTGAGAATCAAGAAGATGAAAAATACTGACATCCTACAAGACCAAAAAATGTAAGGAAATTCATTCATAAACAGCATCATGTCTTGAAAACTGAAACACTTTGGCCAAAAATATCAGTGGTTTAGAAAAACACAGTACTAGAAGGGCACGGATGCTGGATGAAGAGTCAGGGGTCGACCCTGGACATGAACAAGTACCCGGTGGATGAGCATGTAGCGGTGAGAGGGGTGTTCTGCAATAGAATTGCAACATGAGGATGATGATGACAGGAATCAAACTTTAGCCTACCAGGATCTCCAATATCATGTGGTATACAGTTTGCCACTTTCCGGATCCCATTTTCTCCAGCCATAAGAAATTTTACCCTCTCTCCATCTTCTGCAGTAACAGTAGTCACCTAAAAGTAAAAGACACATCAAGAAACATGTCTGAATG